>OZ014474.1:30139900-30296880 GCA_963965965.1 Trididemnum nubilum
TAACTTCATCAAGGGTGACGTCACTATGTTAAATTTTGCTAACTGTGACAAACAGTTGTTTTTTTTGGTTTAAGTTTGTGATCGTGTAAGAGTAATTGGGCCAAGATGTACCGCAAAATTATACTTCTTGCTCATTAGCAGTTCAACCATTGCAGTGTAAAATTAAACAATATTTGTTCCAGTGACATAAACACTAATATTTCACTTTGACATCACTTTAGGGAAGATTGCATGGTATTTAAATGGCCAAATTTTATACGGTTCTTAAAGGTTTATGTTTTTTGAAGCACTTTCAACAAGCTTTTATCAAAATAGTATTTAAACATCAGTTTCACAACGAAATAGAAATTTTGCAATATTGCGTGACCCAAACTTTGCCGCCATGACGTCATAAAAAGCAAACTTCTGACATAAATTTGCTTTAAGCAACTTTTTTTAAATAAGTAATTAAGTAGAACGGGACGTACATCAAGTTTTTAACTACAAATTCGCAAGTTCACATTACGCTGCGACTTTGAAACAAATTTTGTTATGGAAATGCAGCTCGTAAGATAACAACCACCATGACGTCATGTTTGGTGAAAAACAGAGAAAACCTCACTATGATAATTCACTGTAATAAATTACTGTTATTTTGTGGGACTACTTAAAAAAATGTGTCATCTGTTACTTCTAGCAAATCATCTCTGCTGTAAATTTCAATATAATAATATAATAACTGTTGTTATTATAGAACTGCCATGATGTCACATATGGGAAAAACATTCTGAAATTTGTAAAATTTTTGAGTTTAATTTATGGAGCGCCGTTTGTGTACCCTAATTTGTGCAATGTTTTTTTGCATATTTAATTAATTAAATAGTCATTTTAATTAAATGTACAAAAATAAATATACAAAAAAACACGTGCAAAAATAAATGTGCAAAAATTTTTGAACATTTATTACATCATAATTTGCGTAACATTTTTTTGCATACTTAATTAAATAGTCATTTTAATTAAATGTACAAAAATATATGCCGCAGAATACACCGTTGCAAAAATAAATAGACAAAAAATTGTTAAACACAAAAATCTTTTGCGTAAAAATTTTTGACACAAAAATTGTTGTTGCAAAAATAAATCCACAAAAATTTTTGTGGATTTATTTTTGCAACATCATTTTTTGCATCGAAGTTTTTGCATAACAATTGTTTGTGTCACAAATATTTGTGCATTTATTTTTGATAGCAAAGAAACAACACACGCCGAATTAAATGTGCAAAATTTTGTGACGCAAAAAATGTTGATGCAAAATTTCTTGTCGCAAAAAAAACGCGTGAAAAATAAATCGTCAAAAATATTTGACTATTTAGTTCGTGTCCATAATGATAAAGGGATGGAATTATGCCGGCGGGAAGGTACCCCAGCCTAACCAGAGGTCTCATAAGCGCGCTAGTACCTTACTATAGGCTGCCGTACATCCCGAAGCTTTCGTCTTGAAGTTCCAGTTTTATACGTTTCCGGTACCTTCCCGCCCGCTAAATTCCATCCCGGACACGAACACGAACTAAATAGTCAAATATTTTTGACGATTTATTTTCGCACGCGTTTTTTATGCGACAAGAAATTTTGCATCAACATTTTTTGCGTCACAAAATTTTGCACATTTATTTCGGCGTGTGTTGTTTCTTTGCTATCAAAAATAAATGCACAAATATTTGTGACACAAACAATTGTAATGCAAAAACTTTGATGCAAAAAATGATGTTGCAAAAATTTTTGTGTCAAAAATTTTTACGCAAAAGATTTTTGTGTTTAACAATTTTTTGTCTATTTATTTTTGCAACGGTATATTCTGCGGCATATATTTTTGTACATTTAATTAAATGACTGTTTAATTAAGTATGCAAAAAACGTTAAGCAAATTATGATGTAATAAATGTTCAAAAATTTTTGCTTATTTATTTTTGTACATTTAATTAAAATGACTATTTAATTAAATATGCAAAAAAACATTGCACAAATTAGGGTACACAAACGGCGCTCCATAAATTAATTTCTTTGTTCGTAGTCGAGCTGTTTCAACAGTACTGCTCCATATTTCGACTTGCGGATCAACCAATGTTTGCATTGCCAGAATTAAAACAATTTTTGCTGCCAGTTAGTCGAGCGGTAACGCGTTCGTCTCTGGAGCGGGAGGTTTGAGGTTCAAGTCTTGGGCCGGTCAAATAGGGACGCAGTTTTGCCAGCGTCGGCTCGCTACCCTTGGGATATTTCTTCGAAAAGAGCTGTGTTGCTCTGGCACATTGACTCGGAGATGGGCCCCACAAACTCGTTATGCGCTTCGGCATAGTTTAGCGAGTATCATGAAATATTTCATTCGATAACATTGCTTTGAAAATAGCTGTCCTGACGTCATATTTAGCAAAACGTTTAAAAAAGGATCAAAAATTTTGTCATCCTTAATTAATAGTGTTGCTGATGAAACATTTAATTCGACCATATTTTGTCACCTAATGCTGCTCGCTTTTTTAGGCAGGATTGTATTGCAAATTTAAAACAAGAGTTGGTGTGGTGAAATAACCCGTAAAATATCTGCCATTACCTCATGTCTTTCGAAACTTTTTCGAAAAATGGTACAACGTTGCTATGTCATGTTATAGTATTGTTCTTCTAACAGCATTTTGGACAAAATGTATCTTTCGAAATTTTAAGCAAGTCAACAACCCAGAGTCATAAAAATTCAAAAAAATCTATATTACGATGATAAAAGAAAAATAGCCGCTATCACGTCATATTTAAATCCTCAAAAAATAATAAAAATTTACTGGTTCATTTGTTGATACAAAAACTCTCAATTTGGATTATCTTTTAAACATCGACTTCTTAGTGCTTTGCAAATTCAAAACATTAAGGTTCGATGCGGTAATGCTACTCGTAAAATGGACGTCATGCGTGAGAGATATATTTTTACTTTTAAACTTTTGCTATTTCCTTCACAAAACATAGCACTTAAAAACAGGCTGTCCCATACATTAGTGTATGCAAGTTACATCTTCAGCGTATTGAAAAATGAAAATAGCATTTTGTGGTGGCGCAATTAGCTATGTTATGCAACCTCCATGACGTTATGTGCATAAAGCAATGTAAAAACTGATGACATGCGCACGTGGAATTATCTACGCACAAAATCTGTATTCTCCTACGCACAACCTATGACATGAGGGCGGTTAAATGCATTGAAAGTTAAGCAACCTTTACTAACGCCTCAGCATAAATGATGTCATAATTGCGTCGAAAACTTTTTTGAGTCACAGATGCAACTTAGCTTATGAATTTCGTGAATCAATTCCAATCATAAAAAAACGGCAGCGAAATAAGCAAAGTCATCAAATAAGCGATTTAAAACTGTAACGTTAGGGTTGTTCAAAAAAAACTTTTTTTTCAAACTTGACCCATCATCCCCGCAAATTGTTAGGTTGGTGATAAAAACCCCACACACCAAATTTTAAGCTCATTCGGTCCACAGGGAGAGGAGGGCATGCAATTTGAAATTTTGAATTTTCGTCAAAAAATACAGATCTTTTGCCCACTTTAGCATTAATTTTTTTAGTCAAAATACCTGTATTGTAGCTTTTTTTGATTTAATATTGCTCAAATATTTCATGTTAGACCTAGTCTAAACCAGTTTTAGTGTTTGTTTCGTAAATTTATTAACAATAGATTTTCTTGCTTTTTCGCTATTTTGACTAAAACACGCTAAGGTGCTTATGCCAACTTGACTACTTCCTAACACCAATACTGCCCAATAAACCACTGCATAAAATGAGAAAAAGACTGATTTCTACCTAGAAATTCATCTAACCTCCCTCTTCAAGTCCAGGCAATGACATATACTAAGTTATTGAAACTATGTTTGGCAAGTTTACCCGTAGGAAATATGATTTATCATTACAATTACAACTGCTATAATGTTAGTCCACAACCGGCAGTTGATGAAGTTTCAAACATTATTTTCTCGCGGTCCAGCATTTCTGTGATGGTTGTTCTAGTTCTTAGCATTTCATGATCGTCCCATTTTTTGACCCTGGATTTTGCAGGTACTGTAAAATGATAAAGAGTTGAATGATTCACTGCGAAATGTTACGAAGTCTCACGATCAAACGCTAAATTATTTACCAATCTAACCGATTATAAAAAATTTAGGAAACATTAGTCTTTGCGTCGTTTTAGTGCTACTGGCAGGGGTGCCGAAACCCGGGGGGGATGGGGGGATATATCCCCCCAATAATTTTGCTGCACCCCCTCCAATAATTTGACTATGGTCTACATCTGCATCCCCCCCAATAATTTGACTATGGTCTGCATGTGAGCGCTGATGATGTTTGGACCTTTTTTGGTCTTCACGTGATTTCGGGGACAAAAACCCTGAAATTTTCGGTGAAGACCTTTTCTGTTTTTTGGTCTTCACTTAAATTAATTCGGGGACAAACACTCTTCAATTTTCGGTGAAGATCTTTTTTTTGGTCTTCACTTTAATTGATTTGGGGACAAACACTCTTCAATTTTCGGTGAAGACCTTTTTTTTGGTCTTCACTTAATTTGCTTACGTGAAAAAAATCATGGTCGAGCTTCATCCCCCCAAGGTTGAAAACAGGGCAAATTTGGGGTAAAATTGCAAATTATTCCCCCTATGCTCAACATAAATCGGCACCACTGGCTACTGGTTTTGTGATATAGTAGCAACTGGGCAACCAACCTCTTACTTCTGCTTCTAACTAACGCCTTATAAATGAGTGGTAACAATGTTTTTCGACAGAAATGAAACTGTTGTTTGATTGGATGGTAACACTAACTACACTCACACAATCGTGGAACAATTCTACCACCTTGTAGCGTACACATTTCGAAAAAGCAAATGCAACATTTGTTGCTGAACATAATATTATTAGTGCGATTGTATTGTGCAAACAAAAAGCAGTCTCTGAAGCCAACAGAGACTACATATTTGTGGCTTGAACGCTAGCAAACAAAACACTATAAACTGTTGGGCATAATTTGACTCAAGATTGTTCTGTATAATACGTTGATAGCCACACATCTGAGAAGCACTGCTAACACTCTGTTATCCTGCATTGTTTGAACCAGTAGACCACGAGAGGTTTTTTAATGGGCTGATTAAATGGCTTGTAAAAACATATGTTTAGTATACCACAGATAAAACCTTGAAAACCCTTCAGTTTGTTTTACCTTAAGCTGTACTTGTTTTAGGCGTTAAACTTCAAAGATCTCGCTAAGTTATAAAAGTGAAAAAGTAGGGTTTTTCATGCTTTTATCTATGACGTGTCAAATACAGGGTGAGCCCTGGGTGAGCCATAACTCGTTCACCAAAGTATTTAAAACAGTTTTGATAAACTGATTTAACCGATACATACATGCAATGCTTCACTGCACTAAAAAAGAACATGTACTTTATATCTTAAGAAAGTGCACAAAATACGTATTCTTTTCTAGATTTAACATTGTTTTACATCATACTCCACGTGATTCTTTGTTGTACGACTTATGGCCAACCCTGTATATGAACGAGCTCTAACTACTACTATTTTTGAGCTGGTCTCAAGCTTGATTGGTAGAGGAGGATGAATACCCTAAACCAATGCAACACGTATCGCGCATACGAGATGGTTGTTCGATTCTTCAAACACATAGTCGAGATGTATCTGGTTAGCTCTACTGGCGGGAACAACCTAGTTTTTAAGCACTATTATCTAAAGAACTGTCAGCCTAGAGACGAAACTTGGTAACATTTCGCAGTGAATCATTCAACTCTTTATCATTTTACAGTACCTGCAAAATCCAGGGTCAAAAAATGGGACGATCATGAAATGCTAAGAACTAGAACAACCATCACAGAAATGCTGGACCGCGAGAAAATAATGTTTGAAACTTCATCAACTGCCGGTTGTGGACTAACATTATAGCAGTTGTAATTGTAATGATAAATCATATTTCCTACGGGTAAACTTGCCAAACATAGTTTCAATAGCTTAGTATATGTCATTGCCTGGACTTGAAGAGGGAGGTTAGATGAATTTCTAGGTAGAAATCAGTCTTTTTCTCATTTTATGCAGTGGTTTATTGGGCAGTATTGGTGTTAGGAAGTAGTCAAGTTGGCATAAGCACCTTAGCGTGTTTTAGTCAAAATAGCGAAAAAGCAAGAAAATCTATTGTTAATAAATTTACGAAACAAACACTAAAACTGGTTTAGACTAGGTCTAACATGAAATATTTGAGCAATATTAAATCAAAAAAAGCTACAATACAGGTATTTTGACTAAAAAAATTAATGCTAAAGTGGGCAAAAGATCTGTATTTTTTGACGAAAATTCAAAATTTCAAATTGCATGCCCTCCTCTCCCTGTGGACCGAATGAGCTTAAAATTTGGTGTGTGGGGTTTTTATCACCAACCTAACAATTTGCGGGGATGATGGGTTAAGTTTGAAAAAAAAGTTTTTTTTGAACAACCCTACTGTAACGTAGAGCAAAACTGACATCATTGGAACATCAATAGACCAAAATTTTGTAGTGCGATTACTTAGCTGGAAAATTCAAACTACGCTGAACATCACCGTATGCGTGAAAAAAATATGTACTTGAGCACTGAATCACGCTTTCTGACGAGAGCAGAAAGGCACATATCACTATCAGGGAAACTTTGATGTTATGACGTCATTAGCAAAACGAAGACGTCATCAATTTGGGGTGAATAACTTTTGACACACAAATAGATATTTTACCTACGTTACAAAAAATATTTGCGTAGCTTTGCTGTCTTGAAAGTGAAAAAGAAATGCGATATCGCCATGTTTGATGTTACCTTCAATTTATGTATTTTTAGTTCTTGTAGCCAGCACGTTGAGTTGTTTGCTAGAATTTTGCCTGGAATTATCAGATTGTGTTTTGAATGAGATAAGAGTTTTGTTTTAATCTTGAAACTACTTTAATTTTTGCCTTTGTTTGCGTTCGAGTACCATTACTTTACCTTAAAACACTATCTTTTTAGCTCATAAGTGACGTCATAAGCTACAATATGATGTCAACGTTTCTATTTTACTATTTTCAAAAACTTAAGAATATAGACTCTCTCAGTGCCAAAAATTATTCCTCTAGCCTTTTGCAAAGAGCAATGATGTTATTGGGCGTATTTTCGACCACTATTATTTCAGGGATTCCCCCCTTTTTCACTCCCAAATTTTTCAATTTTCTGTTGGGTGGATTTTGGCAGACTTTTTGTATGTTATTCTCCACATCACGTAGTACCAAAAACCGTTGCAAAACCATTTTTTGCAATTTTTTCGGTTTGGGCCCTATTTTGGCGTAAATTTATTCCACTATGCACAGGCGTACGCCTGCATGGCATTTTGAAAATACTGCATTTAAAATTTCATAATGTGCGTAATAAATTGCTAAAAAAATAAAAAGTGAGCTTGAAATTTGCATAAATCTTTTTTGGGTTGTTGAACAACACCATAATAACCAACTACCAGTTGTTGAACAACAGAATCAAAACTATTTTACTAAGCAGTATTTCGTCTAAGCGTGTAATGACTGTGCCATTTTTGTACCAGGCTCTATTAAGTATACACTTAGGTATCGTTCTTTTCGCATTATTGTGATTTTCTATGCAGCAAAAAATAATTTTTCCATTTTGTATGCAAGAAAAAATAGTTTTTAAACAACTGCTTTGATTCATATGCTGTTCAGCAGTCTTGAACCGTATCTTCTCTGCCAGTCAATTAATTTTTTTCACTATGATTAAAATTAAGCTTTCGGTCAAAGATAAGATATTTTTCTGTGTTTCTATTATAACTGTTTTTATCATGTGTTAAGTGCAGTCATTGTCCTTACGACTTGATTACTACGCTTAACTTACTACTGCACTCTATCATAGCCTTGCTATCGCTGTTGCTTATGCTCTGCAATATTTGGACACTGTTTATCCTGAAAGTTTCTTATTGAAACTTCTTGGGATCAATTATTATTAGGGCAAGTTTTTATCAAAACTTGAACAGAATAGAGGGTAATTTTTGAGAATTTTTTGAGATTTTATATTAAACATTTAGTCAACAAAAGCACACAAATTCTCAACGAAATTTTGGAAACAAGTGCCAGTATTACACCTGTAGTTGCCTTATATTTTGCAGCATCAGACAATAATAGATAGATAGCGTATCAGCTGATTCCAAGAGTTCTATTAGCATCGTCTAGTGCTAGTAGCGTTGCTTCTACCAGCTGTTGCTGGCAGCGTAGCCAAGGGAGCGGGGAGTGAGTTCTAACGGCACAATAAGGAAAATACCACGTTTTTCGCATTTTTGAAACAGTGTTTTGAGTAATATTGATGGGTTGCAGGTAAGTGATAGCTTTTTCCCGCCGAAACGATTGGACGTCAAAATGCCATTACAAAGCATTAGACGTAACCGTAAATCAATGTTTAATTCCTACAGTGGGCATATTTAAAGAATTTGATTGTAAAATTAAAGCATTTGTGGATAGCCTACCCTTGGTCAAAAGTTACGAGGAGGAATTTAAGCAGCTTACGTAACTCAGAACCTCAGCGGGTCTAGAAAGTTATGCCTTTTGAGAAATTGAGAAATCCCATTGTGCCTGATATATTCCACTTTATTCGGTTTTTAGCTTTGGTTCACACCATAAATGTGGCTACATCCCAAAATACGTAAACTTGTACGCCACAGCAATGCCACGTGGCAAATTAACGTTTAATTAATTTAGGCATTATTTATGAATAATATTTAACATCAATAACAAATTTGTGTTGCTGGCATAACCAGAAGAGTGCTCAATGTTCCTAAAAGGTCCAGAGCTGTTCAATTAACACGCTTATGGCTGAAAGTTATTTCAATCATTTCCTACAGGCCTGTTTCACGCGTTACCGCGATCATCAGGGAGTAGATCTTATTCAAATAGAATAAGATCTAATTGAATAAGATCCATTCAAATAGAATAAGATCTATTCTATTTGAATAAGATCTACTCCCTGATGATCGCGGTAACGAGTGAAACAGGCCTGTAGGAAATAAATGAAATAACTTTCAGCCATAAGCGTGTTAATATTTAACATCATTAGTTCAAGTCGAAATAGATGCAAATTAAAGCACGATCAATATTGCGCTGAGGCCAGTTAAATCATTACTTTAAAATTTAAATGACACCTCTACGAAATAATTCAATGAAAACAAATGCTTAAGCATTTTAAGCCGTAGCAACCATACCGGTAAGCCGATAATAACAACATGAAATGCAAAAATCACCATAGATTCTGCAAAATAGAAATATAAACTTACAAAAATTTTTAAAATGCACCTAATCTAATCACGAATGAAGGAGATGCAACTGTTTTATTTTAGCACCGTCAACAGTAAACCTTGAGTTTGATAACCGAAGCTAACTACCACCATCAGTATCACGTGATTCTAGTGGGTTACTTGACAGCAAGCCGAATTTACGTCACTGAAAAAAGACAACAAAAACTGAATTCTTACTAATTAAAATCTTTTAACTTTGATGTTACAAAAAATCAACTGATTTATAGCCTGAAATTACGTCCTGTATCTTCACTAACAGTGATTTTGCATACATTTACATAGCGCCGATCCTCGATTTTGACGTCCAGCGGTTTGGCTGGAAGCGTGATGACATCACGTGCAATCCATCAATAGACCGTAAAATGTTTAAGAGCCACTTTTAAAACATTTCTTTGAGGGGTTTGATTTTTCAAAACTAAAATTCGCGAATCTATAAAAACTTTGAAAATGTTTAGCCATTTTAAGCAATTAAATTTGATTGTTTGATGCAAAATGCGTAGCTTAGGCTTCATAAAAAGAAATTATGGGGATGGGGGATATTCAGTAGTCTATTAAATTTTTTTCCTCAACTGTGAGGTAGCACTTCTCTCACATATCAGCTTTGCCATTAGACTAGTGTTTATCAGCATCTGAATTCACACATAGCCTATCCAGGCAGACCACTTGAATCTTCAAACCACACACGAGGGCAATTTTCTGCACTTGCCATCGTACCCTCTTCTCAGATTACTCTGATCAAAGTCTCACAACAAGGTCGCCAAAGTCTGACAACAAGGTCGCCAGAAAGAAGATTTCTGACCAGTATTACCCTGGTACTCCACGTAGTTCAACCGCGTTGCGCTAGCATCATTAAGCATGGACACCATGTATGACATCACATTATCAATTTATCACAATAGCACGCTATATGCATATTTCAAACTTGTTTCTTATCATCAGGCGTACATAAAAAAAGTGGAGTGCCAGTGTGATACTGGTTGAGAATCGTCGTTCTGGTGACCTTGTTGTCAGACTTTGATCAGAGTAATCTGAGAAAGAGGGTGCGATGGTAAGTGCGCAAATTGCCTTCGTGCGTAGTGTGCAGGTTCGTGTGGGCTGCCACGATAGGCTATGTGTGAATTCAGATGCTGATGCAACACTCATGCAATAGGAAAGCAGATATGCGAGAGAAGTGCTTCCTCCCAGGTCTGAAAAAAGTTTAAGTTCCAATGTGCTATGTAACTTCTGAGTTTATTAAATTTAGTTGATTAACAATCGCTTCTCTCAAATCTTGTTCCATTTAGAGATGCTGCTCAAAATCGGTTATATTGAAGAAATGAGAACTACCTGAGATAATGAAGAGGTGTCACAAACTTTTTCCACAATTTCCCTTATTCGAGAAAATAGAATTTAATCCGTTTGACTCCGTACCATTGGCAACCCTGCATTTTGAAATTTTGTGACTTTGCAATAGGCTGATTTTGCCAAAGTTCTTGCTGACTTTAGGCTATTGTCTATTATAGCAGTCCTAAAACATCACCAGCCTGGCCTACCGGTCCAATTTTCCAAACTCTTCTTCGCTCGGCTATAAGCAATAAACTTAATGAATATATTGAATGCTGTTGTAGGTTATTCTCAGGTCTGTAATCAGAAACTAGCGCAAGATAATACAGTACTGTAGGTAAGCCTAATCTACTGCAATACCCATAACTTACCAACTGATAGCAGTGATAGCCTAACCAAATCTTGAAAACTTGGCTACTGCTTCTAGTACCTGTAGAACTAGGCTACCGTTAGATCTCGGGTACGTGTGCTGATCTACAGATAGGCCTTTAGTGATGTCACAAAATTGTAAAATGCAGGGTTGCCAAAGGTACAGAGTCAAGCGGATTAAACCGTATTTTTGCGAATAAGGAAAATTGTGGAAAAAGGTTAAAAGGTTTGATGCACCTCGTTATTACCTCAAGTAGTTCTCATTTCTTCAATAAAACCAATTTCTACCAGTATCTCTTAAGCTCCTCGCCCCATATTATCTTTCTTTACGAAATGCTTACGAATTCGATTAATACTAGTTAGCTTTTTCGAATAGTAGGATTAATGAGTTACCGCCTTGTAATAAAAACACTGAAATTTTACGATTAAGTCACCCACCGCCCACATAACCTGCTTATGCAACCAGTTTAATCATATTTTTGCTGGCAGCGCTATGTTTTATGCCACGTTTCAAAAACAATAGTTTTATCAAAATAGCACAAAAAAATTTATTTCGGCAAAAAAATTGCAAAACCTTCAAACACTGTGGGCTCCGCCTCCAGATCCCCGAACAGCCACCCCCCTCTTTGCAGATTTCTGGCTATGCGCCGGGCTGTTGCTGTTTATCGGTGATAGCTGATAACTGAGTGATAATTATAAAAAACATACTGTATTGCCTTATAAACGAAATAAAAAATTGACTTTTTATTGACCTATCAAATCAAGAGTATGAAACTGACTCTTCCTGTCCAGAGTTCTTGCAAAAAAGCTCATCATTCAAAGTTACAACTAAAAAATTGAATTAATTGAAAAAACTTGCCGTACTTAATATGTTTATCCCGGGTTCGCAAAAAATTAGAACTGTGCTGCTCTCGTGTCAGGCACAAAACCTTCTTACTGAGCAGAGATGGGCAAGACCACCACCTTTTCGTGATCTTGAAGATCAGATCACGATCTTGATCAGATCAGATCAAGATCGTGCCCATGTCTGTTAATGAGTAAACGCAATTAGCCTTGTTCGTCGCGACTTTGCTGCGTTTGTGGTTGCAGCAAAGTGTAGCGCATCACCACTCTCTACCGTCCTGCCACTGCAATAGTAACGAATTTCTACCGCCACTGCAATAGTAAATATGCGTTAAAGTTCATATCCACATTCGCTGTGGTGCATTTCTTTGAGGTAATTTAGAATTATTATTTTTTGTCGAATCAAAGGCTGTGTTCCTTTTAATCCGTTTTGTTTAGGTCTTGCCAACTAAGTTTTCGGCGAAATGGTTGAGTGAATGTGAAGTGCTTGGATTATTAATTCATGCTTTGCTGGATTCGTATGTAAGGGAAAAAGAATTGCTATCATTGCTTTTGCGCATCAGTCGAAAATCTTCCCTAACTTCGGATGAAAATGAAAATTTGCGATGTTTTAAAAGTGTTGTTGATGACCACAATTCGAAGGAATTTGAAGTTTCAAGAATAGAACGGGACATTTCCTATTTGTTGAACTGGGAAGAAATAGAAAAAACTTTTAAGGAACATCTAATAACTATTTATGGGATCTCTTCTCCCTTGTCTACCTTCAGTGCTTTAAATAAAGACGTTCGCAGTATTTTGGTAAATATTTTTTAACAAGTAAATTTTTTAACAAGTAAATAAAGAAAATAAAAACACTAACAACACTAACTTTGACTCATTGTGGTTTGGAGGAAGGGCTTCACAATATCGAGTGCTGTGAATTATAACCGGGGTTTCGCAGCAGTTTAGATTTCGTCTTACGGCCGGAAGTGCTCGCTATGTTCACTAGTTGTGCATTGTTAATGCGTTTGAGCCGATTAGCGGAGAGTTTACTGGTTGGTGCAATTTGGGTTAGAGTCAGGCCTAGATTAGGATTAGGTTTCTTATTATTACACACCAAACTCGGTGCCTAACTGCTTAAATGCATGAACGTAGCCCTCACAGCCAGCGCATATCTAACGGCCCAATAAGTTACGTACTTCTCTTTGATCTTGTGGGATAACAGCTGAAAGCTTTCCTTTTGCAGTATACATCGCTTATGAAATCGAAATATTGTATTTTCTCAACAGAAATGTTCTCAGTTTTTACTTCCAGGAGCGATTCCAGGCTCCTTTTTTAGCTGCTTTTTGAATTTTCTCTTTGGTATTTGAATCAAAAACTTTGTTTTATTGTTCATACTGCGCGGTTGGTTTTGCTTAAGCAGTTTTTTAATATTCAATTAATGGCAGTGTTCTTATTTTTGAAGGTCTGTTGAATGATCCATTTTGTTTATAAAACAATTCTGAACGTTACATAATGGAGTAAGTTTGCTCAGACTTTGCATCAGCTTCTCTGGCAGAACAAAACAATGGTATTTTGACTAAAATTTGAGACAATTTTCGTAATCAATTTTAGTTTAAAAGAAATTCAATAGCATTGAAATTAACCTACGTATTTGACGTTCATTGTAGTAGTAAAAAAGATTTGCATCCTATACGACCTTGAATTTGGAAGCGATGTCATATTACAAGTAACAATTTGAAAACTTTTGTTGGACAGGTTTTGCGAGCATGGATATTTTGACTTGAATTTTCTGTTCGATTGAAATAAGCTGTTACAGTGGAATTCGGTTAATACATCCACCTCGGGACAGCCGGTTTTGGATTTAATACGCGGCGGCTGTAATAAACGGCGTTTTCTAAAATGCACAAGACGATTCCGTTCCAAGCAAATTGGATGTAATAAGCGGCTGGATTTATTAACCGTGGATTTATTAACCGAATTCCACTGTAATAAACGCATTACTAGCAGTGGCGGATTTAGGGGGGGGATGCATCCCCCCACCAGCCTAAAAGTAACGATTTTGGCCGAAAAATCAGCCTCTATTTCGAATAATTCGGCTCCAGTTAGGGATGCATCCCTCCCCACCAGCCTAAACCTAACGAACCCGGCCGAAAAATCACTCCCAATTTTGGTGAAGATCTTTTTTTTTTTTGGAGACCACCTAATTTTGGGCGAAAAAAACGCTTGAATTTCCGATTTCGGCCGAAAAATCACTCTCAATTTTGGTAAAGACCTTTTTTTTTTTTTTTGGAGACCACCTAATTTTGGGCGAAAAAAAGTTTGAATTTCTACATTCGGTCGAAAAATCACTCTCAATTTCGGTGAAGACATCCGAATTTTTGAGGTTTTGTGCTTAAAATCCCCCCCCACCAAAATTTTCTAGATCCGCCACTGATTACTAGGACCGTCTTTTAAGATTCGTTACCTTTGTGTTACTAGGTCTTCTGCATTATTTGTTTCTCGAGACAAATGTTGGTTGCCAGCAAGCAACTTTTGTTTTTTAATTTTCGGCTTTTGGATGCTAGAAGAAGGCGATTTGCCTCGTGCTATCACTGCTCTGTAACTATTCAATCGTGCTTGAAGCCTTGACCGACAGTAGTGACTATCAAGAATTGAAGTGAACTGTGTCATTTTTTTTAGAAACGTGTTTATTAGCTGTTTAACTTGAGTAAATTGCGTTTTGTAATTCCCCTTCCTTTGGATTTTGATTATTGATTGTGAGGGAACACTCATAAGACGTTGAAAAAAGGCCCTGGAATAGTTTTCACATTGTTTTGAAGGCTATTTCGCATCCTGTGTTTTTTATTCATTATAACAATAAGCTTTACCTAAAAATTATCAGTTCAAGTGTGCAGCTAGACTAACGAGAGAGGTATTATTGTAATAATAAGTCAATTAAGATGTTTTTTGACGTTTGCAATGCTAGAAGAAGGCGTTGTCAGGTATTGTAGGAGTTTACTGCAGCTCTTCCAACACGTTATTTCGGACTTAGAAATAAAACTGCATCGCTGCCGTTAGAGAAACACGAAAACAGTCCTGGTTTTCAAGTCGCAGCAGATCTCCATTTAAGAATTTACCAGTCAGCGAAAAACTGATTGCAAATCGAAACAGACTGTCTGCCATTTCTAATTAATACTTCAAAATATGAGCTAATACATTAAAACGTGTTTTTCCAAATTATTATTTTTTATCTCTTCTAGAATAGGCCTACTGCAATGCAAACTAATGAATGTGAAGTATAATAGTGTTTCTGCCGACCTTATAGCTTTTTATTTACACAGCTAGATCAACCTTCTAAGTCAAACGTTTTTTTCCAGCGCAATGAGTTGTTTTTTTAAAAGTACTTTTAACTAAAATAGGCCCGAATTAGGTTATTTTTGGTAGAAAAATTGTAAAAACTCCGATCTCATGGGTGTCTGCTTCTAGAACTGCAATTTAGCATCTATAAAGTAAGTTCTTGCCGGCTACGCACTCGCACGAAAAAGATTCAAATTCTGCTTTAGGATTTTTAGTCAACCGTGCGATTTGGTAGCGTTGTTTTTTTTTTTGGTGTAATTCTAACAAGAAAGCTTAGCAGCCAGAGGCGGAGTCCTCGACGACTCGATTTAAAGCACTTGGCTTGTAAGCCTGTAAGTCCTCGAAAATGCCCTGTCCTCGGCTCGAGGACAGCACTATTTTTTGACGTGTTGAAAATGGGCCAAGGTCATGACCAATTTTGTGTTGTCTTGAAGAACGCCAGAGAGGTTGCGAAAAAAATTTTGAAGACAATTTTTATCCTGGAGAACGCTCGAAATTTTGGAGCGAAGACCTTTTCATTTTTTTTTTTTTTTTTGAGATCACTTCCGCGTTTTGTACTTGGTCCTTGGCCTCGAGAGGGTTTGTCCTCGGTAGGGCTGTCCTTGGCCTTGGCCTCGGATTTTTTTGTGTCCTTGTTCTTGGCCTCAAGTGTTGTGTCCTCGACTCCACCTCTGTTTGCAGCTACTGGGAATTCTGTATTTGAAAAGACAACATTCGTTTTCGTGCTGGCTCAAGGCAGCTTACAGTGATACTGATATCACTTTGATTACCGTACGAGTCAACCAGCAAGTCTATTATTCTAGAAGTCTAGGGTCTTCTCGAGTGCGGTAAACTATCAAAACTTACCAGTTAGGTTACTAGCAGTGAGACAAGGCAGGGCAAAATCCTATGTTTTGGTTTCACGGGTTATTTGGATACGCTTGTCAGCTTGTGTCAATCAAATTAATGCTAAGTGATTTTTAAGGTAATTATCAATTTCCATTACTAATGAATTTGTGTTTGACGTGGAAAACCGTAAGCGATAATCATAATGTACTAAGAGCTAAGTAATAAATGAGTATTTTAGTTGAGTTGAAATGACTATCTCTGATATACTGCAGAATAGTGCCATGGGTTAATTGGGCTATCTTTTCAGTGCTACCCTGGGCAGATGAATCTAAGGTGACGTAACTTTTTTGCAGTTTCTGAGCAGTTAATTTATTATCGTTTAGAATTGATGACGCCATAAATGAATCCCCTAAAGTTAGACATGTATTTTAAACAGGCGCATTTGCAGTAGCGTAGCCGGAAATTGCAATGAAGGGCTACATCGGGGGCAAGGCCCCAGCTGCCCGAGATGGGGGGTCCGCTGGCAAAGCCTTCGGTTGTTTGAGGCAAGACATACGGTACTAAAATCCAGCGCTCGAAGATTTTTGCAAAATATTTTTGTAAATTTTTGCGAAATTTTTATAAACGAGCAGTAGTGGAGTGGATAAAGCGTCTGCTACTGAAACGGTGGACTCTGGTTCGATTCCCGGTCTGCTCAAACCAAAGACTAGAAAAATTGGTATTTGCAGCGTCTTTGCTAGACTTTCAGCAATAAAAAGGGAAAGTGTGAAGCCTCTACTGTGTGTGGTAAACAGGTAGCAGCTTGACTCGAAGATCGAAAGGTCCCTGCGTTGTAACCCGGCCAAGTCAACTTGGTGAATAGAAATGTAATTGCAATTACAGATTAGCTATTATTATTTGTGGGTCTGTTTTAGTTGAAAATGCATTTTAAAACTGCTTATAATAGCTTTATTAAATATGATTGAACTGGCTGCGTAATTAAGCTAAATGAGCGGTGGCAATAAATGTGTAGTAGTAGGTTAGTAGAAAATTCTATTCACTTTAATACCAGCCGTTAAAAAAATCTGTAATTTGGAAAAACTTAGAAGCTTGATCCTAATTCGTCTACGTTTTATAAAGATAACTGTAGGAGAACAGATGAAGTGACATTTGAGAGAAGTGATTGGAAAATGGTATTGGTACAGCAAATAATATTCAGATTGGTAAATGGTATTCTGAATGCATTTATTTTTTTACAAGAACAATTTTATAAGAACTTGTGGCTCAATTTTGCTCAAAATTTAAGAACAAATTAAGAGCAATGCAAGTCTCAGCAACAAAACATAGTATTAAGGACAACCGAAAAAGAAATTTCAAATAAAAAAAAAAAATTCTGTTGTGATTCAAAACGATGAAATTTTGAGAGATTTTCTATTATGTAGCCTACAATTACTGGTCTTATGAAAAAAAGTGTCGGTTTTGTTTCCCATCCCCACTTCTTTGATGAAACTTATCTAAAACATTTTTTGGCAAGCGACCTCATATTTTGATTGTCATTTTTGGCCGATTTTTTTTTCGAAATTTTTTCTGTTTTGTAAATTAATTATTTTGAAATTTTTAACCCGACCTTCCAAATAAAGTTTTAGGCGATTTTGGAGTAGTACCATTAAGATTGGCTAAGGAACTTAAAAAATATGGTATTTTTCTTATTGTGCATTTCGGCTGGCAGGCCAATGGGAGGGCTACGGCCCCCACCCCCGCTACGCTATGCATATGCACTCTTTTTTTATAAGAACCAGTAAATTCTGAATTGCGGCTGACTATTCTTAATTTTTTGCCAATTTTCAGCCTCATGTGTTCTTAAATTTTGAAAGCATCAATGTCAAATTTAGCGATCATGTTTGTAAAACCGTTTAATTCCGAACGCTTTGTTTTTTTGCTGCCTTTCCAACATGGTAAAATTGCAATGCCAAAAAGCGAGTTTTTTCAGTTTAAACGACAGCCCAAAATTTTCTCAGTTGCCAGCGCAATACGCAGCAGCACTATATAATATCGGAAGAGTAGCTATTTTGCTTGCTAGTACTGGGAAATCACTAAAATTTCGTTATTTTGGATCAATGCAAAATTTAGTTTCTAATTCAAGTTTGAAATTTATTCTTTTTCGTTTGTTGTAATTTTTTTTTAAGCTTAGCTGGCGTTGTTTTTAATTTGTTCTTAAATTTTGAGCAAAATGAGCTTCGTGTTCTCATAAAATTGTTCTTACTAAGAAAAAAGAGTGTGTTTGTCTATTTTATTCTGCATTTAAACCATTATAAATCGAGGAAAATTTATCTGCACTTGAAAAACTTCACAATATTTGCTACTACAGACAACAAGCAGCTACTAGTTTTGCAGGTTTGATTGATAACAATCAGCACAAAAGACAACATTCTAATTCAAATTATAAATAATTCGGTCTGAAATAAACAAATAAATTAACATCTGCAAATCAGAAAGAACTCTTGCGAGGTTTTCAAAATGACGTCAAAATTTACAGTTGACTGCACAGTACTCATTACGTAGCGTGTTTGTCAAATGACCTGTGCGAGATGACGCTTTCAGTCAAATAAGTTGTGGTGTCAGCTCAGGCACGATGCTCGTGGGTTGCTTTTCTACTGTAACCCACAGTAAGCAAAGACGGTAGAAGTAGTACAACAATGACAAATAGTAGAAAAGTATCGGCGGCAAACAATGGTAAGGCTTGATTACGCACGTTAGTAAGTCGGAATGCAGAAGTTGCAGGCTGTGTAAGCGGGGTGTAGCTGTAGCTTACTTAGTTGTGAACGTCAATAATGCGGAAGCAGTGTTTGCTTTAGCAATTTTAAGTGTTTTGTTGAAAGCCATAAATGATCAGGTGCGCTACTACGATTTTCATTAGATAGAGATTTGAACGAAAAGCGTAACTTATGCTCGAAAAATGTATTCACCGGGCTATTGGTGCAACTTGGATTTTGCTGAAAAGTAAAAATTTTTGGTCGAAAAATGTTTTGATTGGCGGCTTGTAGAGCAAATTGGTGTAATTTAAGCGTATTACAGACAATTTTTGTGATTTATCGAAAAATAGCTGTTTCAACGCCAATTAAATCACCTTTTGAAACTTTTTAGAGCCATATGAAAAAAACTAAATTGCTGAGATTTGGAAGCCAGTTGAAAGAATTAAATTGTCCCTCCCCTTCAGCCTTCCTCTTCACTAAAAGATCAAGTTCAACACACTCTTTTCAACCCTTGCAAGGAAGGGGCTGCAGAAAGCCTCCTTAACCTGGTGCCGTCGCCAGAGCAAACGAAGTGAGGGGGCTCTAGCCAAAAGTGGGGAGGGTCGGAGGGGCACTAAAATTTGCGTATAAAAAGCGATCTTTTACGGCTACAATTATGCTCAATTTTAAGTAAGGCCATCAGCGTTTCTTAGCTCGTTTCGTCTGCGGCCCATAATCGCTTGAAAAATCTATCTATAGCAGTGATGCTATCAGATGTGCTACCTGGATTTTGCTAAGAGGGGTAAACCAAAAGCAATTTTTTTGCGCAAAAACTGCCTAATTTAGCCCCCGTGCTGAACAAATTGATGCTACTCAAGCTTGTCACAGACGGTCATAGTGACTAAATATTTAGTGACTGTGGTCGGGGGCCTGGGGGCTTAGCCCCCAACCGCTGGGCGATTTTTGCGATTTTGCAGCCAAAATATAGCGATTTTAACGCCATTTTAAACACATTTCGCACTCTTAGAAGCCGCATGAATAAGTAAATTGTTAGAAATCAGATGTCATTTCAAAAAATTAAATTGCTTAGCACCTTCAGCTCTCCCCCCCTACTTCAAGTCAAGTCTAAATACGTTTAAACGCTCTTACTTTGAGGTTAAATTTTTTACGTGACTTTGGTAAGGGGGCTTAAGCCCCTTCACTCTGGTTGTGCCACTGACTGCGACTTCAAAATCCTGAGTGTGCTCTAAAAATCAAAACAGCAGGGCCCGTATTACGATTTCTTCTCGGTTAGCTTCTCGTATTAAAAAACGTTGAGTCATTCCGCTAAGTTAATTCGAGCTATTATGAAGTTTATTTAGCGATAAAACTCGCTCGCAAAACGTCAAAACTTTCCGAGCGCTTAATTGTGTTCGGTAAGCGTCTCGAGTTGCTAAAAACAAGGCAAAAGAATGGCAGCGCTTTAATTTTGGTCGAGAATGGCAGCATATTTCGCTTTTGCGCAACAACGAAGATGGCTAAGATTGTAAATTTCGTTTTAAGCCGTGCTAAAAATTTCCGAAAGCGGCAAAAAGTAGTTTACAAGCAGTGGTGTCAAAAGTATTCGAAAAGGGTAATCTCGTAATCGTAAAAGTTTTGTTACTGAACGAAAAAGTAGTTGAAGTAAAGAACAAAGCATTGACCAAAAAAAGGACTTGAATAAAAGTAAAAAACAGTGGTTTTAGAAGTACTCAAGTACAAGTATTTCTGAACGTAATTAAGCAAAATAAACCAATTATTCAATCGATAAACTGTTGCATGATGACTACCTTCACGTCACAGCCACATAGTACTTGGTCTTTTAACCCCTCACTCTCTCAAGAAGTCATGAATTACTAATTGACACAAGTTTTTGTTATTATATTCAAATCAAAAAGAACAACAACAAAACTTCGAGATTTGAAAATCATGTCGCGCAGAATTTACTTGGAATCATTTCAAAAAATTTTTGCAAACTGAAATTAATTGGACAATTGCTCGAAAAAAACACCACCGTTCAGACAAATCTGTGCTTCGAATTTAAAACTACAATACTTTGTACTCTTCCGAAGCAAAATGCTACTTATAAGTAGCGTTAGTTTACTCTAAAACTAAGTAAGTGATAGCAGAAAGTATCCAAAAATATAATTACTTTAACCAATATAATTTACTTTGAAAGTTGAGGTACTTTCGTTACTTTACATTTCTGTCCACAAGCATGTCAAATCAAGACCTCGTGGTTTGAGGTTAGCATCTAATGTTGCGAAATTGTTGCCGCCTAGACTTGTTCCGCGAAAAATTCATTACAATTGTTAATATTTCAAATTTCCCATTAGAAATTCGAAGCATTCCTTAAAAATCTAACGTATTTCTACGTGTTCCCGCTAGAAGTTACACGCATCCTTGAAAAATGTGACGCAAGCTACGCATTTTTACGTTAATAGCGCGTTTCTGGAGCGCCGCTGCGTTTATACGAGCTCGCTCGAGTATGGTTGCACCGAGACGAAATCATAATAGCATTTTGCTTATTTCGAGCGATCTCGCTCGAAAACAGCTCGCTTATTCAAGTCGAGAAGTCTCGTTATCTCTAAACTTCGTAATACGGCCCTAAAATGTTTTCTCGTATTGTTTCATGTCATATCACTAACAAAGTACCGGTAACGATTCTGTAGACTTACAAATAATAAATAAACAAATAAATCAACTGAGGATTTACAACTCAACGAACTGAATAAGAACGGAGAGATGAGGGTGACTGGGAAGTGAGCTCGCGCTCTTCGAGTCTCCAGCCACTCGCGTATATGTCGAAGCAGGCGGCCTGCAGCCGTAATCGAACTCGGGTCGCAGTATTGCTTACGTAATAATCAGCGTTCAGTTCCGCTCGGCCATGCTGCTCACAATATTGCATTAACTTAGAGCCCTACTGAAAAAACTAAATTGACAAGATTTGGAAAGAGATTTACACTTTTTTTACTCTCTTAAGCGAGATTTACATTCTTTTTTTGTGAAAACAATTGCAAGAACACGAGGCTCATTTTTGCTCAAATTTTAAAAACAAAATAATTAAGAACAATGCCAGCTTCGGCATGAAAAAACTAGACTGTGACATCACCATTTTATATCTGGAAACTTCGCAACAGCATGTCTTTTTGAGTTAATTACTTCGTTTATATGATCAATTTGTTTATTTCGTTGTCTTTTAATTATCTACTGATAAAAAAAATAGTACTCTAGCCAGGGGTGCCGAAACCCGAGGGGGATGGGGGGATATATCCCCCCAATAATTTGAGTATGGTCTACATCTGCATCCCTTCCAATAATTTGACTCTGGTGTGGATCTGAGCGCAAGTCTCCACCTGAATTCGGGGGAAAAAAGTGTTCGATTCAGTAGCGTGGCCAGGGGGTGGGGAGGTGGGGGAGCTATAGCTCTTCCCCCATTGGCCTGTCAACCAAAATGCAGAATAAAGAAAATACCACGTTTTTATCTTTTCTGAGACTGTTGTTTGTACTGAAATGGACCAAAAAGTGATTTAAAGCATCTTTTGAAACATATAGTCAGGGGGGGGCTAATTTGTCAAAAATAAAAGTCACAAATCAATGAAAACTTCGAAAAATGC
This sequence comes from Trididemnum nubilum, assembly GCA_963965965.1. Lineage (NCBI taxonomy): Eukaryota > Metazoa > Chordata > Ascidiacea > Aplousobranchia > Didemnidae > Trididemnum > Trididemnum nubilum. The sequence goes on from OZ014474.1 coordinate 30,162,297, forward strand.
CCTTTTTTGAGTTAAATTTTTGAGTTAAATTTTTGAGTTAATTACTTCGTTTATACGATCAATTTGTTTATTTCGTTGTCTTTTAATTATCTACTGATAAAAAAAATAGTACTCTAGCCAGGGGTGCCGAAACCCGAGGGGGATGGGGGGATATATCCCCCCAATAATTTGAGTATGGTCTACATCTGCATCCCTTCCAATAATTTGACTCTGGTGTGGATCTGAGCGCAAGTCTCCACCTGAATTCGGGGGAAAAAAGTGTTCGATTCAGTAGCGTGGCCAGGGGGTGGGGAGGTGGGGGAGCTATAGCTCTTCCCCCATTGGCCTGTCAACCAAAATGCAGAATAAAGAAAATACCACGTTTTTATCTTTTCTGAGACTGTTGTTTGTACTGAAATGGACCAAAAAGTGATTTAAAGCATCTTTTGAAACATATAGTCAGGGGGGGGCTAATTTGTCAAAAATAAAAGTCACAAATCAATGAAAACTTCGAAAAATGCCCTTTTTTGAGTTAAATTTTTGAGTTAATTACTTCGTTTATACGATCAATTTGTTTATTTCGTTGTCTTTTAATTATCTACTGATAAAAAAAATAGTACTCTAGCCAGGGGTGCCGAAACCCGACGGGGATGGGGGGATATATCCCCCCAATAATTTGAGTATGGTCTACATCTGCATCCCTTCCAATAATTTGACTCTGGTGTGGATCTGAGCGCAAGTCTCCACCTGAATTCGGGGGAAAAAAGTGTTCGATTCAGTAGCGTGGCCAGGGGGTGGGGAGGTGGGGGAGCTATAGCTCTTCCCCCATTGGCCTGTCAACCAAAATGCAGAATAAAGAAAATACCACGTTTTTATCTTTTCTGAGACTGTTGTTTGTACTGAAATGGACCAAAAAGTGATTTAAAGCATCTTTTGAAACATATAGTCAGGGGGGGGCTAATTTGTCAAAAATAAAAGTCACAAATCAATGAAAACTTCGAAAAATGCCCAAAAATAAGCACTCAAATTTGATCGCAAATGTAAAAATGCCAAACATGTTTTATCAACAAATATATTAAAAACTCAGAAATAAGGGGGAAGGGGGGGGGTATTCAGTATTAGTTAATTACGCATCACTTCTCTCAAATATCTTTCCGTTAGCCCCCCCAATTATTTTTCTTTACAAAATACAAACGAAATACATTACTCTGAGTGAGTTTTATTGAATAACAGAATTTTGTGATTTACCAACATGTAAACAAGAAATCTGCAATGGTATCATTAGCCACCTCCCACATAGCCCATTAATGCAACCAGTTTAATCATGTTACGCTGCCAATTTCTATGCTACGTTTTAAAAACATTATTGTTTCTTAAAATAGCTCTAAAATCAAGCTATTTTTGCAAAAAAATGCCTAATTTTCGAGCGCTGGGGGCTCAGCCCCCAGACCCACAAATTAGCTCCCCCATTGCGAATTTCTGGCTACGCGCCTGGTTCCATTTTGGATGAAGACCTTTTTTTGCTCTTTACTTAATTTGCTCACCTGAAAAAAATGGTGGTCGAGGTTCATCCCCCCAATGTTAAAAATGGGGTAAAATTGCAAATTATCCCCCCTCAATGCTCAGCAAAGATTTTCACCCCTGACTCTAGCTTAAGATGTTTAAAAGATTGACTTTTGGGGGTTTATTTTGGGAAGGTTGTTAGGGGATGGCACCCCAAAACTACGCTCGTATGTTCAAATATTGAGTCTCTTAAATATCAATTGAAAGCAAATAAATTAGCGCTGTAGCTTCCGTTGTTTAAAAAGTTCATTTTTGGAGATCCCCCATTGGGTTGCACCCGCAATATCTCCTGATATAAAAAAAAAAAACTTCCTCGCTAAGCCATTCACAAAAGTGATTTTTGGGGGCCAATTTTGGAGGGGTTTCAAGGGAGTGCATCAAAAATTTCGGGAAACAGAACTGCTTTTGTAGTTCCATGACGTCACACACAAATTAGCTTTGGAATGTTTTTCGGTTTAGGAGAAGAGCGTACAAAATCAGGAAAAAAGAAAAACGAAAAAAAGGGAAAAAACATCATCGCGGCCAAAAGTGGGTTGGATGAAAGGGTATTTATTTTAAGAAGTATAACCAATGTGAACTATTTTTTGCCGTGCTTAACCAGTTTTGAAGAAAGGAGGCTTAAGATCTCTAAAACTGAACTCACGTGACATATTGCCTCAAAGTATGGTCCAAACAAGCATCTTGTGTGAAACTGTTGTCAAATAAATTTCATGAAGTTAGACTTAACTGTTCTCAAGTTATAAGCTACAATCTGAGACTTCCCTCTCGTGAGTTTGAAAATAGCCAAAGTGGGTTGGGTGGTTGCGTCACAATTTATCAATAAAAAAATAGTATTTAGTCACAGCAGACTAAAGTTATTCAAAGAAAAAAAATGCAATTAACCTTATACGTTTTTCGACCCAACTCAACCCGCATTTGCTTTTACTGCTTCGTCCATTAGTGTCTCTAGAAATTTGCAAAGAGCTCCTCTCCCACTTGAGATGTGGCGCACGTAAAAATATTGCATTGTCTAAAACTTTTGCATAGTATGACTGAAATTTAATGTACAAATTTTCACTTGATGGCAGTGTTTTGCCTCAAGGAATAGTCCATAAAAAAGCAGTTTATTTAGTAGCTATATGAACACCAAGATAACTCTTGTTTCAGGTCGCTTCATTCACAAACAAAAACACATCACTTGTGCCATGAAAAGGCGAAGGGTATTTGTTTCGTCTCTCTTCTTGCAAAAAGGATTTCTGGTCAAAAGATTCCTACCAGTAATCCTAAAAAGAGTAAAATAATCTTTATAAGACACCTTTTTTTTTCTGAAGATGCTAACAAAATTTGCGAAGCTTTGTCATATGTATTGTAGCGAACAATCTTCAAACGCTCAATGACTATAATCAAAACTTTTTAGTGGCTGTAATTTGTTCTAGGTCAGGTCCTTTTTGAGGCTAAAAATTATTTAACGTGAAAAGCTATTTAGGTTGTATAGATAGAATATACTCTGTCGCATATCATTGATTCACTAACTTGTTTGAAGTAACTCAGTATAGTGTAATGGAAAAGTTTGTGATAAGACAAGCTCAAGAAATGCCCAGTCTGCTGGAATATGCCAACAAAAATCGACATGCTGGGTACTTCAATGACATAACTATAACTGTCGAAAACAAATCTTTTCCAGCGAATCGTATGGTTCTTTCTTGTTTTTCTCGCTATTTTGAACGTTTGTTCAAAACTGAAATGAAAGAACGATATGGAAAAACTATTCCAATGCATAACGTCGAGGAAAAGTCGATGGAATTGCTAATTGAATTTATGTATACTGGTTGTATCAAGATTGATAGTGAAACGGTAATGCCGTTACTTGCTGCTGCCGACTATCTGCTGCTTGATGAAGTAAAAACATTTTGCTTCGAATTCCTCCAGTCAATCATTTGTTCTGACTCGTGGTTTGCTATTCTTTCTGCTGCTAACTTATATCGAAACGACGCTCTATCTTATCATATCCACTCCTACATCGGCGACAATTTAGATGGTATTTCACAAACCGACGATTTCAAGTCTCTTTCTAAAGAAGTTCTTGGCACATGCTTTTCGTCTATTGCTCTGAGTGAAAAGCATTCAAAGAACTTATCGTTATATCAAGCCATCATCTCTTGGACAAAGCATGACGTAGATGCACGAAAACCAGAATTTGTCAGCTTGTTTCAACTGGTCAATCTTGAGCAACTCCCAAAAGATTTTTTGCTTAGTGCTGTTGCCACGGAAGAGCTGATTCTAAGCAATCCGGCTTGCTCACAACGTGCAATGACAACCTTGGCTAGCTTGATAAAAGAAACCGAAGCGGATGTATGTCTGGACAGATTTGTCAGCCTGGGGGGAGTTCATAATGGAACCAAAGTTGTTGAAATTTACAACACCAAAAGAGAACTTCCTTCTGAATTTCCTGACTTGCCTTTCAGCATTAACCGTCACGCATCACTGATTTTAAACAAGGTTGTTTATTGTATTGGAGGTGGATCAAAAGATAACTTCATCACAGACAAAGTAAGAAGGCTAAAACTTCAGGATGTTGCATTGAGGTGGACTGAAATCTCACCTATGAATGTCAAACGGCGGTCAATGGGAGCTGCTGTGTACCAGGATTTATTGCTAGTTGCGGGTGGTTTTGACGGCAACACTGCTTTGGATTCAGTGGAATGCTACACTCCACAATGGGATGAATGGAAACTGATTTCGAGTTTGAAACAAGCTAGGAGTGGATGCGGTGTTGTTGCTTGCGACGATTTTTTGTATACGCTTGGTGGATGCTGTGATGGAAACTGCTTGTCTTCGGTAGAACGCCTATGTGAAATGCACGAACCATGGTCCAAAATACAGCCCATGCAGACTCAAAGATGGCGATTGGCCGTTGTCAATTGTGACGGAATTATTTACGCGATCGGGGGTAAATCAGGAAATAATTACTCATCAACATTAAAAACTGTTGAGAAATATGACGCCGCTTTCAACCAATGGGTCTACGTCAGTGGAATGAAAAACCACAGATGCGTACACTCCGCAAGCGTTTCTAACGGAAAAATTTACGTGTTTGGTGGTCTCAACGCGGAAAATAAAGTAGTAAAAGATGTAGAATGTTACGACCCAAGAACTGATGAGTGGACTATTGTAAGTTACAGCCCCGAAAAATTGATTCAAAATTCGATTGTGGTGTTGTAGAAATTATGGCTATAAGCGAGTATTTATTCCAAGGAGGACAGCAGGCAAGATTATGAGGGTTTCTACTGTAAATTAGTGCAATGCTGGTACTGTATATTGTATTTGCGTTAACGTCATCCTGACCCAATTGTTTTTGAGGATTTTACTTCAAACACATTATTGTATACCGTAATAAAAATTTCAGTTGCAACAGTTGCGTTAATCGCCGTCAGTGGCGTTTAATTTCACAGTGTGGCTGTAATCAGCGATACGTTACGATGGCACGTATGATGATTTGCGTCTCAGTTGCCTGCTAAAATATAGTACCTCATTGGGTCAAGAAAAGAATGAATCCCAATAATATTGCTTGCTATGCAATGTCCGTTAATGATTACTATTACATTCTTTTTATTCTGTGTTTTTTACCTTTATTAATACTATTGTAATTTTTTCCTTTTGTTTATTTATTTCATTTATGCGTTGAAACTTTTAACCGTATGATTTGCGTCGCTTACTGTATGCTGCTTTGTAGTTTAGCGTTAGAGACACATCTGTAGCAGGAGTTGGTTGTGGAAGTTATATTTGGACTTGTTACTGAAAGTAGCCTTTTCTCTCACCAAAAAATATTTACAATTTGTAGGCAGTAGAGTATAAACATTGAACTGTTCTGGACTTCAAGGACCATCGAGCACTTCTTCTGTTCATGCCAGCAACCAGGGATGCGGAAGCGGCAAATTTTTGTGGAAACAGTAAAAGGGTTCCACTTTGCCTTTCTTATCTAACGATGAAAACTTAAATGTGGTGCAATTTTTTCTAAAATAAAGTGGAATACGTCAGTTCGCTGAATTCATCGCATTTTCGTCAGTCCCAGCAAAATTTTTATCCTTTACATGCATTCCAGTTCGCCTAATTCGCCATCGTATAATTCGTCACTGCGCTCAATTCATCACTTACTCCTATTTAATTCTTTGTATCCCCTAGACACTTTATTCGGTTGATAGGTCATTTGCAGATTCGATTCAATGTTCAAGCTATATTCACAGCTCGTTACTGCAGGATGGATGGATTCACACAGTCTCAGTGGTTAGTTCAACATGTGTGAGATTTCAAATAAGAAAAGAGTCCTAATCGGATTAATAGTCTTCAGGGAAATCTCGCTGCAGCAACACAAAAGAAGAAGGCACGAGCCGCATTTAATTACAGAACATTAACTACCAGTTGAGAGTCAAGAAGAGTTTAAAGGCGGTGAATCATTCAGCCAATTCCGGTGGTTTACAGTAGCTAAAATTGAATTATAATTTTTGGTATTTTTTGTTTTAATTTTATGGGGTGCGATTGCAAAGATATTTAACAACTACCAAAAGATATCCCCGAAAAAAGTTTTTGGAAACTCTGAGTTTTGCTCTTCCCGCCAAAACCACAGTAGGCCTAATAGTTTAGAGAACTGTGGTTTAGGCGGGAAGAACAAAATTCAGAGTTTCCAAAAACTTTTTTCGGGTGATATCTTTTTGTATTCGTTAAATATCTTTGCAACTGCTGCCTCAAAATTAAAACAAAAAGTATCAATAATTGTAGTTCAATTTTATCTATTATAAACCATCGTAATTGGCTGGATGATTCACCGCCTTTAAATGGAGTACAGTAATTACCAGAAGTGGAGTCCTCGAGGAAGTCCTTGGCCTCGAAGACACACATTTTGAAGTCCTTGGCCTCAAGTCCTCGAAAATTGGCCTGTCCTCGGCTCGAGGACAGCACTATTTCTTGAATTGTTAAAATTTTGTGAAGCGCTTGAAAAATTTTTTGGAAAACGTTTTTTTGTGGAGATCGCTTGAAAAATTTTTGTGAAGACCTTTTTTTTTTTTGGAGAGCACTTGCGCTTGTGTCCTTGGTCCTTGGCCTTGGCCTCGAGCATTCCTGTCCTTGGCCTCGAGAGTGTCTGTCCTCGGAAAGGCTGTCCTTGGCCTCGGATTTTTTTTTGTGTCCTTGGCCTCGAGCCTTGTGTCCTCGACTCCACCTCTGGTAATTACAGAGATTAAATGTAAAAAAAGAGCAACTACAGTTTGAACACTTGAGATTAAGAGTCAACCTATAATTGCTCTTTCTGCGTTTCATATCAGGATAATTGTTAGAGTGAAGTTAGATCGCTTCTTCAGAACACAAGGCAACAGCGGTGTTATGTTAGGCAACATGTTCAAAATGCAGCAGACATATTGGCAAGGGAAGCCTCTAATAAAACAAAATAAACAAAAATCACACATTTTTTTTGCCAGGTAACAATTTTGACTACAGCGACTTTCTGCATCATCTTCAATGTACCGGTACTGTATTATTCGTGTTGTGTGTGTGCATTAACAAACGCAATACAATACAATATATTCAACAATAAACGTAGCAAACTGCGTTAACAACAAAATAAGCGCTAGGTAAGTAAACAAGCCGTTGTAGAATTTTTACCTGTTTGCATAATTCGTCAGTTTGCCTAATTCATCACTTTTTTCTAATCCCCTAGAGTTGACGATTTAGGCAAATTCTTCTGTATGTGACAAAAAGTTATTGTTCGTTAAACCAGCATTTGCAAAGAAACCTTTTGAAAAGTTTGTGGTTCGCTATAACCGGCCAATTTATTTTTTGTCTAAAAGCCTCTTCCCATTTAAAAAATATGAAGGGGGATATCTTGGTATAACAAAGCATTCACGTATGCCAAGTTTCTAATTCCAATAGTAAACAGGGGAGAACATCATTCTGTAACCTTCTCTCAAACTAGGTAGGCTTTAACTTTGTCGAGCTTTTAAATATCGTGTCTAATCTAATACCAAACTAGGCCTATCGTTGCTTTATTAATAAGAATTATTCTAATATGCTATCTATAACCAAAAATTTTTGCTGAGTTTGTTGTTTAGCAGTGTTAAAAATACACATTGCTTCGCAGAAATGTGGAACAAAGCCACGCATAAAAACGAAGCATCTAAAAATATTTTTGTGATTGTTTGGGCTTAGCTCTGGGTACCTAAATCATCCAAGTAAAGATTAATTATAATTTACTGCAGATGCGATCGAAACGTTGCTATCCCGAGCGCTTGGCAGTCCGTCCTTAAGTCCCGATAAGTAATCGCCCCTTTTTTTGGCTGGACGGTTAGAAAAATCAGTATCAGCTGACAAAACATAACCATGAGTTTGTACTGTTTATTTTTGGGCCTAGCAATTAGCATGGAAAAAGATACGTACACAAACAAAACTTAGAAACAAAAAATCAAATTCTTATAAATTTATTAGTGATATTGCTGAGTCTAACTTTACGATGACTTCGTATTGAAAACTTACCGCATATTAGTTTACTCAACTCTTAAGCTTTCCGGAACCCCAGGTGTAATGTTTAACTCTATATCTACAGGACTATTTTTACACCCTTTTTGTACCAGGAAGGGGTGCAAATTTGTCCCCCTATCTAAAAACCGATTGGTAAGTGATAGAAGTAAGATTTTTTGCTTGTTGAAGCTATTTTTTGTTAAATTTTTAAAAGTATATCTTTTGAGGTTGTGACGTCACCAAAACGATGATGACGCCATCAAAACCAGTAAATCCTTATAACAGCACGCAAATTTGCCTAAATGTTGTGAAATATTAGTTTTAGTTTAGACTTTTGTTGTTTCAAAAACATCTCTGATAAAGTTACCGAAAATGATGACGTCATCATGCATGATGACGTCACATGCATGATGACCTCATCTTTAATATATTGTGTTGATTATTGTTTGTAATTATTTGTGACTGAAATATAGCACATTTCACAAAATGATAGAATAGTGCAGTATTATTTTCATTTTATCACTCAACAGCTGATGAAAATGAATATTTTTTGTATGCAAACGCAGTTTATCTCGAGAAACAGCAGAAAAAGCAAATATTTTTGAATTATGACGTCATCAATGACGTAATGATGATGCAATGCATTTATCAGTAAATAAAATATTTTGTTCCAGCTGAAGATTAGCATTGACAATGAATACGCAGTACAATGAATAGAATATGCGCACTAATAAGCATGCATTGTGCTCAAAACTGCATAAAACTCCTTAGGTGCCTCTGACAAAGACAAAAATGACGTCACTTCCGGTAGTCCGGCTGACCCCAAACTTTTTGAAAATGTGTGTTATTAAATTTGGTTCTAAGTCAGGTGCATCAAAGCAATTTTTTTCGTTTAGGAGCTATATTAAAATAACTGAGAGGGAGGGCAAATTCCCCCCCCCTCCGGTACAAATAGGGTTAAAGTCAAACAACTATTTACCGAAAATTGTCTACTTCCTTTGCCCATTACGCTCTTTTTGGTTGATTTTAACAACTTTGAGGTTATTCGCTCTCAAACTTTAAAGATCTCAGAAAGTTATCAAAATAATGAAGTAACGTCAATCAAAAAGCTATTAGGAGTTCCTAACAGTTTTTCATTTTATTGGGACTTCGCGCGAGCGCGTAGTACCATTGGTTTTGTTCGCGAATTTTGGCAGATGAGGATTGATTTGCTTATAACTAACAAACGGTACAACCTAGAAAACTCAAATTTGGACTGAACATAAGAAATAATAAAAGCGTCTTGTGTGCCCATTTTGGGGATTTTAGGTCTCGTGATCGTGAATTGAGACACAAAAAAACATAAAAAAAACGGTAATTTTTTGGCTTGAGAGTTTTTAAATCGCTCATAATTCCAAAACCACTAAACGTGCAAAGCTGAAATTTGAACACAATATGGGTGCTTATAAATGCTTTATGCAAACCGAGTTTGGGGGTGCCCGGTTACGTGACCAAAATTTTACGGGCCAAAAATGGGCAGAAAGTGGACAATTTTGAACCGAAATATCTCGGTAATTACCGATATTGATCAAAAATGGTTTGTGATTTTTGAGCACACTATTAACCACCTTTCTCTTGGTTATGTTTGTTTACCCCAACTTGAATACTATTTTTCTTCTTTTTTGTCTTTTTTCTTCCTTTTTTTTCTTTTTTATTATTCTTCTCCGGCTATCTACTTTTAAACTGCTAAATGCACTGTATTCAAAGTTTGAGTGATTGAAGATATCAGGGAGAGCTAGTGCCCGACTGAAATTGGGGGTGCCAGGTTGGGGAGTTCCCCCTCAAACGGGTCCTCCAAAATTTTGAACTTTTAAACTATAGAAGGTAGATGAATCAAATTTTCGGAGTGGGTAGATATTAAAAATAAACTAAACCTAACAAAAATTGGGGGTGTCACGATAATTCAAACTTTTTACTCTTAAAAGCTAGATACATGAAATTGTTGAGGTAAATAAACATAAAGAAAAGATAAAATTTGGAGGCACCAAAATGGGGGGTTTCCCTCAAACTGGGCCAAAAAAATTCAAACTTTTTAACCACCCATGCCAGACACATGAAATTTTCAGAGTAGACAAATATTACAAAAAGATAATATTTGGGTATATCAAAATGTGGGATACCCCTCAAACAGGGATGTCAAAATTCCAAATTTTTAACCACTCATGCTAGACACATAAAATTTTCAGGATACGCAAAAACAACAAAAAAAGGTAAAATTTGACAAAATTTGGGGGTACCAAAATGAAGGAATCCCTTTCAAACAAGGATGTCAAAATTCAAAACTGAACCACTCACCCTGAACTGATGAAATTTTCAAAATAGACAAATATGAAAAGATCAAATTTGCAAAATTTGGGAGTACCACAATGGGGGTTTCCCTCAAATGAGGATGCCAAAATTCATACTTTTTACTTGTGTAAGCTAGACACATCACAATTTCAGGATACACAAGCAAATATGAGGAAAGATAAAATTTGACAAAAAGTTTCGTGGCACCAAAACGGGGTCCTTCAGAATTCAAACTTTTTAACCATTCAAGCTTGACATATGGAACTTTCAGAATAGGTAAATATAAAAGAAAGATAAAATCAGATTAGGTAAATAAGATATCACTAATTTGAAGTGCTACAATGGGAGAGTCCTCCTCCAACGGTCCTTCGAAAGTTTTAACCACTTAAGCTAGACAAATAAAATTTTCAATATCGGTAAAAATATAATATGAAAAAAGTGAGGATCTCATACTATAGGGGTGCTCCAATTGCGTTGGCTTCTCCACCCATTAACTGCAAAAGCTAAACAAACTAAATCTATTGGATAAGTTAATATGAATCAAAGATTAAACATAACAAATTAAATTGACCACTTTGAGAAGACCATGCCAAATGGGCTCCTTAAAATTTTTAAATCTATTACAAAGTACTCCAGCTAGGCAAAATCAAAGAGTACCGGTAGGCTAATATAAGAAACATGCCAAACTTGGCAAAGCCATGTTGGACAATTAGCCCTTAAATGGACCTCAAACCGTACGTTAAATTCTCGCAATGAATTGATATAACGGAAAAGTAGAAAAGTAAAGCCTATGGGATTACTGCAACATTTAACACGTTGAAGTACTTGAGCTTAATGGCTTTGTTAGATTTACGCTGTATGGCCGAGTATTTTTACTAAACTGTCACTGATGACGTTGAAAAAATCTTCAACTTGCTCTTCAAAGTTTTTGAACAATTTTATTACGAAAGCTTTGGTGCTGAATAATGGATGTAATATAATATACTGTACAATATCTAATATGTTGGCCGTTGGGTCGCACCGCTAAATAGCGTTCTCAGAATACGAATAGTTGTAAAATGCGTGCTTATTTTTGGCCGTGATTAATGTTAAGTTTGGCTGATGTAATAAAGTCGTTGGAATTTTAAAGGTCGCTCTATGATATTTCATAATAAAGAGAAAAACTATTAGAACTCCTCATTGCTTTTTGATTGACGTTACATGATAATTTTGATAACTTTTTGAGACCTTTAAACCAGGCGCGTAGCCAGAAATTCGATATGGGGGGGCTGTTTGGGGGGTCTGGGGGCGGAGCCCCCAGCGCTCGAAAATTTTGCATTTTTTTGCAAAAATAACTTCATTTTAGGGCTATTTTGATTAAAAAATAATGCTTTTAAAACGTGGCATAGAAATTGGCAGTGCAAACAAGATTAAACTGGTGGCATAAATGGGCTATTTGGGAGGCGGCTAATGGTAAAATGTTAGTTCTCTTGTTTAGATGCTGGTAAATTATAAAATCGAATACTTCAATAAAAACTCACACGGAGTGATCTATTTCGCATACAGTTTATAGAGAAAAATAATTGGAGGGGGAGGGCTAATGAAAAGAGATTTGAGAGAAATGATTGGTAATTAACTAATACTGAATAGCCCCCCCCCCCCTATTCCTTAGTTTATAGTATATATGTTGATGACACCTATGTTTAGCATTTTTACGCTTGCGATCATATTTAATTGCTTATTTTTTACCATTTTTCAAAGTTTTCATTTATTTGTTGGTTTTATTTTTGACAAATTAGCCCTCCCCCCCTGAACATATGTTTCAAAAGATGTTTTAAATCACTATTTAGTCTACTCCAGAGCATAAAACAGTCTCAAAAGTGCTAAAAACGTAGTGTTTTTCCCATTCTTCATTTTGGTCGATATGCCAGTGCGGGGGGGGGGGGCTATAGCCCCCCTCCCCCCTGGCTACGCTACTGCTCTAAACTTTGAGAGCGAATAATCTCCAAGCTGTTAAAATGAACTAAAAACAGCGCAATGTGCAAAAGAAGTAGATGATATTCGGTAAATAGCTGTTTGACTTTAAACATTACACCAAGTGTTTTGGAAAGCATAGAGTTGAGTAAATTATTATCAGTTTTCAATCTGAGGTCATCGTAAAGTTAGACTGTGTAATATCACTTACAAATTTATAAGAATTTGATTTTTTGTTTCTAAATTTTGTTTGTGTACGCATCTCTTTCCACGCTAATTGCTAGGGCAGGCATTGTTTAATTTAGTTCTTAGATTTTGAGAAAAATTTGTCGAACTCTTCGTATACATGTGCTGGTATAAAACTCTTCTTAAAGAATATTGCAGTGGACTAGTTAGGGCGTAGATTTGATATTTAGGATAGTGGTTAAATTTCTGGTCAAGATAATGTACAGTAAGTTGCAAAATTCAAAATCACATTGGCATTTTCAGATTAAAAGTTTTTGTTTCTGTGTTTCAATCGGAGCAAAAGGTTATTGTCGAAATATTTGTTTTAACGAGGGTTTTGTTTGTAACCGCAATTTTAACAATTGCGCTGGTAAGTGAGAATTCAACTGACTCCTTAAAAGTTGAAACATTATGACATTCGAAAGCGATGTATGTAAGATATGACTGTCAACAACCATACACACGCTAAACGCGATTGTGAAGTTTTTTAGTTCAGTGAAGTTAAATACTTTCGCGAAGTCCCCGGATATCGCTTGCGATGTCATATTCTAGTTCTGAAATAACATAGAGCGGTCTTTAAAATTCCAGAGACTTTTGAGCGAATAATATTATTACATCAGCCAAATTTAACATTAACCACGGCCAGAAATATGCACGCATTTTACAGCTATTCCTATTCTGAGAACGCTGTTTAGCAGTGCGACCCAATGCCAACACATTGGATACTGTACAGTATTATTGTATTACATAAATTATTCAGCACGAAAGCTTTCTTAATAAAATTGTTCAAAAATTTTGAAGAGCAAGTAGGATTTTTTTCAAAGCCAAAAGTGACAGTTTAGTAAAAAGCAAATTCTACCATCTGGCTTAGATCTAACAAAGCCATTAAGCTCAAGTACTTCAACGTCATGGATGTTGCAGTAATCCCATAAGTTTGACTCTTCTACTTTTCTGTGATACCAATTCATTGTGAGAATTCATAGTTTGATGGTTCATTTAAGGGCTAATTGTACAGCTTGGTATCCCCAATTTTGGCGTGCTTCATCTTTTTCTTATATTAGCATACCGGTACTCTTAAAATTTGATCAGTCTAGGGCTAGAGTGCTTCGTAAATAAAGATTTTAAAACTTTAAGGGACACATTTGGCATGGTCTCCTCAAGGTGGCCAACCAAATTTTGTTATCTTGAAACTTTGATTCATGTTAACCTATCCAATTGATTTAATTTGTTTAGCTTTTGTAGTTAATGGGAGGAGATGCCTACATAATTGGTGGACCCTTGTAGTATGACACCCTCAAATTTCTTTATACTAAGTTATATTTTTACTTACCGGTATCTTGAAAATTTCATTTGTCTTGTTGAGTAATTAAAAATTTTGAAGGATCCGAAGGTTTCAAGCTTTTCACGCCAACATCGCGATTGTTTTTATGTTTTTTGTTGTCTTAATTCACGATCACGTGATCTAGGGTCTCCAAAATTGGTACACATGACGCTTTCATTAATTCTGATATTAGGTCCAAATTTCGACTTTCTCGGTTTTACCGTTTGCTAGTTGTAAGCAAAATCAATTCTCATCTACCAAAATTCGCGGACAAACACAAAGGTACTATACGCGCTCACGCGAAGTTCCAGTTTCGAAAGAATTGTAGAAATTAAAGAGTTAGTTTAGGTGTATATGGGCAGGGGAAGATGTCAAGTAGTTTTTATGTTTAAATTTGCAAAGTAAGTCTAAATATATCCATCTAAACTATAAAAACAATCTTTTATGGAGCTTTTTTATCTTTTTTGCTTTGATGCAAAGGACAGGGGCAGCAGTGGCGTCGCTAGGGGGAGGCAGCCTGCCCCGGGTGTCACCATTTTGGGGTGACACCATTTTATGATACCAGTCGAACAAAAAAGAAAACAATGTGTTTAATAATATTGAAAATGTTTTGCACAGCGGAATGGACTAAAAATGATTTATAGCATCTTTTGAAACATTTATTTAGTGGGAGGCGTTAATTTATTAAAAAATAACTCAAAAATCAGTAAAAGCTTTGAAAAATCGCCAAAACTCAGCAATCAAACTTGATCGCTTGTTGAAACATGCTGAATATAGGTTTCATAAATAAATTTATAAGCTCAGGAGTAGGGAGGGTGGCTAACTGACTATTTAGTATCAGTTAATAACTAATCACTTCAACTCTCAAATATCGTTCCGTTAGCCCCCCTCACTAATTATTTTTCTTCATTAAATAAAGGCGAAATGGATTACTCCTTGTAAGTTTCTTTGAACTATGATTTAACGGTACCAGATTGTAAATAAGAGACCCGAAGTTTACCAGTAGCCACCTCCCACATACCCAATGCCTATTTATGCAGCCAGTTTAATCATATGTTTGCACTGCTAATTTCTATGCCACATTTGAAAAGCATTTATCAAAATAGGCCTAAAATTAAGTTATTTTTGCAAAAAAATATAAAATTTTTGAGCGCTGGGGGCTCCGCCACCAGACCCCTGAAAAGTCAGGCTACGTGCCTGAGACTAATCATGATTTGCACTAGTGGCCTCGGGCAAATGAACTGGAGCTTCCGGACCCTCGAAACAGCCCCTCCCACCATTGCAGAAATTTGGTAAGGCGTCTGATACTAAACGTGTGCTGCTAATACTTCCAAGTTTTAGAATCCTACTATGAGGATTTATTAATCTAGTCAAATAACAACCGCTATCTAGAATAATGAAGTAGGACCGCTGTCTCGAAAATATAACCTTTTGCAACTGTACATTATAAAGGGTGACACCACGAAATCATGCCCCAGGTGTCACCATCCATAGCAACGGCACTGGGGGGCAAAAGGAACAGGATTGTCCATTTCACGTGAATCATTATACAGCATTTTCTTAAAAGCGAGCGTAAGCAACGCTTTTAGGATTAAGCATCAAATTGTTTGATTAAATAATTAATAGCAAACGTTTGTCAAACGTTTCAGCATCTGTCATTGAGCCTTTATCAGTATCTGAATGCGATACTGGGTTTAATATTTCAAATTTACGCTGTGCTTATATAAACACTAAAATAATAATTACTGCGCTTTTAATTTAAATTTGCTCAGAAACCGAAATCAAAACCAAACGTGTAATCAATAGTGTAGCCAGGGAGGCTGTGCCCCACTCCTGCATTGGCCTGTAGACCAAAAAACACGATAAGGAAAATGCCACAACTTTTGCTCTTCTGAGGCAGTCTTTTGCAGAGATATGGCCTCTAAAGTGGTTCAAAGCCACTTTTGAAACATTTTTTTTTGAGGGGGGGGTTGGTATTAACTTACTAGCCAAAAATACAGCTTACAAACTAATCGATAAAAACTTCAAAACATGGCTATAATTAAGTAGTCAAAGTTGATCGCTTAATGCTAAATGCTTAACTTAAGCTTCATAAAAACATATGAAGTATATGGAAAGAAAGCTATTTAGCATTATATTTTTTTAATTAGGTCAAGTTTTGGACTTGACCTGTGAGTTACGTAGGAATTTGAAGGAGCTGAGTTATTATAGCTTTCAAATTGTATTATTTTAGTTTTTTAAATGGCTCTACAAAGATGCGAAATTTGATTCGAGTAGTCTTAAAATGCTTTTTTTTTTCTGAATCATTACAAAAATTGCCCAGCAGTTAGGGTTTTGCCCCAAGACCCCGGTTTGTGACATGCTTTAGTTGCAGCGGTTTTCTCGGCACGCGGCCTAATTGAGGAACTTTTTAAGCAAAAAGTTTCAATTTTTAGGTTAATCAAGTCCCCTACCTTAACAAAATTCAGGTTGCACTCAGTGGCGCAACCAAGCGGGCAAAGAAAACTTAGCCTCCCCTTCTCCTTATCCAAGTCACTTGGAAAACCATATGCGAGCGTTTATACGTGGTTTGAAGTAGATTTTCAATTAAAGAGGGCTGAAAGGGCTGGGCATAGAGTTGTAAACGGGCCGACTAGTTCAGGCCCATAAGCCCAAACCCGGCCCGAACCCGAAAACTAATTTGAAGTCCAAATCATACCCCAAAAACCTGAAAGTCAAGTTAGGTCTGAAAAACGTACGCGTTATTGCCAAGTTATTTTGATTATATTTTTGTGCTCCTAAGACAAAAAGCACGTCTCAGGCTCGAATTAAGCCCGAAATTTTCTCAACTTTTGGCCCGATCCCAATCCCACCTGAAGAGCCCGGCCCGACTTACAACTCCGGCTGGGCAATTTAAAAATTTCAAGTAGACTCTTAATCTCAGCAACTTTGTTCTTTCCAATGGCCTTAAAAACGTTTGAAATGTGATCCAAATGACGTTAAAATGGTTATTTTTTCAAGAAATTGCAAAAGTTGCCCAGCAAGTGGGGCAGACTCCCCTCCATAATACACTTGAATTGCATCAATTTGCTCAACAAGCCAATTGCAACATCTTTTGAACAGGATCATTTTAACTTTTGGCTCAAGTTCTGAACGAAACCCTGGTTGTAGCTGTAAGGTTTTATTTGATCCAATAGATAATGGATACGTCGCTTGCCCTCCCCTGAAAAAATTTCTGCGGGCGCCTTTGTATATGGGCGATATTTTTGGTGAATACAATGTCTTCAATTTGCGAAGTTTTTTTTACGGCATTGTTTTGGCGTGACTCAGTCAAGGCAAAGGACCGTAACAAAGAAGCAGGCGTAAAAATCGACATTAAATACAGTTAAAACTGTTATTGTATACCAGAGTAAAAAAAGCACCTGCTATTTGTTGCTCTTGCTCAAAAAATGTTGAAAAGCGTTTTATATATTTATGCACCGGTAAGTCGTAGCGTAGCCAGGGGGGGGGGGGCTATTCAGTATTAGTTAATTACTAATCACTTCTCTCAAACTTTTTTCCATTAGTATCCCTAGTTATATCTTTTATAAAATATTGACGAAAAAGATTACTCCTTAAGAGTTTTATTGAACTATTGGCATAGGATTTTATGCTTACTAGCTTGTAAATAAGAGAACTGAAATTCTAGCAATAGCAACCTCCCACCTAGCCCACTGATGCAAGGAGCACAGCAATATTTTTGCACAGCTAATTTCTATGCCACGTTTCAATAGCATTAATTTTTATCAAAATAGGCCTAAAATTAAGTTATTTTTGCCCCCCCAAAAAATACAAAAATTTTGAGTGCTGGCAGTGGTGCCTTAAGAAAGCGGGGAGCCCTGTGCAAATTAAATGGGGGGCCCTCTTCTTTACACACCACTTTACCATGATTTATCTGCACATGCAATTAAGCGCAACAACGCATTTCACCAATAACAAGACCAGAAGACCAATGCTATTGCAGCCCTAATTAAATCAAATGTTTGTTCATAAGCTCCTCTCATCTAACATATCAACTCAATTAGTTGTAGTAAATTAACATAAACTTTCAGCAATTGCTTTCATTATGCCAGTGTTGTTACAGAATATGTTTAAGTACTTAACAATAATAATTGAATGCTTTATAGTTTATACTGCTTAGCATATGATATACTGCATAAGTTAGTCAAAAACCTATTACTGTCAGTTGCTGAAAGCAGTTGAAAAAAAAACAAGCGGAACAACGACTACCTGAGTCACAGACGTAGCCAAGATTTTTGATCGGGGGGGGGGGCAAACCACAAATCACGTGCAATGACGTCATCAGAAAGTTCGAAAGAGGAATTTTTTGTGGGGGCAAAGGCATCGTAGAATGGAAGATCAGAAGCCGTGGCCTGGTGTTGGCACGAAATTACGAATTCGTTCAAGGAGAGGGCTTGAACCAATAGCTAAAATGCGAAAATGTCTAAATTGAGAGACGTGCTTGAGTAAGGAAGTGTACTGTAATTCAAACGTATCACAGACGGGGGTCTAAGGGCTTTGCCTCCAGCCCCTGGGCGATTTTTCGTAATTTTTTGGTAAAAAAAGCTATTTTAATACCATTGGATCACATTTCGCACGTATTCAAAGCCCCGTTTACGTGTACTAGATTTTTAACATTTGAAAGCCCATTGAAAAAATTAAGTTCTTCAGTCCTCCTTTGGCTTGCAATTTAAGTCCAAACCACGTTCAAAATCTTGCATTTTGGGGTTAAATTTTGTAAGTGATTTGGCTCTGGTAGGGGTAAGTAAAGTGCATTGCCTCCTGCAATATTTTAGCAGTAAATAACAATCTAGTCGATAAATTTCTTTAGAGCTTATTGTTTTGTCATGAAAACAGCCAGTTATAGGAGTACATATACGGCAATGGGCCCAGGCCCTCTCAATTCAAAAATTTGTTCAATGAGCATTCCCGTTACTGTAGTTTATTTTTTTTGAAAAGTATTTTGTTGCATCAAAACTGGCAAGGTGGAGGTGAATTGTTGTTGAAAACTGCACAATAGATAGTTACGCCTACAAACGATGTTATTGCCCAGGCTGGATTTACATTGAGTTGGGCCCCTGGCACTTTGAGATTTTTGCAATACTTTCCTACCAAAAACAGGTAAAGACCAAAAAAGTCTTATCTGAGCGCGAGGCCACTGGCATTGTGCCATATGTAAAATCGGTCTCTGGTTATTGCATTGCATTTACAAAAAGGTTAGATGAGGGCCTCAGTTAGCAACTTTTAGGATAAAAACGCTTAATTTCCCTCGGGTTATACGTTTAAATTAGTTGGCAACCGTTAAATAGAAGGGGCCCGGGCCCCCTGAAACAATATTATTGTTGGGGCCATTTAAATTGGGGCCCATTTAAATTGGTTGGCAAAAATCAAATTGAGGGGCCCGGGCTCCATGTATCATTATTATTGTTGGAGGCCCATTTAAATTGGGGCCCATTTAATTATTGTTGTAGGGGGCCCATTTAAATTGGTTGGCAAAAATAAAATTAAAGGGCCAGGACACCTAGATTAATGCAATTGTTAGTTACTACTGTACGAGTGTACTGTTGCACGCGAAGATGCTAAAAGAAACTGAAACTGAAGAAATAATAGTCTCTTTTGTACATTTTTGTTATTGGTAGCATTTCAATTGGGGGGAGGGCCCCCTGGGCCCTCCCTGGCTACGCCTATGGCCTGAGTAGCCTAACAGTAGCAAGCAAAAAAAAGAGTTGTAAGTTGACTTTACCAGTAAATTTTTATTATCTGTTTGCTAAATCTGACTTAAAAGTTAAAACTAATATTGTCTTGAAAAGGTGGATATGTGCAATAACACTTGAAACAAGCGCATCTTGAGGGAGGGGTACATATGTAATGACACTTAAAACAAGTGCATAAACTTTTTGGCAAAATTTGCTATAGTTTTTCTCAATCAAATTTTTTCTGCGCGCGATAGGTCAAATGGGGGGAGGCAGAAGTGGGGGGGGGGGGGCACTGTACATTTGCACACTTTGCACATTCCTAAGGCCACTACTGAGCGCTGGTGGCTCCTGGGCTTTGCCCCCAGACCCCCAGCCTCCAGCGATTTTTACGCTGGATTTTGAACTTGTGGTTTATGCAAGTGCTTGATTTGGTAAGATGTGAAGCACGCAGCAGTTCTTGATTGTGGCAGCGGAACTTGCAGTGAATGCGAGCTCAATCTCATTGGAACGACCGACGCTCGCTTCCCGTGTTCCTTTGTTTTTACTTGGCTATTTTCAAACTAATGAGTGCCAGATTTCAGACTTTTGCTTATAACTCGAGAACGGTTATGTCTAGCCGCATGAAATTTTTACAGCAGTTTAAGATTAATGAGTTGCATATTATTTTGTACCGAGTTTTGAGGCAATTAGTCGCGTGACTTTGGTTTTATGACCCAAAAAAAGCCACCGCCACGAAAGTTTGGCGTAAAAAGCTGTCTCATTCAAAAACGGCTTAAGACGCCAAAAAATATTTCACAAGGTTATATGTCTGAAGATACTCTTTCATCCCTACCAACCCACTTTTGGCCGCAATGAGGTTTACTTATTTTTTTTCCCTTTTTTTTCTTTCAAAATCTTGTACGCTCTTCTTCTCCTAAACCACAAAATATCGAAATCTAATTTTTGTGTAAACTTCTTTTTTTTCCCTTTTTTTTCTTCCAAAGTTGTTTTGAGCTGCAAAAAAAATTTTTGGGGCGACTCTCCCGGGGACCCCCCAAAAAGGGGCCCCGAAAAATCAATTTTTTTAACGGCTCAAGCTAGGGTGCTAGTTTTTTTTTTGATATCAGCAGATACTTAACAGATAAATATTTTGACATAGTTTGGGGGTGCAACCCCCCGGGGACCCCAAAATGTACCCCCCAAAAATCAATTTTTTGAACGGCTTAACTTAGGGTGCCAATGTTTTTTGATATCAGTAGATATTTAACAAACAAACATTCTGACATAGTTTGGGGGAGTCACCCCTCGGTAACCTCCTCAAAATGGACCCACAAAAATCAATCTTTTTGAACAGCTCAAGCTAGGGTACCAGTTTTTTTTGATTTAAGCGGATATTTAAGAGACAAATGTTTTGACATAATTTGGGGTTACCACCTACCCAGGAACCCTCCAAATGGACCCTTCAAAAATCAAGTTTTTGAACGCCTCAAGCTAGAGTGCCAGGTTTCTTTGATATCAAGAGGTACTTAACAGACAAATATTTTGACATAGTTTAAGGGTGCCATCCCCCCAAAATAACCTCCCAAAAATCACTTTTTTGAACAGCATAAGCTAGGGTGCCAGTTTGTTTTAATATCAGTAGATATTTAAGAGACAAATGTTTTGAAATAAGAAGTAGTTTTGGGGTACCACCCTCCGGAAACCCCCCCAAATGGACCCCCAAAAATCAATTTTTTATGCGGCTTAACCTAGGGTGCCAATTTTTTTATATCAGCAGATATTTAAGAGACAAATATTTTGACATAGTTTGAGGATGCCACCCTCAGGACCCCCAAAATCAATTTTTTGAATGACTTAAGCTAGGGCGCTTGTTTTTTTGAAATCTGTTGATATTTGCGTCTGTCGTTCAAAGGAGTTACTACTTAGCAAGCTCCAATCTAGTTTTTGAGTTGTTTTTTAGTTTTGAATGTTTATATCAAAATTTGATTTACAGTTTAAAAATCTGGTTTTCAGACAGTTAACCATTTAATTACCGGTTGGCTTAAGTTTATTGGAGTTAAAGTAGTGGAACGCAGCCTTTACTTAAAGAATTGTTTTACAAGAAGTTCGAAGTTTAGTCAATCAAACAGTGGCAGTTATATGACCAAACGACGAAATTGGAGAGGTCGATCAATCGGCTTACATTTTCTATCAATTTGCCGTTGGAGAACCCCACTACTGCATCAAAATGAAGTGAATGAATCCATTGACATTAGTGATACCGCCAATAATAATTTTACCTGGCGATTATCATCTGTGAAGGTGAACCAAAAAGCAAGGCTCTATGGGAAATCTCTCAAACTTACGGCATAGCAAAATGAAATTTTGGCCATAGCAAACAGTCACTCATTTCTCAATGTTATCTATTTTGAAAAATTATCGTATTGATAATTTAGCCGGTAAAATGCGGTTGTTTTTGACGGTAATGCTGGTGTGACGTATCATCGATTTCTCATAAGCTGTTATCGCGGATAAGTAAGAAATGTTTACTATACGCGAGCTTGTATGCAAAATTTTGCACAGAATAGTAGCGCACGTGGTTACTTTATTGGCATTTTAGAACCGAACTTTTAATATTGCTGATTTGACAATATGGGAATACATTGAATTATTAAGCTGAAGATTTCGAACCAGCACTGCAACATCAAAAAGACAATACAAAACTGACGATTTGGTGCCGCTTTGTGGGATAATGGAAAAAGTCATTTTTATTTGGTGCATTATAGCCCCTACAATATGTTAGTTATTCGCTCCTTCGATTCGTTCAATATCAATATCAAATATTCGGTACCTTATTTTCTCTTTCAAAGTTTTTTGCATGATTACAGATTTAAGGAAAACACTCTACATTACGTAGGCCCATATAAATTTTAACTTCAAAAATTTTTTTTATCTATCAAGAAAGGGTGACCTCTGATCTTCGATGATAGTCCGTAGTCAATTCTCTCTCAGCAAAAAAAACGTTACCGGCCCTTGTTACTTAAACCTACAAAAAGTACACCTTTTCGTGGTTTTTAGTTGGGAAATTACCTTTCCGAAAAGCAATAGCGCCCTGCAATTTCGACATTATCAACAAAACGAACTAACTCACAGTGAAGGGGAAAAAGCTAAAGGTGTACGAAGCTGATTCAGCAATTTTCAACTAGTTGATTGAAACCACCGAGAAGTGGCATACAACTTGATTTTGCGTGTAGTGACCAAAATGCTAATTCAGTTATCACCAATCGAAATAAGATTTATGCACGATTGCATCAATGATAAGTTTCGAAATGGAAATTCAGTTAATCTGACAATACAGAATATCATAGCTGGAAAAATGCAGGTGGAGCAGTTACCCACGATCAGAGTGGTCAATATATACAGTTCGTATTACGCCTTTGATAACCGAAGACTTTACGTTTATCGAGTTTTACATTATTATGGACGTCTGAGCAAAATAGTCGTTAAACTAGCTCCAGCAACACAATTTCAGCCGAGAAAGTTTACCACCAAAAATAATGGAAATTCAGTTGTGTTAAGAAGAGGTAAAACTTTTCAACATTCGAAGTGTGACGATGATTATTGTTCTTCAAGTCGATTTACAACGTAAGTGTGTAACAAGCTTATTACCTGGTACCGAAGTGTTAAAAATCCGTTAAAGATCAAGCTTGAGGACCAAGCGCGCAACCAGGATTTTGTTAAAAAGGGGTGAAGCTTGAAAAAAAGTTGAAATTTTTTGTCCGAAAAATGTCTCATTTAGGCGACGTGCTGAGCAAATTGTTGCCAATCAAGCATATCACAAACATCGGTCTGGTATGGGATCAGAGCCACCGCCTACCAGCCGAGGAAGGTCTGCTGGGGGTGAAGTCCTGTAATTTTTTGGAAAACGCACCATTTTAACGTCATTTTGGATCACACTTTACTAGTTTTTTCATCCATTAAAAAGAACCAAATTGCTAACGATTGGGAAGCAACATTAAAGGGTTAAATTAATTGCCCAGCACCTTCATCCTCATTTAATTACAGATCAAATCCAAAGCAATTTTAAAAGCTTGCATTTTTGGATTAAATTTTCTGAGAGACTTGGCTGAATAATGGGAAGGGTTGAAACTCCCTTGCCACCTTTTAGTCCTCCCCTGGTTTCTCACTGCTGAGTACTATAGGCGGAGACCCAATGATAGTAAATTTCAGGTTTTCCATGAAAAAACCTGATTATATTCCGGCCAACTTTTTTTTTTTTTTTCATAGTAGGTGCTGTCGATTAGAACCAAAATTTATGAACAAACCTGGGTACAATCTCATTTATTTCTTTAGCTGAACAGTCTTTTGTCTTCTTAAATTGCACAATGAAATTGTGATCGAAAACTAGCGATCAACCACGGTTAAACAAATATTTACCCATTGGGCAATCACGAATAGTTTTAACTAAGTTTTTGAGTGACTTTACTGAAGAATGAGGCTGCAGGAACAAAAGCTACCTTTTTCAATAAAAAAAAACTTAACATAAGAATTTAAGTTCCTGTGCTGTGGACGTAATGAACTATTTAATAGAGACTTCGCGCGAGCGCGTAGTACCTAACTAGCAAACGATAAAACCTAGAAAGTCGAAATTTAAACTCAAAATCGAGGACTCCACCTCTGCTCAAAAGTCGCTGGTATTTTAAAGATCGCTCTATGTTTCTTCATAATAAAGTGAAAAACAGTTTGGAACTTCGAATAGCTTTTTGATTGACGTTACTTCATTATTTTGATAACTTTTTGAGACCTTTAAACTTTGAGAGCGAATAGCCACAAAGCTGTTAAAATGGACTAAAAAGAGCGTAATCTATAAAAGAAGTAAATATTCTTGGTAAATAGTTGTTTGACTTTAAACATTACGCCTAGGATTCTGGAAAGCACAGAGTTGAGTAAATTAATTTGGACGGTAAGTTTTCAATGTGAAGTCATCGTAAAGTTAGACTTTGCTATATCACTTATAAATTTATTAGAATTTGATATTTTGTTTCTAAATTTTGTTTGCGTACATACCTTTTTCCATGCTAATTGCTAAGGCAGGCATTGTTTTGCTTTAGTTCTTAAACTTTGAGAAAAATCAGAAGAACTGGTCATACAGCATGTGCTTAAGAAATTCTTATTGAAAAAATACTGCAGTGGGCTAGTTCAGGGTGTAGATTTGAATTTGATATTTAAGATAGTGTGTCAAATTTTTGGTCAAGACAATGTAATTTACAAAATCCGAAAACTATTGTGGCATTTTCAGATCAAAAAGTTTTGTTCCTGTTTTTGTAGTTTTAATCGGAGCAAAAGGTTACTGTCGAAATGTTTGTTTTAACGAGGGTTTTATTTGTAATCATAGGCGTAGGCAAAAAATTTTTCAGGGGGGGAGGGGCAAAAAAAATAGAGCCAGTATTAATTACTAAAAATTGAAGAATTTTTGTAATTTGGGAGGTTTGAGAGAGTGTATGTGAAAATCCAGGGGGCATGATCCCCCCTGCCCCCCTTGCCGACGCCCATGTTTGTAACCGCAATTTTAACAATTGCGCTGCGCCGCTAAGTGAAAATTCAACAAACTTCTTAAAAGTTGAAACGAAAACTAAGCAGAGTTGTAAAATTTTTATTGGCATGTTATAGATACCTTTTCTAGACATTTAAATTTTAAAAGCCGTTAACCGCAAACCTGATCAAGTTAGTAGAACATTATGAAATCTAAAAGCGGTGTATTTCGGATCTGACTATCAACAAACATAAACTCGCTTAGCGTAATTGTGAAGTTCTTTAGTTCAGTCAAGTTAGATGCTTTTGCGAAGTCCCCGGATATCATTCGCGATGTCATTTTCTAGTTTCAAATTATTACTGCAGATGGGACATCAATTCAGTGGCGTCGCTAAGGATGGTGACATCCGGGGCGGAATTTCGTGATGTCACCCTTCATAATGTATAGTAATCTGCAAAAGGTTATATTTGAAAGATAGCGGTACTACTTCATTACTGTAGATAGCGGTTGTTATTTGACTAGCTCAAAAACTTCCCATTGTGAGATTCTAAAACTCGGAAGTATGAGCAGCATACGTCTCGTAACAGACACGTAACCAAAAATCTGCAATGGGTAAAGCGGCGTTTCGGGTGTCTGTGGGCGGAGCCCTCAGCACTCAAAAAATTTGTATTGTTTTGCAAAAATACCTTAATTTTAAGTTTATTTTGATAAAAATTAATGCTTTCAAAACATGGCATAGAAATTAGAAGTGCAAAAACTAGATTAGATTCAGACGCGCAGCCAGAAATGTACAATGGAGGGGTGTTTCGGGGATCTTGGGCACATTTCCCATTTGCCGAAGACTGGAGGTTGTAGAACAACGCCTCCAGCCGTCGTAGGCACGGGGGGTCTGGGAGCGGAGCCCCCAGCGCTCAAAAATTTTGTATTTTTTGGCAAAAATAATTGAATTTTAGGTCTATATTTTGACAAAAATTAATTCTTTCAAAACTTGGCATAAAAATTAGCAGAGTAAAAACATGATTAAACTGGGTTGCATAAATGAGCAATGGCTATGTGGGAGGTGGCCAATGGTAAAATTTCAGTTCTCTTATTTACAAGCTGTTAAATTATAAAATCTTATAGTTCAATGAAACTCGCAAGGAGTGATCCATTTCGTCTATACTTAATAGAGAAAGATAATTTGGGAAAGGGGGGAAGGGCTATTGAAACGATATTCAAGTTGAAGGGATCAGTAATCAACTAATAATAAATAGCCACCCCCTATTCCTGAGCTCATATCCTTTTTTTGATAAAACCTCCTATATTCAGCATTTTTCAACAAGCAATCAAAATTGATTGCTTAGTTTTGGCATTTTTCACTGTTTTCACTAATTTGTAAGTTATGTTTTTGGTAAATTAGCGCCCCCCTCCCCTTCTAAATAAATGGTTCAAAAGATGCTTAAAATCATTCTTTTGTCCTTTCCGGTATGCTAAACATTTCCAGTGATATTAGCGATATTGTGGTTTTCTTTTTTGTTCGGTATCATAAAATGGTGACACCCGAAGCGGGCCGCCCCTCCTCCCCCGACACCCCTTAGCGACGCCACTGCATCAATTTCAAGCTTTCTGGAGTTATTACGCTCTGCAGTATAGTAAGCTTTGTAATGTTGTCAAAGATTCCCAAAAATGATGTTAATACCGTAATAAAGACCTGGTTGAGTTGGTCCAAACCTGAACATCTCGCTTTGACCTACTAATTTAAGACCAGAATCATCGAACAATACATAGCGATTAACATGGGTCACTTCCTACCCTCGATCAATTCTACTTTCACGGAAAGAAAAAGAATTGCAACCAACGGTTAGCATCACTTACAAAAGGCCACCCAAGCTTGGAGTGTTTTTAACCAACTATAGAAAGCAAGCTTTTCATCAGAGCAACAACCAAACGCAAGGTATTTCTCAACCTTGCGGACACTGCTCCCTTTGTGGCAAACATGACAGGCATAAAATGTCCATGGTTCATACCGCAAGGCAAATTCAAGAGTAAGCGTGGAAATTTCAGTCTTCGTCAAAGTTTATCGTGTGCAAATTATGGTGTGTATGTTGCTACCTGTTGTATATATCATGAACAATATGTTGGACAAACCAAAAATCGGTTTTCCGTTCGTTTTACTGCTCACAGAAACTTATGGAAAACTTTTGATATTTCGGCTAAAGAAGACAAAGCGGTTTTACTGAAGCATTATAATTTGTGTCACCCACTGATTTTGATTGAGAAACCTGAACTTTCTGAATGTTTTACAGTTACCTTTGTAGAGCAACCGTCAGCATTACATTTAGATCAATGCGAAGACAAATGGGCTGCATAACTTGGTGCTAGCATTAATGTTAAAAAAATTAATTTCTCCCAAAGATAAAATCAATTCTTTTCCCCCTAGTTTAGGACTCTTCGTTCTTTGTTTTTTTTCTTGAAGTATTGGTTTCAAATTTTCAACGTTTTCCTTATTTTTTTATTTGTTACTGTATTAAGTTTTGCTTGATTTTACTTTATTCTGCTTGCTTGTTTGGTAGTCTTACACTACGGATACTTGTGATATTTTTTTCTGTTACGTAATAGCTCTTTGTTTTGTAACTGAACAGCATTTTTATCTCATATTTGTTCATTTTCAGTCATATTCGTGTATTATACAACTGTAAACGGTTCCAATTTTGGAATTGCCGAAGCAGGTTGTTTTTATCCTGCTCCAGGTTTAGTTTGATTTTCTGACAAATTTTATACAGCGTGAAAAGAATTTTACAGTATCTATGCAGTTTATAACTTAAAAGCTTTATCTGCTTTTTAGACACTAAAGAAGCCATTTTTGGCGAAAAGTATATATATTAATTTATTCTCGCTGATTGATGTGTGGTCTTGGACTATCAGTTTACAGTAATACAGACATTTTTTCCCAAGAAAAAATTTGCTGCACACTGTAATAAGAGTTTCGCCTCCAAACCTCCAACCTAGATTGTGATCTACCAGTAGTAACAAAGCAAAGTTTCAAAACTTTTTTTTACAAATTCAGTTGTTGAACACGTTCAGCTTCAGCTATGACTTTGAGTTTTAAAAACAACTTTTATTTGGCTTATTTCTGGTTGCGATCTTGATTCATGAGCATTTCCTATATTTTGTGTCATTCTTAATTTAGTTTGGTTTAGTTTATTTTTTTGGCGAAATGCAACAGCAAAGATGTGACACAAAAATAAATAGATTTCAATGCTTGCACTTCGCTACAAATGGCGCGAGTCCAAATCAACCCAATGGGACCAGCCGTGACACGTGCCAGTCTGGGCCAAAAAAACGCAACCCGGGTCGATGATGAGAAGCCGCGACCGACACGAAATACTGTAAGCACCAACTGTGGAGACTAAGCATCTCAATCAAACACTGTTGTTGCGTGTTTGCCAAACGTTCTGCAGTCTATATCCCAACAACAGCTTAAAATAATGAAGAAGGTAATAGCTGCTTTTTTTACTTTTCTTCCACAAAGAATTTTTGTTTTTACAGAAAACCAACTACGAAATCTAATGCAGCTTCTGAATTACACACAACACTGCAAAGATTAAGCATTTCGAGGTAAGTCCGATTTAAGTTGATATTTGCTCTGTAAAAATGATGAGAAGCTGGATTATGAAGTAATGTATAATTAGTGTTGATTATCGAGGTTTGTGTACTTCCACAGTTTGATACTGCAGTTGCCTTAAAAATTTAAATTTATTGTCCTTACAGATCAAGAATACCGTACATTACACTGTATTGATAAACGGTAAGCACTTAGGATAGAAGTACTTTTTGTTCGCATTTTAACAACGCAAATTCGTTTCTAAATATAATTCTATACCAATACGCAGTGGTGGGCAAGTTACTTTGTAAAAGTAACTGAGTTACAGTTACTTGGCAAAAAAAGTAACTAAGTTACAGTAACCATTTTGAAAAAGTAACTAGTTTCAGTTACTTTCAATAAATTTAATTGGGACTTCGCGCGCGCGCGTAGGATCTTTGCTTTTACTCGGCCATTTTGATAGATAAGCAGAGAAATTTATTGATTTGCTTATAACTAAAAAACGGTTCAGCATAGAAAGTTGAATTTTGGATATAATATGAGAATAACTTAAAGCATCATGTATGCCAATTTTGAGGAACCTAGGTCACGTGATCGTGATTTAGAAACTCTAAATTTGAGAAAAAACTGCCAGTTTTGTCTCAAAAATTTATTAATTCGTTCGTAGCTATAAATTTGCTGAACGTGGCACGTTGAAATTTGAGCACAACTTGGATGTAGATAGAGATTGTATGTGCACCAAGCTTGGAGGCGCCCAGTCAAGTGATCGCGATTTCAGAGGCCAAAAATCAGCAAAAAGTGGGCAATTTTCAATCGGCATATCTCGATTACTACCAACACTAAAGAAAAAATTTTGTGTTTTTAAACATAGTACTTACGACCTTTATTATGGTCATCTTCATTTATTTCGCCTTGGATAAGGTTTTTCCTTATTTTTTATTTTTTGTTTTTTTCTATCACTATCTCCTTTTAAACCACAAACCGAACATGAATCATACTATAAGCTATTATAGATATCCAAAAGTACTGATACCCGCCTGAAATCGGGGGTTCCACAATGGAGGAGTCCCCCCCAAATGAGCCTTCCAAAATTTAAACGTTTTTATGTTTAAAGCTAGACCAATGAAATTTTTAAGGTAAGTAAATATAAGGAAAATATAAAATTTGACAAAATTTGGAGGTACCAGATTGAGGGGGTCCCTTTCAAACAAGGCCGCCAAGATTTAAATTTTTTAACCTTTTAAGCTAGACACATGAAATTTTCAGGGTAGGCAAACATAAAGAAAAAATTAAATTTTAATAAAATTTGGAAATACAAAAATGAGGGGGTCTTCTTCAAACGGGGCTGCCAAAATTCAAACTTTTAAACTACTCAAATTAGACTGATAAAATTTTCAAAATAGGTAAATATATGTAAAAGATATATCATATGCCAAAATTTGGAGGTACCATAATGGGGGTCCTCCTTCAACGAGGATGCCAAAATTTAAACTTTTTAATTGTTTAAGCTAAACACATGAAATTTTCAGGATAGACAAATGTGTAGAAAAGATAAAATTTGACAAAACTTTGGGGTACTACATTATAGAGGTCCTCCTCAAACAGCACTGCCAAAATTAATAGCTTTATCCACTTAAGCCAGACGAATGTAATTTTCAGGATAAGTAAATAAAACAGAAAGTTATAATGTGACTAAATTTTGGACAACCAAAATGGGGGTCCCTCAAATAGGTCCTCAAAAATTTAAACTTTTCAACCATTTAAGCTAGGCTTAAGAAAGATTAAGGATAGAAAGGAAAAGATAAAGTTATGACTAATTTCAATTGCCACAAATTGGGTAGTCCTCCTCAAATATGTCTTTCAAAATTTTTAGCCACTCAAGCTTAAAGAAAAATAAAATTTTTAACATAGATAATACGATAACATAAAAATTTTTTGGGATGCCATACTAGAGATGGTCCTCGAATAATGCTGACACCTGCCCCCATTAACTACAAAAGCTAAACAAAATAAATCTATTGAATAGGTTAATATGAATCCAAGATTAAAGGTAACAAAATATGTTGGACCACATGGAAAGACCATGCCAAATGGGCCCTGTAAGCTAATCGCATTCCAATTTTTCAGTGTATAACTTATGTAAGCATTATGATTTCCCAATTGTCATTCTTGTCTGAGAATTTACTAAATCGATCATTTTATGCCGTAAGCTTTTTCTCAATGCCGTCATTTTGATGCCCTCATCTATCAACACGATTGTAAACAGACAATAATTTGTAGCTTTTATCTGAACAAAGACACGTAACCAATCGTAGTTCTAGCAGAAAAGACGTATTAGTTAATGGCAAGAATAGCTTGTTAGTGGTCGACAATATTTTTGTGTTAATTTACTGGTATCCTATAGTTTTTAGTGCTTTACTAATTAATCGTGTTTTTGTTTATAGAAAGTAATTATGGAAATTTAGCGCAAAGTTTTGAAAGCCGTTAACCACAAGTCTGATCAAGTTAATGGAACATTATGAAATTCGAAAGCAGAGTATTTCAGATCTGACTATCAACAAACAAAAACACGCTTAACGCAGTTGTAAACTTCTTTAGTTCAGTAAAGTTAGATACTTTCGCGAAGTCCCCGGATATCGCTTGCAATGTCACATTCTAGTTACCTGTATGAATTAAGTATCGAAAATGTTGATTTTGTACTTTGGAACCGGTATTAACAGATTTTTTTCTCTATTCATTTTCTAATTTTCATGCGGTGCCTCTGCACACGCTGCTTATGGCTATTGTGGCTGTTGTTATAACAAAAATACACAACGTAACACATTGATGCACTTTATTTAATCGCCTTCCAAGAAAGCAAGCATCTCAAAATGTTCATCGCTGAGACCAGAACGTTTGGGTTTCAAAATGTGTGTATGCCCATGCTGCCTTTGTGTTTCAAAATGTTTTTTAAAACGAAAAGCAACAAAAAGGGTAAAGCGGCTATATTAACACCTACGTTATCTGCTGAACGAACGCTACACGCTATTGGTAAAAATTACGCAATCATGACGCAATCAAAACAATCCCAGCAGGGAAGATATTAGAACGTAACTTATTGGATCATTAAAAGGAGGTCTTTAATTAAAAAATGATCTAATGTCTTCTCACAGCATGGTTAGGGCTGCCACGTTAGTGCACAATAAAAAATCCGTAATCCGTAGCGCCAAAAGGGATTACATAGAAGTGTTTCATTTAACCAAAATTTAACAATTAAAGAATCTTTTTTAACAGGACCAAAACTAAAAGTAACTGTACCTAGTAACTTTTTAATGTCTCCAAATAGTAACTAGTTCCCACTTTCGTTACTTTTTGAAAAAGTAACTAAGTTACAGTTACTAAAATAGTAACTAGCTACAGTAAATAGTTACTATAGTAACTAGTTACTGCCCACCTCTACCAATACGGGAAGTTCAATTACATAAAATTAAAATCATTTAAAAACCCAACTGCAGACTATTTCACAATGCGTTTTGCAGTCACGGTGGAAACTTACCCTGAACTAAAAAACAGTAAAACACCTCAATTATACACTAGCCACTTTTCCCCCTCCTCGCGCCCGAGACTCTGTAATGGCGTGAACCCAAGTCAGCCCACTGGGACTAGCCGTGGCACGCGCCAATCTGGGCAAAAAAAACGCAGCCCGGGTCGTGGGTGAGAAGTCGCGACCGGCACAAAAAATATACTGCAAACACTAACTGTGGAGGCTAAGCATCTCAATTACACACTGCTTATGCGCTATTGCGTCACTTACGTGTCTGCCAAACGTTGCGAAAAGCTCTATAGAATTTAAACATCGTCAGAAAAACAAAAACGGCAAATTACGTCACAAGGATAAAACGATTTGCGTTAAATTGTGTTTTGATCAAGTTCATGACTTATCAGTTTATAGATTTGACTTTATGTCGGCATCTCGATGCTACTTCGATTCTTTGGTCGAAAATGTTTGCCGGATTGGTGGTAGTAGTATTGCAATTTTCTCTACTAAACATAGGTTGCGTCTGTTAAAGTGGTTTTGATGAGGCTGTGCTCGTTTATTACGTCATCGTTTCTCTATGTTTCATTTTTCCATTTTCCGTCTCAGTGTCTCCAAAGCGAGAAAGGGGAGACGTGGCTGGTGTACTAAGATGTTTTACTCTGTTTTTATTTAGAGTAAATTTCCACCCCGCCTAAAGAACCGTTTAGGCGGAAACAGTCTGTAGTGGAGCATAAACATTGATCTTGAGAAACAGTTTCACGAAGAATAAAAGAGCCAAAGCTGTCGTAAACTTTTTATTTAAAAGAGAGACGTTTCGACTAATTACTTAAGTGATTGTCAATCTGCAAATCATGCACAAGAAAAATTAGAGTAATAGGTAACCTGCAAGGTTAAGTTAAACAAAACAGACAAAAAATTCCGAAATTAACACATTATAGTTCTACAGTATGAAGACATTATTGCTTTCAAGAATGTGCCCAAACCAAGGTAGCAAGTATTGAATTTATGATGGCATTTTAAATCTAATCAAGCGACATTCATCCATTCAGCTGCCAAAGCACATCTAGAAACCGTCTTATACAACCCTATTTTATTAAAGACAGTATGAAAGTCAAACCAAAATTACAGAACCCGAGCAGTCACTCATAAATTGAAAGATACCAGCAACCAGTTCTACTTCAAATCATCACTATATACTTCGCTGCTGACTACATGTAGCACTGCTTGTAATTAGCTACTGCACCCACACTTTCAGACACACTATTCGATCCACATATATCCCCTTAGTAATGCAGGCATATTCAACAATACGTTATCAACCACACCAGTGACTGAAATTGTAAAAGTAAACTTTAAACCAAATTCTAAATTAGTAAAAATTGCCAAAAGTTCCACAAGGGTTGGAGTATTGAGCCCCAACTAAAAGTCCCAATAAAATAATTAAGAAAAAATCCTACCTTGATCTCTTAGACGTAGCCAGGATTTTTGATTGGGGGGCCCAAACCACAAATTATATGCGACGACGTCATCAAAAATTTTCAAAAAAGGAATTTTTTGTGGGGCAAAGATATTGTAGAAAGGAAGATCAAAAGCCGTGGCCTGTGTTTAGCACTTAAGCAGGATTTTGCTAAAGAAAGAAGACTAATAGTTAAAAAGCAAAAATGTCTAAATTGGAAGATGTGTTGAGTAAACTTAGAGTAACTCAAACGTATCACAGAGGGTGTCTGGGGCGGAGCCCCCAGCCGCCGGAGGCTATGGGGGTCTGGGGGCGAAGCCTCAGCCGCTGGACGAATTTTTGTAAATTTGTGTAAAAAAAACTATTTTAAATATTATTGGATCACATTTTGCACGTGTTCAAAGCCATTTAAAAGAACTAGATTTTTAACATTTAAAAGCCAATTGAAAAAATTAAGTTCTTCAATCCTCCTTTTACTTGCAATTTAACTCCAAAACACGTTTAAAATGTTTCATTTTGGAGTTAAATTTTGTAACTTATTTGGCCCAGGTAGGGGTAAGTAAGATACATTGCCTTCTACAATAGTTTAGCAGTAAATAATAATCCACTCAAAGATCTTCCTTAAAAAATTATTGTTTTGTCACAAAAATAACCAGTTTAGGAGTACATGTACCACCAGGGGGCGCCCTCAATTCAAAATCAATAATTTGTTCAATGAGCATTTTTTCCGGCTAATTTTTTATTTTTCAAAGGTATATTTTCGCGTAAAAACTGGGAAGGTAGAGGTAACTTGTTATTGAAAAGCGGTACAATAGATGGTTACGCTTATACTAACCATGTTATTGCCCGGGCCGGATTTACATTGTGTGGGGCTCCTGGCACTTGGGAGATACTGAAACTGAAGAAACAATAGGCTTTTTTGTCGCATTTTTATTATTGGTGGCATTTCAATTGGGGGAGCTGGGCCTTCCTCCTGGCTACGCATATGCTTGATCTGTTGTTTCTTGAAAGCAATATCCACGAACTGACAACCAAGACGGGTTAAGTTAATAATTGACATGAAAGAATTTCAAATAATTCTGCAAAAATTTTGGCACCTTTCACCGTTCAGTTAAATGCAAAATGCGATATTAAAAATTATTTCAGCAAATGGGTAATTATGATAAATGTCAAAAACCAAGCGACGTCGTAAACAAAAACTATAAGAAAACTTACGTAATTTAGCCAATGAGGATACCGAAACCCCAAAATAAAAGTGACTGCTCGGGTTGTGTAATTTTGGTTTGACTTTCATACTGTCTTTAATAAAATTGGGTTGTATAAGACGGTTTCTGGATGTGTTTTGGCAGTTGAATGGATGAATGTCGCTTGATTAGATTTAAAATGCCATCATAAATTCAATACTTGCTACCTTGGTTTGGGCACATTCTTGAAAGCAATAATGTCTTCATACTGTAGAACTATAATGTGTTAATTTCGGAATTTTTTGTCTGTTTTGTTTAACTTAACCTTGCAGGTTACCTATTACTCTAATTGGGACTTCGCGTGAGCGCGTAGTACCTTTGTTTTTGTTCGCGAGTTTTGGCTGATGAAGATTGATTTGCTTATTACTAGCAAACAGTAAAACCTAGAAAGTTGAACTTTGAAGTCAATATGGGACTTAATGAATGCGTCATGTGTGCCCATATTGGGGTTCTAGGTCACGTGATCGTGAATTGACACACAAAAAACATAAAAAAACGCAATTTTTGGCTTGAAAGTTTATTAATTCGCCTATAACTCAAAAACCCCTGGGCATGCACAGCTGAAATTTTTACACAATTTGGGCAATTATAAATGGTTTACGCAAACCGAGTTTGAGGGCACCCAGTCACGAGACCAAAATGTTACAGGCCGAATATGGGCAGAAAGTGGACGATTTAGAACCAATATATCTCGGTAAATACCGATTTTGATGGAAAATGATTTGTGGTTTTTGAGTACACAATCAACCACCTTTCTATTAAATATGTTCGTTTACCCCAACTTCAATACTGTTTTTCTTCTTTTTGTTTTTTTTTCTTGCTTTTTTTTTTCTCTTTTTTCTTATTCTCCGCCTATCTACTTTTAAATTGCTAAACGCACTGCATTCAAAGTTTGAGCGATTGAAGATGTCAGGGAGAACTAGTGCGGGAATGAAATCGGTGGAGCCAGGTTGGGGGATCCCCCTTCAATCGGGCCCTCCAAAATTTTGAACTTTTAAACCGTTAGAGCAAGATAAATCAAAATTTCGGAATAGGTAGATGTTAAAAATAAACTAAACCTAACAAAAATTGGGGGTTGAACAATGAGGGTTTCCCCCCTAAAGGGCCCTCCAAAACTCAAACTTTTTAACCTTTTAAGCTAGACCCACGAAATTTTTGAGGTAAGTAAGCATAAAGGAAAAATAAAATTTGGCAAAATTTAGGAGTACCAAAATTGGGGATCCCCCTGAAACAAGGCCTCAAAATTTTGAACTCTAAAACTGTTGGAGCTAGATGAATCGAATTTTCGGAATGAGTAGATGTTAAAAAGAAACTAAACCTAACAAAATTTGGGGGTTTTAAAATAGGGGATTTTCCTCAAACGAGGCCCTCCAAAATTTAAACTTTTTAACCTTTTAAGCTAGAACCACAAAATTTTAAAGGTAACTAAACATAAAGAAAAGATTTAATTTGGCAAACTTTAGGGGTACCAAAATGGGGGTCCCCCAAACAAGGCCACCAAAATTGCAGCTTTTTAACCACTCACGCAAGACACATGAAATATTCCGGGTAAGCAAATATAAAAAAAGATAAAATTTTACAAAATTTGGGGGTACCAAAATTGGGGATCCCTATAAAGCAAGACCGCCAAAATTTTGAACTTTTGAACTGTTGGAGCTACAGTAGATGGATCAAATTTTCGGAATGAGTAGATATTAAAAATAAATTAAACTTAACAAAATTTGGGGTTTTAAAATAGGGGATTTTCCCCAAAGAAGGCCCTTCAAAATTCAAAGTTTTTAACCTTTTAAGCTGGAGACATGAACTTTTTAAGGTAATTAAATATAAAAAAAAGATAAAATTTGACCAAATTAGGGGGTTCTAAAATTGGAGTTCTTCCCAAACAAGGCTGCCAAATTTCAAAACTTTTTAACCGTACACGTTAGACAAATGAAATTTTTGGGGTTGACAATTACGAAAATGAAATAATTTTTTGGTAGAATTTGGGGGTACCAAAATAAGGAGATCTCCCTAAAACAGGCCTGCCAAAATTCAAACTTTTTAACTACTCACGTTAGACAGATGAAATTTTCAAAAAACATAAATGTAAGATATTAAAATAAAATATGACAAAATTTGGGAACATCACAATGAGAGTGCCCTTCTCAAAAGGGACCATCAAAATTCAAAATTTTTAACCATTCGCGCTAGACGTACGAAATTTTTGAGAATAGGCAAGTACGAAGAAAAGATAAAGTTTGACAAAATTTGGGAGTAATAAAACAAAGAGATCTTTCTCAAACAAGAACGCTAAAATTCAACTTGAACCATTTACACAAAACTGATGAAAGTTTTAGAATAGGTAAATACGAAAAAAAGATAAATTTTGGGGGTTCCACAATGGGGGTTTCTCTCAAACGAAAATGCCAAAATTCAAACTTATTAATTGTTTAAGCAAGACACATCAAATTTTCAGGATAGGTTAATATCAAGGAAAGACAAAATTAATTTGAGGCACCAAAATCGGGAGTCCCTCAATTGGATCCTTTAAAATTCAAACTTTTCGACCATTTAAGCTAGACACATGAAACTTTCAGAATAGGTAAATATAACAGAAAAATAAAATCAGAATAGGTAAATAAAAGATTGACCAAATGCCACAATTGGAGAGTCCTCCTACAACGGGTCCTTCAAAGTTTTAACCACTCAAGCTAGACAAATAAATTTTCAAAATCGATAAAAATACATATGAAAAAATATTGAGGGTCTCATACTATGGGGGTCCTCCAATCATGTTGACACCTCCCCCCATTAACTACAATATCTAAACGAATTAAATACACTGAATAGGTCAATATAAATCAAAGATAGATAACAAAATTTGGTGGGCCGCGTCGAGGAGACCATGCCAAGTGGGCCTTTTAAAATTTTTAAATCTTAAATACGAAGCACTTCGGCTGGACAGATCAAGTTTTAAGAATACCGATAGGCTAATATTGGAAAAAGATAAAACATGCCAAACTTGGTCATGCCATGTTGGACAATAATTAGCACGAAAGATCGTGTTAATTGAAGGACGTATAGAAAACTGCGATGGTTTACAAAGTAATATTTATCAACCTGTGACAACTTGTGAGTAAAGCATTAATTGGGAAAAATAAATTTTGATTCTCCTCCTTTTTTGCAATTTGTCAAATTATACCATTCGAGAATGAAGTCTATGTGGCAAAAACATAAACGATTTAATAAAAAACTCAAACAAATGCCTGTTTTAAATTTGCATAATTTTAGCATTTTTTAAATTTTAGTTTATGCTGTTGAGGAGGAGGCTTTAATTTCCAAACGACCCGTATACCAATACTATATGTTGAATTGCGATGCGAAAGAGCGTTTTCAGAATCATCCATGGAAAAACTGTTAAGAACTCTCAAAAAGTGCTGAGATTTGACGTTGTATTGTAAAGCTACGGCTCCACCAGTATAATTACGAAATTCTCACTCACGGTATTAATTTTTTCGGCGATAGTTTATTTTTGTTCAAATTAACACTGGTGGAGACAAAACTTTTTACTGAACAAATCTTACCAGATTACCCCTGCTCCACCAGTGAGAATTGAAAATTGTCAGCGCAAGACTGAGAGTTAATTTCGAAAAAAATCGCACTAGTGGAGACATAGGTGGGTACGGTACTTTGCAAAAGTACCGCGGTACCGGTACTCGGTACTTTGCTAAAATTAGTACCGCGGTACCCATAGGCGTAGCCAGGATTTTTGATTGGGGGGGCCCAAACCACAAATCACATGCAATGACGTCATCAGAAATTTTCGAAAAAGGAACTTTTTGTGGGGCAAAGATATCGTAAAATGGAAGATCTGAAGCCGCAGGCTGATGGCACCTAACCAGGATTTTAATAAAGGGAGAGGGAAAAAACTAATAGTTAAAAAGTGTAAATGTCTAACTTAGGAGACGTGTTGAGAAAGCTAGTGTACTCAAACGTATCACAGACGGGGGTCTGGGGGCTTTGCCCCCAGCCGCTGGGCGATTTTTGTAAGCTTTTGGAAAAAAAAGCTATTTAAATCACATTGGATCACATTTCGCACGGGTTCAGAGCCATTTCAAAGAACTATATTTTTAACATTTCAAAGCCAATCGAAGAAATTTAGTTGTTCAATCCTCCTTTTGCAATTAAATCCCAAAACACGTTTAGAATCTTGCATTATGGTGTAAAATTTTAATTGTAAGTGATTTGGTCTATAGCGGGAAGTAAGGCACATTGCCTCCTGCAATGCTTTAGCAGTAAATAACAGTCCTCTCGATGATTTTCCTTAGAGATTTTTGTTTAGTCATGAAGTTAACCAGTTATAGAAGTACATGTACGGTCAAAGGGCCCAGGCTCATTCATTATTATTATGACGTGGACATGTGGTCGTTATTATTATTGCTTACTTTTGTACGCTTAAATCCTAAATTAAAAAAACTGCAATTCCGGACAGGGACAACATACTGGCTATGCTCTCTTTATATTTATCATTGGTAGTATTTCAATTGGAGGGTTTGCATTACCGCCTGTTTTATAGCATTAAGTTTATAATAACGTTAAACGAGGGCCTGGGGTGGCAACTTTTAGGTCAAAACTCTTAGGTTCCTCACAGCTAGGTTTTGCATATAAATTGTTAAAAATTTGAATTAAGGGGCCCCTGGCCCGGGAACTTTGGTCGTCAGTCAGGGGACCTGGGGCTCCCTGGATGCCAGTTAGAGGCCCCTTGGTTGTCAGTTAGGAGTCCCGGGCTCCCTGGTCGTTAATTAGGGGCCCTTGGACTCTCTGGTCGTGAGTTAGGGGCCCCCTGGTTGTCATTTAAGGACTCCAGGGCCCCCTGGTTGTTGGTTAGGGGCCCCAGGGCCCTCTGGTCGTTAATTAGGGCCCCCCTGGTCGTCATATCAGTTAGGGGGCCCCTGGTTGTCGGTTAGGGGCCCCGGGGCACCCTGGTTGTTGGTTAGGGGCCCCCTGGTTGTTAGTTAGGGGCCCTGGGGCTCTGGGGCTCCCTGGTCGTGAGTTAGGGCCCCCGGGGCCCCCTGGTTTTCAGTTAGGGACTCTGGGGCCCCCTGGTTGTTGGTTAGGGGCCCCAGGGCCTCTGGTTGTCGGTTAGGGGCCCCGGGAACCCTGGTTGTCAGTTAGGCACTACAGGGCCCCCTGGTTGTTGGTTAAAGGCCCCTGGGCCCGCTGGTTGTTGGTTAGGGGCCCCCCTGGTTGTCGGTTAGGGGCCCCAGAGCCTCTGGTTGTGAGTCAGGGGCCCTGGAGCCCCTGGTAATCAGTTAATGACTCCAAGGCCCTCTGTTTGTTAATTAGGGGCCCCCTGGTTGTTGGTTAGGGGCCCCCCTGGTTGTCGGTTAGGGGCCCCAGAGACTCTGGTTGTGAGTCAGGGGCCCTGGGGCCCCTGGTAATCAGTTAATGATTCCAAGGCCCTCTGTTTGTTAATTAGGGGCCCCCTGGTTGTTGGTAAGGGCCCTTTGGTTGTTAGTTAGGGGCCCAGGGGCCCCCTGGTTGTCGATTAAGGGCTCCAGGGCCCCTTAGTGGTTAGTAAGGGCCCCCTGGTTCTTAGTTAGGGGCCCCGGGACTCCCTTGTTTTCATTTATATTATTGTTAATTACTGTTATGTGCGTAATTACTGAAAAAAACTGCAACTAAACATCGCTAGGCTATGTTGTCATAATTTTTTGTCGTTAGTGGTATTTTGATTGGGGGGGCCCGGGCCTCCTGCCCCCCCCCCTGGCTACGCCTATGGCGGTACCGGTACCGGTACTTTCAAATTAAAAGTACCGCGGTAGTACCGCGGTACTTTTGTGGTAAAAAATTTGGACTGAATGGTCTCGTTTACGGGATTGTAAATCATCACGTTTAGCAATTAGGTTCGTTTCCGCGACTAGGGCGCACTGCGTAGACCTACAGTTCGTTTTACAGAAAGTTTGCAGTAGAATAGTTAGCAAGTACAGTATTAGTATTACTACTACCGTGAGTACTAAGTACTAACTTGTGATGGAGTTGACTCGATAAAGTATCTAACGTATACGGACTACAGTCATCAGGCTACGTATTCTACCACAGTATCTTGCTGAGGTGGAGTCCTCGAGGACGTCCTTGTCCTCGAGGACACATTTTGAAGTCCTTGGCCTTGACCTCGAAGGTCAAGTCCTGGGCCTTGGCCTCGAAGCCTCAAGTCCTCGAAAATTGCCCTGTCCTCGGCTTGAGGACAGCACTATTTTTTGAACAGTTGAAATTTCGTAGGAAAACGCCAGAAACCTCGCGGAAAATTTGCGAACACCTTTTTTGTTTTCCTCACCTGGAGCATAGGCGTAGCCAAGGGAGGCGGGCAAGGGGCCGGGGTCCCCCTCAATTGAAATTTCACCAATGGCAAAAATGTGACAAAAAAGCCTATTGTTTCTTTAGTTTCAGTTTCTTTTTAGCATTTTTCGCTTACAACAGTAACTAACAACAATATTAAAGACCACAGGCCCCGGGCTCCCCTCAATTCAATTTTTGCTTGCCATTTTAAACGTACAACCCGAAAGAAATGGAGGTTTTTTGTCATAAAAGTTGCTATCTCAGGTCCATATGTAGCCTTTTTATGAACGTAATGCATTAATCAGGGCCGGATCTACCATAATATGGCACAGTACCAGCTAGGTGCCCCACGCTGAAATCGTAAGACTTTTTTTGGTCTTCACCTATATTTGGCAAAAAGATGTTGCGAAAATCTTCACAGTGCCAGAGGCCCAGCGCGATGTAAATCCGGCCCGGCAATAACACGGTTAGTAGGCGTAACCATCTATTGTACCATTTTTCAATAACAATTCAGTAATTCAACTCCAACCTCGCCGGTTTTTACGCACGAAATACTTATAAAAAAGATTAGCCATGGAAAATGCTGATTGAACAAATCATTGAACTTCAACTGAGGGGACCTGTGCCCCCTGACCAAACACGTACTCCTATAACTGGTTATTTTCATGACAAAACAAAAATCTCGCAGGAAAATCTTCGAATGGATTATTATTTACTGCTAAAATGTAGCAAGAGACAATGCGCCTTACTTCCCTCTATCTGGACCAAATCACTTACAACAAAAATCTAACTCCAAAATGCCAGATGTTAAACGTGTTTTGGACTTAAGTTGCAAGTAAAAGGGGGATTAAACAATTTAATTTTTTCAATTGGCTTTCAAATGTCAAAAATCTAGTGCTTTCAAATGGCTCTGAACACGTGCAAAATGTGATTCAATGGCATTAAAATAGCTTTTTTTTACCAAAAAGTTACAAAAAATCGCCAGCGGCTGGGGCTCCGGCGGCGGCTGGGGGCCCCGCTCCCAGACCCTCGTCCGCGATACCTTTGAGTTACACTAGCTTTCACAACACGTTTCCAAAGTTAGATATTTGCACTTTTCAAGTATTAGTTTAATCCCTCTCTCTATTCAAAATCCTGGTTACCTGCCGACAGGCAACGATTTCAGATCTTCCACCCTACGATACCTTGTTCCTCAAAAACTTCCTGTTTGGAAAACTTTTGATGACGTCATTGCACGTGATTTAGGGCTCTTCCAATCAAAAATTCTGGGTACGCCTATGAATTGGAGATCACCTAAAAAACTTTTTTGAAGACCTTTTTTTGGAGAACACTTGCGGCTGTGTCCTTGGTCCTTGGACTTGAGCATTCCTGTCCTTGGCCTCGAGAGGGTCTGTCCTCGGAAAGGCTGTCCTTGGCCTCGGATTTTTTTTGTGTCCTTGGCCTTGGCCACAAGCTTTGTGTCCTCGACTCCACCTCTGGTATCTTGTCACCAGTAATAACCAAACAGCTGTAATCTCTAAAGCATCACGAGCGTGAGCTGTTTTGATTTGTTTTTAGTTGATTCGTTGCTGCAGTTACTTTTTGGATTTTTTTATTCAAAGCTAGATGGGAGCTCACAAGTTGCCAGCCTATAAACGAACGACGCATGTTAATGGTGATTTTAAAAAAATATTTTTGTTCTCCCGTAATGAGAACAATTTCAAAATTACGGCATTTTTTATTGCTGTTGTATAGCATTTTTATTCTCTTGTCACAGCACAGCGTTAGACGCTAATTATTGGACATTCCGCACGCTTTCATTGTGATAATTACTTCGTGCCTGGAGGAATTTGCACAATGTCTCGTGAATTTCGATTTCTTGCCACTGAATTTGTTGCTTGTTCGAAGCCACAAGCAGAGATAATCATCGTAAAGCGCCCTATCCAAGGACGCAACAACGTAACCTGAGTGTGGGTCAAACAAAGACTATGCAATTAGGGTTGTCGC
Organism: Trididemnum nubilum; assembly: GCA_963965965.1. NCBI lineage: Eukaryota > Metazoa > Chordata > Ascidiacea > Aplousobranchia > Didemnidae > Trididemnum > Trididemnum nubilum. The sequence continues at coordinate 30,205,461 of OZ014474.1, forward strand.
AAAAAAAGCTTTGGCACTTTTGGCCAAGCTTTTGGGGAACTCTCAAAAAGATTCTTGGTCTCTTCTGATTATAAAAAAATTTGCTTTTTTCGCTAAAGCCGTTAAAATATTTATTTTTGGTAAGGTTCAATTTCGGGGGTTCTAAAAGAGGTATAATTTCATAAAAATTGATTTCTGCGGGTTTAATTTGTGAGGTTTCCGAGGAGGTGGCACCCAAAAATTTTAAGAGACAAAACCGTGTTTTTAACTCGACAATTTTGTACGAAAATTAGATTGCGTTGTTTTGCCCTTTAGAACTTAATAGAAGAGCGTACAATGTTCAGAAAGAAAAAACTTCTTCGCGGCCAAAGTCAAAGCGGGATTGGTGCAGATGAAAGGATTTTTTGAGATAATTTTTCTGTATAAGTATTACCGCGTGAAATATTTTTGGCCGTATTATACACCGTTAGTGAAGGAGAACATCTTCTTCACCAAACGTTCCAGGCATATTTAAAACCAAAAGCTAATACAAATGGAGGCCGACAGTAACATGCAGTAAATTTTTCTTCATGCAGGCGCGTAGCCAAAAATCTGCGATGGGGGGGACACGTTGCGGGGTCTGGGGATGGATCCCCCAACCATCGGAGGCAATTGGGGTCTGGGGGCAAGACCCCCAGCCACCGGAGGCATAGGGTGTGGGGGTCGGATCCCCAGCACTCGAAAAAAAACTTTTTTTTTGGCAAAAATAACTTAATTTTAGGCCTATTTTGATAAAAATTAATGCTATTAATACGTGGCATAGAATATAGAAATTAGCAGCGCAAAAAATGATTATACCGTACTAGTTGCATAAATGGGCCATGTAGGAGGTAGCTATCGCTAGCATTTCAGTTCTCTTATTTACAAGTTGGAAAATCATAAAATTCTATTTCGGTAGGCTGGTAAACCTCTCAAGGAGTAACCTATTACGGCTATATTTTATAGTGAAAGATATATATATATATATAAAGGGGGCTAATTAAAGGAAGGTCGAGAGAAGTGGTTGGTAATTAACTTATACTGAATAGCCCTCCCCCCCCTTATTTCTTCGCTTATATGTATTTTTTTTTATGAAACCTATGTTAATTTTCAATAAGCGATCAAATTTGATTACCAATTTTCGACTATTCTTTAAAGTCTTTTTTCTGATATATAGGTTTTATTTTAGACAAATTAGCCCCCTCCCTTCTTCAATAAACGTTTCAAAATATGCTTTAAATAACTTTTATAGTCCCCCAGCGCGCCCCCTGGCTTCGCTACTGTATTCACGCCTGATGTGATGAGTATTCATTATGTAAGTCGTCTCTTACAATTTTTTCTTAGCGGTTCTACTTTTGTTTCGCTGGTGCATAAATACTGGTAATGCATCATTTTGCCATTGCAAGAAAACGTCAATTTTTCAAATGGGCCAGCAAACTGCTAACGCTACGTCCCTGCGGTAGATAGTAATGGCGAGTAAGACCAACCGTTAAACACTGAATTAAGAAAAACGATTCGTTGTTTATTCGGTTTATTCGCAAGCATTTTTACAACGTTTCAAGTTTTTAATTACGTTTGTAAAATCCCTACTAAAAAATAAAACAAAACTAAAGTGCCGGTACCGCCAAAAAATAGGAAAGTACCGCAGTACCGGTACCGGTACCACAAAAGTACCAACCGTACCGGTACCAAGAAAGTACCGCGGTACTGCCCACCTATGGGTGGAGACAACGCACGTTTTTCGAATTAATAGTGAAGGGGAAGTGGGAGGTATTGTTTGATTTAGGGATGTGGCAGAGGAAGCAAGCGGTGGAAGCGGTTAAATTTTTGTGGAAGCAGAAGCGGAAGCACTTTGATGAAAGAGGTTGGAAGCGTAAGCGAACTCGGAAGCGAAAGTGTTGAACATGAGCCGGAAGCGGAAGCAATTTTTCAAAATCAGACGCTTCCGGATTTTCAAACTGGCTACAACTGTTAGGGTAAAATGTAACAATAACAATATAGAATCGACAACACAAGTCAAATAAAATAGCTTACAAAGTAAACTTGCCCGTTTTTTTTTTACACTAAATACAACTAGAAAGTGACATCGCAAGCGATATCTGGGGACTTCACGGATTATCCAACCTTTGCTGAACTTTATTACGTTTTAAAATAGTGATCTGATTGCTTTGAATGACTTTGTAAAAAATGTAGTTGTTTATAGTCAGACCAATAATTTAAATGCGCCCTTTTCAAATTTTGTTTCACTAACTTAAATCGCTTTGTAGTTTTTCGAGTTCAAAATTTAAATCTCTCAAACTTATCAAAAATAATCGAGTAACGTCATTCAAAAAGCTGGCAAAACAGTTACAATATAGCGTCAAATCTCGGCACTTTTTACGAGTTCTGAACAGTTTATTACTCCATTTGAAACAACATAAAGCGGTCTTTAAAATTCCAGCGACTCACAAGCAAATTTTGTTAGATCAACCAAACTTACAGCCAGGCGCGTAGCCAGAAATTCGTATTGGGGGGGGGGGACTGTTTTAGGGGTCTGGGGGCGGAGCCCCCAGCGCTCGAAAATTTTGCATTTTTTTGCAAAAATAACTTAATTTTAAGGCTATTTTAATAAAAAATAATACTTTTAGAACGTGGCATAGAAATTGGCAGCGTAACATGATTCAACTGGTTGCTTTAATGGGCTATGTGGGAAGTGGCTAATGATAACATTGCAGTTCTTTTGTTTACATGCTGGTAAATCATAAAATCCTATTATTTAATAAAACTCACACGGAGTAGTCTATTTCATTTATATTTTATAAAGAAAAATAATTGGGGGGGGGCTAATGGAAAGATATTTAAGAGAAGTGATTAGTAATTAACTAACCCTGAATAGCCCCCTCCCTTATTCCTGAGTTTATTATATGTTTGTTAATAAAATCTATGTTTGGCGTCTTTACACTTGCGATAAAATTTGATTGTTTATTTTTGGGCATTTTTCGAAGTTTTCATTGATTTGTGATTTTAATTTTTGACAAATTAGCCCCCTCCATGAATATATGTTTCAAAAGATACTTTAAATTACTTTTTGGTCAATTCCAGCGCAAAAAACAGTCACGAAAGAGCTAAAAACGTGGTGTTTTTCTTACTCTGCGTTTTGGTTGACAGGCCAATGGGGGGGGGGCTGTAGCCCCCTCGCCCCTCCCCCTGGCTACGTTACTGCTTACAACCATGTATGATTCTAAAAACGCTCTTTCGCATCGCAATCCAACATATTATAGTAGTGGTATACCGGTTGTTTCGAAATTAAAGCTCCCTCTTCAACAGCATAAACTAAAATAAAAGTGCTAAAATTACGCAAATTTAAAACAGACATTTATTTAAGTTTTTTATTAAATTGTTTATGTTTTTGCCAGATAGACTGTGTTCTCGAATGGTATAATTCGACAAATTGCAAAAAAGGAGGAGAATCAAAATTTATTTTTTCTAGTTAATGCTTTACTCACAACTTGTCACAGGTCGATAAGAATAATTTGGTAAACTATCCCAGTTTTCAATACGTCCTTCAATTAACACGATCTTTCGTGCTAATTATTGTTCAACATGGCATTACCAAGTTTGGCATGTTTTATCTTTTTCCAATATTAGCCTACCCGTATTCTTAAAATTTGATATGTAAAGCTGGAGTACTTCGTATTTAAGATTTAAAAATTTTAAGGGGCCCATTTGGCATGGTCTCCTCAATGTGTCCCACCAAATTTTTTATCTATATCTGATTTACACTAGCCTATTCAATAGATTTAATTCGTTTAGATTTTGTTGCTAATGGGGGGAGGTGTCAACATAATTGGAGGACCCGTATAGTATGAGATCTTCAATATTTTTTCATATTAAATTTTAACCTATCTTGAAAATTTAATTTGTCGAGCTTGAGCGGATAAAAATTTTGAAGAATCCGTTGGAAAAGGACTCTCCGATTGTGGCATCTAGCCATATTTTATTTACCTATTCTGATTTTCTTTTATGTTTACCTATTCTGAAAGTTTCATGTGTCTAGCTTGAATGGTTGAAAAGTTAGAATTTTGAAGCACCCAACTGAGGGACCACCGATTTTGGTCCCTCAAATTTTGTCAAATTTTATCTATCCTTAATATTTATTTATCCTGAAAATTTGATGTGTCTAGCTTAAACAATTAAAAACTTTGAATTTTGGCATTTTCGTTTGAGGGAAACCCACATTGTGATAACCCCAAATTTTGTCTAATTTTACCTTTAAAATTTTATTATTTCTTCAGATTTATCTATTCTGAAAATTTCATCAGTTTAGTGTAAGTGGTTAAAGTTGAATTTCAATGTTCTTGCTTGAGAAGAATCTCTTCATTTTGGTACCCCCAAATTTTGTCAAATTTAAATTTTCTTCGTACTTGCCTATTCTGAAAATTTCATGCGTCTAGCGTGAGTGGTTAAAAAGTTTGAATTTTGGTGGCCCCTTTTTGAGAGGAACACCCTCATTTGGTTTTCCCAAATTTTGTTATATTTTATCTTTAACTTATGTCTATCTATTTTGAAAATTTCATTTCTCTAACGTGTATGGTAAAAAAGTTTTGAATTTTGGCGGCCTCGTTTGGGGGGGGACCCCAAATTTGGTCAAACTTTATCTTTCCGTTATGTTTGCTTATCTTAAAAATTTCGTTGGCCTAGCTGAAATGGTTAAAAAGTTTGAATTTTGGAGGGCCTGTTTGGGAGGGAACCCCCATTGTGGCACCTCCAATTTTCGTTAGGTTAAGTTTATTTTTAACGTCCATCTATTCCGAAACTTTGACGTATCTAGCTTTAACGGTTTAAAAGTTCAAAGATTTGGAGGGCCCGATTGATGGGGATCCCCCCAACCTGGAACCCTCGATTTCATTCCCGCACTAGTTCTACCTGATATTTCTAATCGCTCAAACTTTAAATATAGTGCGTTAAGCGGTTTAAAAGTTAAAAGTAGATAGCCGGAGAAGAAAAAGAAGAAAAAAAAAAGTAAGAAAAAAGAAAAAGAAGAAGAAAAATAGTATTCAGGTAGGGATAAACGAACATACCAAAAAGAATGGCGGTTGATAGTGTGTTTAAAAAGCACAAATCAATTACCATCAAAATCGGTATTTATCCACATATATCGGTTCAAAATCGTCCACTTTCTGCCCATGTTCGGCCGGTAACATTTTGGTCTCGTGACCGGGCGCTTTCAAACTCGGTTTGCATAAACCATTTATAAGCACTAGATTGTTTACAAATTTCAGCTTTGCACGCGAAGTGGTTTTTGAGTTATAGGCGAATTAATACACTTTCAAGCCAAAAATCGCATTTTTTATGTTCTTTTGTGTGTCAATTCACGATCACGTGATCTGGGATCTCCAAAACTGGCACACATAACGCATTCATTAATTTTTATGTTGAGTCCAAATTTCAACTTTCTAGGTTTTACCGTGGCTAGTTATGAGCAAATCAATCCTCATCTGCCAAGTTCGCGAACAAAAACAAAGGAACTACGCGCTCACGCAAAGTCTCAATTAGCTGTTTCACACTGAGCACGGATGTGGAAGCGGAAGCAGGAAGCGGAAGCGGAAGCGGTGGAAGCGGTAAAATTTTTGTGGAAGCGGAAGCACTTTGATGAAAGAGACTAGAAGCGGAAGCGAACTCGGAAGCGACTGATTCTATCCGGAGCCGGAAGCGGAAGCAAAAAATTTGAAAGGTGAAGAAGCGGAAGCGAACTCGGAAGCATAAAACTTCAAAAGGAGCTGAAAGCGGAAGCATTAAAAATTTGACTGCTTCCATATCCCTGGTTTGAATATATGTGTTGTTTCTAAATGGTGAGATATTCTTCCTTCAAAAATCCTTTTCGAAACTTCTCTCGTTAAGTAGCTTGAGCTCTTCAAGTAGCGACGACGAATACTTAGCACTAGTAGTCTTTGCTTTGAGCAAAAGCAAACAAAGACACAAAAAATTGGTAAAAGATTTTTTGAAGAAAAGAGACGAAGAAGGTAGCTACAATATGGTACGAGAGATATACTTTAGATATATGCGGATGACACCCGATCGAAAGGTGCACTTACTTTCTTTGGGTGCTCCTCTCATAACTAAATTATCAACTAATTATTGAGAGCCCATTCCCCATGAGCAGCGGCTTTCGCTCACTTTGCGCCATCTTGCTACAAGATAATCTCAAATCTCCCTTACTTTGCAATACCGCATTGGACGACAAACAATTTCAAAACTGATACCCGAAACATGCAAAGCTATTCACGATGCACTTGTTGCTAAGTATATTAACACGCCATTGTCACATGAAGATTGGCTTGCAATTTCACAGCAGTTTGAAGATCGATGGAACTTGCCTCACATTGCAGGTGTTTTGAATGGTAAACACATTCGGATACCGCTTTATTTTACAATTTTAAACGCTTTTTCAGCATGGTTTTGCTCGCTGTATGTGATGCAAAGTACTGCTTCACAATGTTTGACGTGGGCCAGTATGGTAGCGAGAACGGCAGTGGCGTGGTACTCAAGAGTAAAATGGGCAAAACTTGCTCATGGCTCGCTAAACATTCCTAGTGGAACTATACTCGTTGCCAGTAAAATGCGATATTACGCAATATTAATTATGAGGGTATAATAGGCGTTAATGAGGTCTTCATGAACAAATTTCAGTAAGAATTTCAGTGTTAATTTCAATGAGAAAATATGAAAAACTTTTTCAACTGGAATTATCACCCAAATTAACGGCAAAATTCAAATTAATACTGAAAATGAAATTAATACCGCAGTCTCCACCAAAACTAACACTTAGTGAGAATATCTGGCCGGTGAGAATTTTTAGTGTTAATTTTTTGACGCAAGGTATTAATTTTCTTACGCACGGTGATAATTTCAAAATTCTCACTGCAAGAAATTAATGCATGTTGTCTCCACCAGAGTGAATTTTAAAATAATACCGAATTTTGCAGTAAGAATTTCAAATTCTTACTGGTGGAGCCATAGCTTAAACTGTTATGCGAGCTTTTTGAATGACGTTACTCGATTATTTTTGATAACTTAGAGAGATTTAAACTTTAAACTCGAATAACCTTAAAGCGATTTAAGTTGGTGATACAAAATTAGAAAAAGGGTGCATTTAAATTGTTGGTCGAGTATCAACGACTACATTTTTTACAAGTTCATTCAAAGCAATCGGATCACTATTTTAAAGCTTAATAAAGTTCAGTAAAGGTTGAATAATGTCGCTAAGTCCCCATATATCGCTTGCGATGTCAAGTTCTAGTTTTTCTTGAGCATGATTTACAGATTGACAATGACGTAAGTAATTAGTCGAAACGTCCCTCTTTTAAATAAAATGTTTACTACAGCTTTGACTCTTTTATTCTCAGTGAGTCTGCAGTGGGTTTTTTAATTATTTTAATTGAACTAAACTTACTGTATTGTTAACCTGCTCTTGCAATCGAGCACTTTAGACATTGGGAAGAGAGTGAGCAAGTTATAGCTCTATATCTAATTTAGTATGCTTAACTTCAAAAACCCAAGACGAAGTACGGCGCACTTGTGTTATGATCCTCTAAAGTTTAGAATTACGTGCTTTGCCTCCTTTGTCTTGCATTTTTATGCACAGGCTTACACTGATAGCTCAGTGTTTCACATCATAACTCATTGCGAGATACTGATTCTAAATAAATAAATTTTTTGAGATTGTCCATCGTTCACTTTCCAAAAAAAATGCAAAATTAAATCTTTTAACTGAAGATGTTGAACTTTGCGCTCTCAATCGATATAGATCATAATATTGATTCAAACATTAGTTTGCTTGTATATAGTAGATATGAACAAACTGAAGAGACGAGTCGTACAAAAGTCTATGTTGTCAAACCTTCAGATACCGTTGCTGATGACAAGAATGAATCTCCATCTACTTCCGTTCAAGAAGTCTTCAATCATAAAAGACAAATAGAGACGCCAAGCTGCTACAATGCTTCACCAAAATCAGCGTCTACGTTACTCTCTCTTACTATAGATGGCAAGAATCCTGCAACGCCAACAGGTTTGACTACAACCGTTGGAAACACCGGCAGAAATTATGGAGTTGATGTCTATCGTTATCTTGCTTCCAAAAATCTGCAGCAAGTTTCCACTGAACGTAGCAAGTTTACTACATCATCAACTGCGTCCAAACAGGATGAATATTTTCTTCCTAGTTGGGAAGGAGTGAAGCTCTCAGTGGGTCGATCGCTTACTCCGTCCACTACCTGTCAATATGGTGGAAAACCTGTAAGAAAAGAAATTGACTTACTGATATACAATGACATTGCCTCAATCTCAAGCAAATCTGTGGAAAAACCTGACCCATCTTCTATTTTAGTAAAAACTCCGGTTGCTTCGACCTCTTCTTCTTTGCTCAATGCTTATTCAAATTTTTACGAAGAAAGACCAAAAGCAATTGACCAGCAATATCGTTTAGAGTCTAAACTCAATACGGAATTCCTGCACAAAAAGGCTGATTTTTCTGCATCTTCACATCAAAGCTCTTTTGACCCAAGCAGACAACCTTCAAAATTACTTGAAGAATACATTCAAGGCAGCAATTCAAGATATCTTATGCAAGCTTCTGCTCTTCTTGGATCTCGTGGCTTGCCCACTTCAGCTGAAACGGTAAGAAGTAGTGATGACGATGATTGCAATCTATTTGCTCATCATCAGCGAAGCAATCCCAAACCACTTCAGTACGGAGCTTCTAACAGAACCGTTACAGCTAAAAGCTCTAATTCAAGTTGGTTGAAGAAGCACGAAGAGACAGATTCGGACTCTTCTAGTGGCTGGTCTATGATTTGTAATGTTGGCGGCACCAAGTCAAAATCATGAAAATCGGGGCAGCGCTAGAATTTTAGTTGGTCGAGCTGTAGCGCGATCGTCTGTAGAGCGGTAGGTCTGAGCTTTACATCTCGGGCCGGTTAAATCGGAATCAGAGTCGCCAACGGCTTGCCGCTGCTGCGACGTTTTTTCGTAAAAAGCTGTGTTGCCCAGAAGCGCTACGACGCGGATATGGGCCCCGCAAACCCGTTACACGCTTTGGCGTGAGCAGCAAGGATAATGAAAGATTTGATTAGGTTTTGATTACCGCTTCAAAGGTATTTGATAATATTTGTTTGCAAATTTTAGTAGAATCATGTTGTTTGCACAATTTCGCATCAGGTTTTTGATACTTCAATTTTTGTTTAATTCTATGTTTTTTTCTAGTTTACTTTCTTGTTTAAACCCGCCAACGGCAGAGCTTGTTGTAAAGCATTTCATCTAATGATGCAACCGCGTTACTCAAGTGCTGAGTTTGAACTCAGTTCGTGCGATTAAGATGTTGCGAAACGTAATTTAAATCCTCACGGCCATGCTAAAGACTTTTCGTGATATTGAATTGTAAAAGTTAGTACAGAACATGTATCCAGTGGCGGATCTAGAAAATTTTGGTGGGGGGGGATTTTAAGCACAAATTCGGTTGTCTTCGAAATTGAGAGTGATTTTTCGGCTGAAATCAGAAATTTGAACGTTTTTTCCTCCCAAAATAAGGTGGTCTCCAAAAAAAAAAAAAAAGTCTTCACCGAAATTCAGAGTGATTTTTCGGCCGAAATCAGAAATTTGAACGTTTATTCTGCCCAAAATAAGGTGGTCTCCAAAAAAAAAAAAAAAAAAAAAAAAGGTCTTCACCGAAATTGAGAGTGATTTTACGGCCTAAATCGTTAGGTTTAGACTGGTGGGGGGGGATGCATCCCGTTATGGAGCCTAATTTTTCGAAATGGAGGCTGATTTTTCGGCCCAAATCGTTACTTTTAGGCTGGTGGGGGGGGATGCATCCCCCCATCCCCCCCCTAAATCCGCCACTGCATGTATCCATCAATTTTTTAAAATTATTTTTGACCTTGCAAATTCTTGCATGCTATTCTATTTGCGATTGTTTTATAGGTTTTTCGATTGTTTTCATACATTTTATTGTTAAATATGGTGCAACTGAAGAATGCAATTATTATGAGTGCAGTAGACCACTATTTAGACTTGACCAGCTGTGGCGCGTTAGTAATGTGACCGGCTCGGAAAATTCCAACCATTGGCCCATATGCAAGCAAAACACAAAAGGTTCACTTTTGGTTGAGCAGCTTACTTCTAGAACGCAAATGCGGTTGCAAAACCGCGATGCGCGAAAGGTGCCACATCACTTCCCTGTCGGAAGACTAATACTCACTGCTGATCTGGTGCTGTATAGTTTTCAAATTGCTATTTTGTCGTTTTGAGTGTTTTTTAACCTCTGTACTGGAATAAGTATACGGCTTGCAATGAAGCGAGGCAATTGCAATTGTAAGCAAAAGTTTGAACTATTCAATGTAGCTTTTTTATCAATTGGCCCGGTTTTATTAAATTAGTGTACAAATCGTTGGTGTATATAATGCATAGTATTCTAGTCATAGGCGTAGCCAGAATTTTTGGTTGGGGGGGGCCCAAACCACAAATCACATAGGTGAAGACTAAAAAAATAGACTTCACAGTCCGTTTTAGGATTTTTGATTAGGGGGGGGGGGCGAAATTTAGTAGGAAACCAATTTAGGATTGGGAGGGGGGCAACCCACAACTTACATAGCGAAAACCAAAACAAAAATACAACAACAAAAGGTCTTCATGGACCGAAAGGCCTAATTCATCCCGGAAATTAGGTAAAGACCCCAAAAAAAAGTCTTCACGGACTGAAGTCAGAGTGAAAACAAAGCAACAAAAGGTACTGAAGGAAGAATAGTCTTTTTCGTCACAAATTTATCATTGCTGGCATTGCGATTGGGGGGGTGGGGGGCCGGGCCCTGCCCTCCCCCCTTCTCCCGCTACGCCCATGATTCTAGGATTAAGCGAATCTTTTGTGTATTTGATAAATGTAATGAATGCAACTTTATTTTACCCGTAGTTTCGTAAATTTATCACTGCAGCAGTGCACTTCTCAACTTACAAAAATTACAAGTCTAACGTTCATTATTAATACGCTTAATAATTAGCCCGAATAATGAGTTTTTTTGAATTCACTGTAAATTGATAACTTCAAAATTGCTCCTAAAAATAAAATCGCTCCTCAATTTTAAAAATTGTTAGGACTTCATTAATGCTATCTTCCTCGCTGAAGAATTGCACTTCACGTCCGCTGTTCAGTTTTCGAAGGTAGGAGAAAGCAACCGTTGAAGTCCAATTTGGTGAGCCAAGAGCTTTGTGTTGAGTCAATGGGAGGATTAAGTTAGAAGGTCAAAAGACACTAGCATCTAATAGGCTGTCGGTTTGGAAAAAATGGAAGTGAGCAGGTTGAGTTGGAGCTGCTTTCATGTAGTTCTTTTAGCGCTGTGCTACTATTGATAAACATTTTTTAATACACTTGCTCTATTGGAGCAAACAGTACGAAACAAAACAAAGTAAAATGTGAAACGTAAGTACGAAACAAAACAAAACAGTACGAAACAAAACAATAGCAAAATGTGAAAATACCGATATTTAATTTCAAAACGAAACAATTGCATGGCGATGTTTTTTGGAATCTTATAATTTTGAGCAGGCGCGTAACCAGTGTTTTGCTAGGGGGGGGGGACAATTAGCTCTGATTTGACTGCATGTTACAAACGAAGGTCTGCCTCTATCTTCTGGACAATTTTTCGTGAGTTTTTGAAAAAAAAGTAGTCATTTTAACGCATTTTAAATGGCATTTCATACGTTAGAGCTATTTGAAAAAACTAATTGCTAAGATTTGGAAGCCGTTTGAGAGAATTAAATTACTTTGGCCCATTCAATCTTTTTTCTTCCTAGTTAAATTTCAAGTACGTTTCAAAAAATCCGTTTTTGGGTTAAACTTTCTAAGCAACCAGGCTAAGAGGGGGGCTTTAATCCCCTTGCACCCCCCTGGTTACAACACTGGTTAGGAGTAGTATGACTTAACTTAATACTTTTTGCTTTGCTTATTTCAGTTTTTTTTTGCAATAGTTAAAAAAGTGCAAAAAACTTGATTGTACTTTTTTGATTTTTTCAATTGACGATGGTTGCCGATATTTTTTGAGAAACTGCTAATCTTCCCGATTCCAATTTTTAGAGAAATGCTAATCTAAAGAAGCCTGCAACTTTGTTTGGTTTAAAAAAAAAAAAACTTCGAAAATTAACCGAAAGCACAACCACATAACTGTAAATACAAAAAAGCAAATCTGAGCCGCCTACAATGCCATCAAAATATAAAATAAGTAAGAAATTTTGAAAACATGAAAGTTTGAAACTGGCTATATTATCATAACTCCCAAAATCATTCCAACCATCAAAACCACTATAGCTTTCCTACGACATTAAGTTATTTAAATCCCACTAATGTTAGAAAGATCGATTTTTTGATATGCGTTTACAGCAAAACAGCGTACAAAAGTTTAGGTCAAAATGTTTGGTAAAATCAAGCGATTAATACAATACTTGTTCTTGTACGAAACGCCTACGCCACATTTTATTTTTTTGTTTTATTGTGGTTTTATCTTTAATCATTTGATAGTGGCAACTGACAAAGCACTGACAAGTGACAATGTTTGTGAATAAAGATAGCTAGTTCAACTTCAACTATTCGTTCCATAGGATGTATCGCAGAAAACCTTTGATTTGCACGCGGAATACTTGTTTAGTGAAGACCGTTGGCAACACTACGTAAATGAATTAAATTTCGAGCTTGCTTCATAGATGGCGCGCACGATCTAAACAAGAATAAACTTTCGGGAGAGTCAAGCATAAATGCCAATAACGTCATGGTTGAATTAACACACCGAGAAAGAAAAAGGTAAGTATCGTAACTTAAGCAACCGAGAACATCAGCAGTACGAAAGCAAGTTTACACTGTGGTATGTAAAGCGCTTGTAAGCATTTTTGTGCCTAACTGCAAGGTCAGCTTTAGTGTTTAATGTAGGCATTTGTTTAATTTTTTTTTATATTCGGACAACAATTGCGTTGTTGATTTCGGCATTTTGCAATATACCGGTAGTTAAAAAATTCAGAATATTTAGTCAGATTTTTTTTGAAATGTTAGTCAGACACAAACTCAAGAGTCAGGATCAGTAGTAGTGGCTATAGATTGAGATACAATGTAGTCAAACAAATGAAAATTGCCTTGACTCATAACTGAATTTCTGCAATATTTTGTGTAAATTTTTGACAAAAAATATGCAGACAGTGACCAAAAAACAGCTCGCAGTATTTCTCAAGAAAAAATCGATGACAACAATCATAAGATAATTAATGGCGGGTTTATCTCGCCTAAAACAAAGAAATTGAAATCCTTAAAACACAAACAAATAATATGCGGATAAATGTTTCTCATATCTATAGTTTTGGGTGAAAAAATCGATCCGTAATTAGCTACCTTAAAGAATAGCCGAGATAAAAACACAGAATAAGAGCAGTATACAAGTGGTAATTCTCGAAAAAGCATGCTGTACAGTTAGAACTTAAACGCTTGAAACTTGAAAAGCAACTGGGAAATCCTTTTTCGTTAGTGATATGCAGTGCCCGCGTCAAAACTATCAATTTCGATAAAAAAGGGCCAAGTTTTGGGTAAGGAAGCCAGTTTTTAGGCTAATCTTTTTATGCGTTGTAAAGGTTTTTACCGTATTTTTGGACTAATCTTTTGACACAATCAAGTCAAGTGTATTTCTAAAGCAATAAACAGAGGTGGAGTCCTCGAGGACGTCCTTGGCCTCGAGGACACATTTTGAAGTCCTTGGCCTTGGCCTCGAAGGTCTACTCCTTGGCCCTGGCCTCGAAGCCTCAAGTCCTCGAAAATTGCCCTGTCCTCGGCTCGAGGACAGCACTATTTTTTGAACAGTTGAAATTTCGTTGGAAAACGCCAGAAACCTCACGGAAAATTTGCGAACACCTTTTTTGTTTTTCTCACTTGCAGCATAGGCGAAGCCAAGGGGGGACAGGGACACGCCCCCCCAATTAAAATTTCACCAAAAACGTCTATTGTATCTTCAGTTTCAGTGTCTTTTTAGCATTTTTTGCATACAACAGTAACTAACAACAATATTAAAAACCAGGGGCCCCGGGCTCCCCTCAATCCAATTGTTGCCAGCTAATTTAAACGTATAACCCGAAAGAAATGGAGAGTTCTCTTCCGATAAGTTGCTATCTCAGGCCCATATCTAGCCTTTTTATGAACGTAATGCATTAATCAGGGCCGGATTTACCGTAATATGGCGCAGTACCAGGTAAGGGCCCCACGCTGAAATCGTAAGACTTTTTTTGGTCTTCACCTATATTTGGCAAAAATGATGTTGCGAAAATCTCCACAGTGCCAGGGGCCCAGCGCGATGTAAATCTGGCCCGGCAATAACACGGTTAGTAGGCGTAACCATCTATTGTACCATTTTTCAATAACAATTCCGTACTTCATCTCCAATCTCGCCGGTTTTTACCCACAAAATACTTTAAAAAAATTAGCCATGGAAAATGCTGATTGAACAAATCATTGAACATCAGTTGAGGGCCTGGGCCCCCTGGCCGAACACGTACTCCTATAACTGGTTATTTTCATGACAAAACAAAAACCTTTACGGAAAGTCTTCGAGTGGATTATTATTTACTGCTAAAATATTGCAAGAGACAATGTAGCTTACTTCCCCCTACTTGAACGAAATCACTTACAATTAAAATTTGACTCCTAAGTGCAAGATTTAAAACGTGTTTTGGACTTAAATTGCAAGTAAAAGGGGGATTAAACAATTTAATTTTTTCAATTGGCTTTCAAATGTCAAAAAGCTAGTGCTTTCAAATGGCTCTGAACACTTGCAAAATGTGATTCAATGGCATTAAAATAGCTTTTTTTTACCAAAAAATTACAAAAAATCGCCAGCGGCTGGGGGCTTTGCCCCAGACCCCCGTCTGTGATACCTTTGAGTTACACTCAGTGTTCCCTGTAAGCGCCAACAAGTGCGAATAGTGCGAAATTTTTTACGGCATTTTCTCACTACTTTTTTTGGCAACTGCAAAAGGCGTTTTTCGATTTTCGAAGTTACGGCATTTTTGTTTGGCTGTAGCGTCCGGCGCAACGCCATTTATTTTCATCCGGTGCTGTTTCTTCGAAACTTGATGCAGAATTACCGAAAGTCGCAGAAAAAGATGCACTACATTACCGGAAGACCTTTTTTGTTTCATTTGTTATAAAGTAGTACGTTGATAAAGAAAACTCTTGGCAGTCGCCATGTGCGATGACCTTTTTTTTGTTTGAGATCGCACAAAACTTTGAGTAAACGGCATTGTTGTTTGTGATTTGCGATGGCATTTTCGCACCGACTTCAGGCATTTTCGCGTCTTTTCCGGCATTTACGCAGTAGATCCAAAATTAGAGCGAACACTGGTTACACTAGCTTTCTCAACACGTTTCCAAAGTTAGATATTTGCGCTTTTCGGCTATTAGTTTAAGCCGTCTCCTTTTGCAAAATACTGGTTACTTGCCAGCAGGCAACGATTTCAGATCTTCCATCCTACGATACCTTTGTCCCACAAAAACTTTCACTTTGGAAAACTTTTGATGACGTCATTGCATGTGATTTGTGGTTTAGGCCTCTCCAATCAAAAATTCTGGCTACGCCTATGAATTAGTGATCGCCTGAAAAACTTTATTTTAAAACTTTGTTTTTTGAGAACACTTGCGGCTGTGTCCTTTGTCCTTGGCCTCGAGCATTCCTGTCCTTGGCCTCGAGAGTATCTGTCCTCGGAAAGGCTGTCCTTGGCCTTGGATTTTTTTTGTGTCCTTGGCCTCGAGCCTTGTGTCCTTGACTACGCCTCTGGCAATAAAGCATGTCATTAGTTTCGTAGCTTGGCGTACGAGCATTTTTTCCAAATACAGGGTGTCCATAAAATCTGGACACATAGGATAGTTGAATATTTTTGGTATATAATTAAAATTAAGTTTTATTTTTACTATTTATTTCATTCAAATAACATCTTCAACATAAGCGCCATCATTTGCAATGCCAATGTCAATGCGTTTCACAAAATTTGCATAAACTCGATGCAATAAATCTGCATTGCCATCAATTTTTGTACATTTACTCTTTATTTGTTGAGTCAAGTGTATTGAATCTGTGATTTTGGTTGAATACTCTTTCTCCTTTAGCATACCCCAGAAAAAAAATCAAGGGGACTAAGGTCTAGGGAACGGGTAGCCCATTCCACATCACCACGTCTTCCAATCCAATTGGGGAAATTTTCACTCAACCAATCCCTTACTTTCGTAGTAAAATGGGCAGGAGCGCCATCCTGTTGGAACCACTCAGGAATTCCTTCACCAAGACTTTCAAGTTGGGGCATTAATTTATCTAAAGCATAGCTAGGTAAGTGTCACCATTCAGTGATCCTCGAAAAAGAATGGTCCAAGCAAAATATATATTAATAATTTTGAATACGATTTTGAAAAATATTTAACTTTACTATGTGTCCAGACTTTACGGACACCCTGTAGAAGGCAGCGCAATGAACAATTGGAATTTTTAAAAAGGAAATTCGTTGTGATCACATATTAATTACCCAATTAATTACAATCACAAAAGAGAATTATTTGACAAAATTTAGGCCAATCAAATAAAACAATCAATTGAAATTGAAGAATAATTTCCAGTTGCACGCCTAAGATAGCTGTTTCGCCTATTTTCAAGGGTCATCAGTTAGGCTAGCAAGGCCGAAATGACACTATTGTCACCAGTAGCGTAGCCAGGGGGGGCGGGGGGGGCTCGAGCCCCCCATTGGCTTGTGAAGTATGCAAAATCGCATGTTTTTTGTGCTTTTGAGGCCGATTTTCTGAGAAAAATGGAAAATAGCTCCCCCCATTCGAAAACAGCCCCCCCTCAAACGACTGAATTTGCCTTTGAATTTCGGGTTTCGGCCGAAAAATCACTCTCAATTTCGGTGAAGACCTTTTTTTTTTTTTTTTTTTTTTTTGGAGATCACCTGATTTTGGGCGGAAAAAACCTTTGAATTTCGGATTTCGGCCGAAAAATCACTCTCAATTTTGAAGACCTTTTTTTTTTGGAGACCACCTAAATTTGGGCGGAAAAAAGCTTTGAATTTCCGAGCTTTCCGAGAAATTTCGTCTCAATTTTCGGACAAACCGTCTGAAACTGCTTCTAGATCAATGCAAATTCCAGTCAAGGTCGTCTGCACACTTCTCACTCTTTCAAAATAGCCCCCCCCTTTTCCAAATCCTGGCTACGCGCCTGATTGTCACAGACGCACAGTGATAAAAAGCTTTCAAAAACACATACTTACTAATCAAATAATAATTAAAGCTAGGAGCACAATTAAAATAGCTCAGGCGTGCAACCACGATTTTGCTAAAGGGAGGGGGAGGGCTTGCATTCGAGCCGAGTTTGAAAAAGGCGTGTCAGACGAAGAAAATTTTGACAATCAAGAGTAAGATCACAACGCAAGTCGGAAGAAAAAGAAAGGCAGGAAATTTACCAAAACCTGCCAAAAGTTTCAAAATGTAGCACTTGCTGCGTTCAGCAGCACAGAGATTTCTAGGGAGCATAATTATAAAAAAACAAAGGTTTCTCATCAGACTAAATACAGTAAGTCACAACTCTATGCAGTTAAAATTCATTCTGCTTTGCCTGAGAAATCAGTGGCGAATCTAGGTGGGGTCCGAACCCTCTTGCTGAAACCGGAGAAATATAAGAAAAACTTGCAACGCATAAAATTCTTTTTACCCTTAGCCACCGCCCTCATAGTCATAACCCATTTACGCAGCCAGTTAAATCATGTTTTTGCACTGTTATAATTTCTATATCACGTTTTAAAGGCGATGAATCATGCAGACAATTACGGTGGTTTACAATAGCTAAAATTGAACTAAAATGTTTGATATTTTTTGTTTTAATTTTAGGGCTGCGGGCGAAGATATTCAACAAATACAAAAAGATATCTCCCAAAAAAGTTTTTGGAAACTCTTGAGTTTTGTTCTTCCCGCCAAAAATACAGTAGGCCTAATAGTTTAGAAAACTGTGGTTTTGGCGGGAAGAACAAAACTCAGAGTTTTCGAAAACTTTTTTCGGGGTATATCTTTTTGTATTTGTTAAATATCTTTGCAACCGCAGCCCCAAAATTAAAACAAAAAAGATCAAAAATTATAGTTCAATTTTAGCTATTGTAAACCACCATAATTGGCCGGATGATTCACCGCTTATAAAGGCAATAATTTTTACTAAAATTAAGTTATTTGTGAAAAAAAAAAAATTGCAAAATCTCCGAGCGCTGGGGGCCCCACACCCAGACTCCTTTGCCTTCAGCGGTTGGGGGCTCTGCTCTTACACCCCGAATTACAGTAGCTCTCCCATTGCTTTAGATTTCTGGCTACGTACCAGGCTAAACTAACAGCCAGAATACACAAAATTATTTTGGAATAACACATGGTGGCTGTTTTTTGCATCTAAAGCTATTGAACTGAAAGGAAAAATCGTAAAAAAACGTGTGCAAAAATATTATATCTTGAGCACCCCACTTGGAAACATTTCTTGATTCGCCTCTAGAAATAATAAGATGCATAGTTTTTTCAAAAAAAAAAAGGCAAAGAAAAGCAGTTGTCTGGTCGCAATGCTTAATGCGTAGAGCCATTTTTATTTTGACCAAAAAAAAATTGACTTTATTTTAGCTGAAGTTTTACTTAATCTTGACTTACCGTTTAGGCCTAACTAAGCTCCTTGTTTTGATGAAAAAAAGTTTTGCAATGTCCGTCTTCGCTTTTCATTAACGGCGTTTAGGTAGCAATCTCAATCAGTTGATGTTGTGATAAAGCAACCAAGTAATGCAAGAGAAAAACCTTAAAAACTGCACTCATTTCTATGTCAATTACACCTTTTTTTTTATAACCAGTAGCTTAAATTTTGCATTGAAACTGGCTATTCTAAATTTTTACGAGTTTTCGACCTCAATTTATTCTTAAATTTTATTGGATAATAAATTGACACAATTTCATTCTTGCTTGGTAAGAAGTTGTGTTGCGTAAAAATTTTGTCCATTGTTAAAGCTGTAAAAACAAAACAGTAGTTCTAAAATTTCAAAAATAGTTGCGATATTACGTGCTATCTAGCCTTAAGGCTACCAGCGCGAAAGCCTATAAGGGAAAAGCCATCAGAACGACGGCAACTTAGTACAAGTAATTCGAAAAAGTTGTCTTTCCACACTTTTTCGCATTGCTTGTTTTGTTCTGGTGGCTCTTCCTTGGGCTTGGTATTTTTTTGGAGAAAATTTTGTATTTTTTTGGTAAAAAATAACTTAAGTTTAGACCTATTTTGATAAAAATTAGTGCTATTAAAGCGTGGCATTAAAATTAGTAGAGCAAAAACCTGATTTTACTAGTTGCATAAATGGGATATATAGGAGATGGTTATTGCTAGAATTTCAGTTCTCTTAATCACAAATATATTCTATACCGGTAGTTCAATAAAACTTTCAAGGAGTAGGCAAAGCTATTTCGTCTATATTTTACAGAGAAAGATATAATCCTGGGGACTATGGAAGGAAGTATGAGAGAAGTAATTGGTAATTAACTAATACCAAATTGCCCTCCCCTATCTCTGAGGTTATATATTGTTTGGTGAAACCTATGTGTAGCATTTTTCAATACGCGATCAAATTTGAATACCATTTTTTGACCACTTCTCAAAGTTTTTTCTGATTTATGAGTTTAATTTTGACAAATTAGCTTCTCCCTAAATAAACGTTTCAAAATATAATATAAATCTTTGGCGCATAAAAATTGGTCTTGAGAAACAGTTTTACTAAGAATGAAAGAGCCAAAGCTGTCGTAAACATTTTATTTAAAAAGAGACGTTTCGACTAACTACTTTAGTCGTTGTCTATTTGAATACGATTGACAATTACTTAAGCAATTAGTCGAAACGTCTCTTTTTAGATAGAATGTTTACGACAGCTTTGGCTCTTTTATTCTTAGTGAAATAGTTTAA
The DNA here is from genome assembly GCA_963965965.1 of Trididemnum nubilum. Lineage (NCBI taxonomy): Eukaryota > Metazoa > Chordata > Ascidiacea > Aplousobranchia > Didemnidae > Trididemnum > Trididemnum nubilum. The sequence continues at coordinate 30,225,464 of OZ014474.1, forward strand.
ATTATTCTTTGAGTCTATTCCAGTGCAAAAGACTGTCTCAGTGTGCTAAACACGTGGTATTTTCCTTATTCTGCATTTTGTTTAGTAGGCCAATGCCCCCCGTGGCTACGCTACCGTTTACAAGGTATTTGATTTCTTGCCGATTAGATTCAAAGTTTAATGACGTATCAACTTATTAAAGAATATGTTGTTTGAACATACCCATTGCACTACAGGGCACTTTAGCATGGAAAAACCTCCGAATTTTGGAACACACCATCTAACATCCTCATACAGTATATTAATTAATTTTTATTTTTCAATTATTCACTAATCCTGCAAATTACGGCTTTTAACTTACTTTGGTGGTCGGCAGGCTCCAGCTTAGTTGGTTGAAACTGAGCAACAAAAGTGGCCAGTCCGTAAATTAAGAACTGACTTAAACCTGGCGTATTGCGAAAAAAGTTTGCCAACCCCTTACTGAGTAAAAGCAATCAACATAATTTCGACTTCTAACTTCAAGAGATACTGCTCGAAATTGGTTTTATTGAAGGAATGAGAACTACTTGGGGTAATAACGAGGTGTCCCAAACCTGTTTTCATAGTTTCCCACATTCGCGAAAATACGATTTAATCTGTTTGATTCCGTACCACTGGCAACCCTGCATTTCGCAATTTTAAGACGGGTAAGGTTAGAATATTATCAACCTTTCCAGTCACATCACGTGATCAATCCAATTTTCATAAAAACACCCTTTTTTGTCTAAATTGGGGTTGAGGGAATCAAGTAGAGTGTATTTAATCCCCCCAAATCTATTTCATCCCCCAAAACCCAAAATAAATGAAAAAATGGGGGATTTACCAAAATTGGCTTGGTCACATGATGTGACTGGAAAGGTTGATAATATTCATTCTAACCTTACCCTTTTAAGACAGCACAAATGGCTGATTTTGCAAAATTTTTTGCAGGCTTTAGGTTATTGCCTACAATAGCGTCCTAAAACAGCACCAGCGTGGCCTACCATTTCTATTTTTTGCCACCTCTTTTTCACTAAGCTACGTTATTGTACAACAAGCAACAAAACAACAGAATTACAGAATATGCTGTATGTTGAGTAATCTCAAATGTGTAATCAAAAACTAGCGCAGTAATACAGTACGGTAACTTTGGCCTGATCTAATACACATTACTTGCCAAGTGGTATAGCAGTGAGTACTGAGTAGCCTACCAAATCTGAAAACTTGGCTCCTGGTACTTGTAGACGTCATAGGCTACCAGTACTTATCTACCCAACGCTTTTTGTGATATAGCAAAATTGCAGGGTTGCCAATGGTACGGAGTGAAACGGATTAAATCCTATTTTCGCGAATAAGGGAATTGTGGAAAAAAATTTGAAGTACGTCTTTATTACCTCAAGAAGTTTTCATTTCTTCAATAAAATTAATTTCGAGCAGTATCTCTTTAAACATTTGGGAAATCCTAATCTAACATCACCATTTTTAGTGCTTTCAAGCATTCCTAAATAATCTCTGCCCTACCATGCTGTTAAATTTTGACTTGTAGGCTCAACATTCGAAATCCCAAATGATTAAGGACCCGGTTTGGAGAAAATTCCTTCCAGCATCTTCATTTTATATTACTGTAAATACCTCAGTACCAAATAAATCTCCTAATTTCAGCTGTTTCTAGCTTAAGCGTTTTGAAAGCTCAGTTAGTCAAATTAAATTTGAAGAAAACGAACATTTAAAAAGACAATCAATTCAAGTTTTTCAAAGTTAACCAAAACGTTGGAATAAAGTCTAAAGTGCATTCTTATGAAAATTAAGCTACGATATTGAAATTCAAAGTTAAAGTATGAGAGAGGCTTAGACAAGGTCATAGTCTAGAGATTCCTAAACCGAGAATGCTCAAACCTTTGTCTTGGCGAACGTAAATCAAATTCAGTTTGGGGGTTCAGGATAAGAGCACTTGGGTAGGACATTGTTTCGCAAATGGAATGACGATTTAATGACAATAGATGGATTTGAGCCATGGCGACGCGTTTCGTCCTTGCTCAAGGGACTTATCAGGCGACAAAGGCCAATTTTGTTGTATTAGCCAAAAAAATTGGAATAGCCCCCTCTTACTGTTTCTATATGTCTCCCAGTGCAGTATTTCTACTTCAAGACTTTTCGCCCACAACTACCGACCCCTGTTACTCAGCACTTACTGTCTACTTAAAACCTTCAAAATTACCACTGCTATAAAGTTAGTGCTGAAATCTACTGCCTATTACCAAAATCTACAGGTTAGGCCTAGTAGTAGCTTTGTAGCAGTAGCTTTATAGCAGTTCTAAAATTTGAAGGTTTAGAGAAGACAGTGAGTGCTAGGTAACGGTTGTCGGTAGTTGTGGGCGAAAAGTCTTGAAGTAGCAATATTGCACCGGGAGACAGATAGAAACGCTATTCCAATTTTCTTTGGCTAATACAACAAAATCGGCCTTTGTCGCCTAATGAGTCCCTTGAGCAAGGACGAAACGCGTCGCGACGGCTCAAATTAATTTTTTGTCATATTGTCATTAACTCATTATTCATTCTGTGAAACAATGTTCCAAGTGCTCTTGTCCTGAATCCCCGTAACTGAATTTGCCATTTAAAATTAACAATTTTCCTTTTCCTTCAGTGTTGCCATTTTGTCAGTATTGTGACAGAAGATTAGCTTTTTAAAAGCTGACTTAAATTTTTTTAAAAGCAGCTAATTTTACATTTCTGGGGGGAGATCACGAGCTCATCTCGTTAAGCATTCTCGCTCGCACATGACGTATAATCTCGGTGTGGTAACTGAGAGCGATCACGAGATTTTTCTCGCTCGTAAAACTTGTGTTTTTCTCTCGGAAAGCCAAGAGGAAGTCAGAGCACTCGTACAGCAGCTTTTTATTGCAAACCGAGTCTGAAAATGGCTGCGTTTTTAGCTCTTCGAAGTGTCCGTAGAAAACAAAAACAATGTAGACAAGAAAATCCATTGCAGAGGCCTGAAAACGAGCTTAATTATGAATACCGACTGAATAAAGCTGCTTTTATGGAACTTTGCGATCTGTTAAGAGAGGATTTAAAACCAGCGCTATGTATCTCAAGAGTTTTGACGGTGGAGCAACAGGTTTTGATATCATTGAAGTTGCTAGCTTCAGGCAGTTTTCAAAGTTCAGCCAAAGATAATATAAACGTGGCACAATCTACTGTTAGTTGCACGCTCTCTCGATTTATGGATAGCTTGCTTTCCAAAAAGAAAGAATTTATTTACATGCCGGACAGTGTTTATGCTGAGGAAATTAAGCTCCAATTCTACTTGCTCGGGAGATTTCCAAGTGTTATTGGAGCGATTGATGGGACTCATATTCCCATAATTGCTCCGGCTGAAGATGAACATCTTTTTGTAAACAGAAAAGGTTTCCATTCCCTTCATTTTCTGGTACCAGTTTGTTATTGTTCGTTCGTTGTTGTTATAGTCATTGTGTGAGGTCAGAAACCAAAGTTGTTTGATTGTATGCCCTGTTAATATAATCTTAACGGATGCAGCGGGCATCTGCTGCTGCTCGTTGCCAATTATATAATACTGCCACGCCGACACCTTATAACTGTAGCTGAGCAGCCTACAAGAAGTAACAATTTTTACACGAACGTACTCACTAACCTTAGTTGTCACCAGCTTCCAGGCTTGCGTCTTCGTACTGGAGGTAATGTCTGAAGAAAAAGACCCTAGTATTTGCCTTCGTTGCGATTCAACAGCATTTACTAGGGCATTTATCTCAGCTTCCGACCATTTAGGAGCTCTTTTTTTAACTGCTTTTAATTTTTCCATCTTTTGTTTCCTTAACGGTACCAAAACCAAGTCCAAATCAAAACAAAGAAACTCAAAGATTATGTTTTTCTTTCCGCGTCCACGTGCAGCGTGTCCAAAGTACAGAAGAATCCACGACGCATATTGCTTTTTTCTCAACTTTTTGACGCAAACTCTCACTTTTGCGTCAAACCTTAAGAGGCGATTAAGAGAAATACTCATGATATCAAAACACCCTCGCTCGTAATTCCCTCGCTGTTTGTCCTTGCACATACCGAGAAGCTGTAACGAGCGAGAAAAAAGTCGTGATCCCGCCCCTGGCCTTTTGCTTTGTTTTGACAATAACTCTGCCACAAAACGTTTGGCGAGAATTGGAGCTTGCCCTAACTTTTTAACGTTTTGTTTTTAATTGTCCACCCTGGCAAAATTTTTAATCGGAAAAAGCCTTTCTAAGAGGAAATTTTAGCTGTTTTATCTCGGAAATGAAAATTCATAGAAAGCTCAAATTTGGTGAAGTTCAGTCTTCAGGGCCCACATGACAGAAATTTCCTCGCTCGCATTAATAACGAGAATTGTTTAAGAGGCGCTAACGAACGAAATGTTCACTAAAGGCAAGAGGTTATTTTTGCTCGTGCATCTGAAGCTCCGCGAGCTGGGTGACGTCATTTTCGCTCGCTAAATTCCTTTGATCGATTGCGAGATGTAACTGGAGTAAAAAAACGTCACATTTTCCTCGCCAACTCAACGAAGATTTTGAAGCACTCTTTAAGCGTACGAGACATTCTTTTTGGTCTGAAATTTAATGGCAAAATGTTGAAAACTCTAACTAAAACCAAATTTAGTTGAAAATTACTTAACGATGTTCTCCATGTTTGCTATCACACTGCAAAAAGAAAGCGAATTGCATTGAAAACCGTTCGCTGTTTCGACTGATAAAATTGGGTAGCGGCAGTTGACAAAACTAGAATACACTGTTTTTACCAACACAATTTTCTAAGAACACGATACTCGTTTTTGTTCAAAAAACCAAAAGCAAACGAAAAAAAAAATTCAAATCAAAGAAAAGAAACTAAATTTTGTACTGATTCAAAACGTTGAAAACGGTAAAATTTCAGTGATTATCATTTGTTTGCAAGCAAAATTGCAACTATTCCAAGAGTATAGAGCGCTGTTTGAGATTTTTTTTTGCAGTCGTTCGAAAAAAGCTTGTTTTTTTCAAATTGAACGACGTCAAAAAAATTTTACGATGCTGCAAAGCAGGAAAAAAGCCTTTACTCAGGCGAAGAGACCAGGATATTAAATACTGCTGCAAATATGGTCGCTAAAATTGACATCGATGCTCTAAAAAATTTTTTTTAAATCAAAATTTAAAAAAAAAGTTTTTGAAATCTAGAACAAATGAGGCTGAAAATTGGCAAAAAATTAAAAACAGCCAGTCTCAACTCTAGAGTTACTGGATCCCAAAAAAGAACAGTGTACTTCGACTTGTTCACTTTTAAAAAATTTTGAAACCTATTGTTGCTGTTAACGTAAACGTACAATGACCAACAATCTCAGGAGCGCTTTACGTCATTTAAAAAATTGTGGTATGGAAAAAGTTCTTTTTTTTTAAATTGATCCAAAAATATAACTAAACTCTGTCGTTCATTAACTAATTATAATCAATGGAAGATTTTGCAATCTTAGAATATTAGCGCATGTCCCGTAGTATCTTTTACCATAACAATTGCAGTACATACAGTACGCTTGAACGCATTAATTTGAAGTAGAAATGCATTTGACGTCACAATAAGGCATTTATTACGTGCTAACGCAACATCTCATGAAGAAGTTCGAGCGAGCATTTTTAACGAGTGTTAGGCGAGACGGTTGTGAAATAGCATTTTGTCTACGAAGTTTTTTGCTCGTTAACGCTTTTTAGCGAGCGAAAATGGCCTTTACTTGATCTGTCTTGCTAACTTGATCTGTCATGTGGACCCAGATCTGTCACATGTTTTTTAGAGCAAACCCAGCAAAAAAATTTTCGACCTGAATGCCCCTTTAACCTCTCAATTTTGGTATAACTGCGCCATGTATATCTACCAACCTTACAAATTCTAGTCTTACAGTTAGAACGATTTGAGTACACCATTGCATAAAAATGTCACTATAGGACTAACCTTACTTTACTATAACCCTTCCATAGTCAGTAGTTATCTTCAGTACAAGGGAGCGCAGCCAGAATTTTTTTCAGGTGGAAGAGGGCTTGAAGCCAAGCTGAAATTTTTTCGTTCGAAAAATGAGTGGTTTAAGTAGCAAGGTGAGCAAACCAGTACAACTACTCATACTACAAGCGGGGGTCTGGGGCGGCTGTGCGATTTTAGTGATTTTTTTTAAATAGCCATTTTAACGCCATTTCCTCGTTTTTGAGAGTCATGTGAAAGAACTAAATTGCGAAAATTGAAAGTTAGTTGCAAGAATTAAATTGTCTTGCCCTTCAGTCCCCATACTTGCACGTGAAGTCTAAAACATGTTTTAAGCGCTTTTATTTTGGGTTAAATTTTGTATGTGACTTGGCTAAGGGGGGCTGAAGCCCCTTAGCCCCTCCCAGTTGCTCCACTGCTGAGTATCTCAACACTTCAACTGCTACCTTTGTTATATCGCAATCTGCCTATAAAAACATGTTTCCATTTTTTACTATACACTATAAACTCGATATAGCAGTATACTAAAAGCATTAAAAAACTGCCAAACCCTTATGGAAGAAATTTCCTCGTTCACATAAATAACGAGAATTTTTTAAGAGGCGCTACCGAACGAAATACTCGTTAAAAGCAAGTGGTTATTTTTACACGTGCATCTGAAGCTCTGAGAGCTGGGTGACGTCATTTTCGCTCGTTAAGTTGCCTGGATCGATTGCGAGATATAACTGGAGTAAAAAAACGTCATATTTTCCTCGCCAACTTAACGAAGATGTTGAAGCACTCTTAAGGCATGCGAGGAATCTGTTTTGGTTCAGAAATGTAATGGCAAAATGTTGAACGCTTTTAACTAAAGCAATTTTTGCTAAAAATTAATTAAAATCGTCGCCATGTTTGCGATTAGACTGCTAAGAAGATTGCGATTTGCATTGATAACCATTTGTTGTTTTGACTGATAAAGAAATATCGAGTAGCGCCAGTTCACATGAATAGAAATACACTCTTTTTATAAGAACAATTTTCCAAGAACACAAGGCTCATTTTTGCTCAAAATTTAAGAACAAATTAAAAATAATGCCAGCCCCGGCAGCAAAATAAACCAAAAACAAATGAAAAAAAAATTCAAATCAATGAAAGAAACTAAATTTTGTGCTGATTCAAAACAATAAAATTTTGGTGATTTTCATTTGTTTGCTAGCAAAATTGCGACTATGTCAAGCAGAGGTGGAGTCGAGGACACAAGGCTCGAGGCCAAGGCCAAGGACACAAAAAAAATCCGAGGCCAAGGCCAAGGACAGCCTTTCCGAGGACAGACACTCTCGAGGCCAAGGATAGGAATGCTCGAGGCCAAGGCCAAGAACCAAGGACACAAGCGCAAGTGCTCTCCAAAAAAAAAAAAAAAGGTCTTCACAAAAATTAAAAAATTTTTTAGGCGATCTCCAAAAAAAAAAAAAAAAGGTTTTCACAAATATTTTTCAAGCGATCTCCACAAAAAAACGTTTTCCAAAAAATTTTTCAAGCGTTTCACAAAATTTTAACAATTCAAAAAATACTGCTGTCCTCGGGCCGAGAACAGGCCAATTTTCGAGGACTTGAGGCCTCGAGGCCAAGGCCAAGGACTGTCCTCGTGGACGTCCTCGAGGCCAAGGACGTCCTCGAGGACTCCACCTCTGATGTGAAGGTTATCGAGCGCTGTTGCTCAGTGCAAGCAATTGATAAATTTTTTGGCAGTTGTTCAACTTGAAAAAAGCTTGCTTTTTCTCTTTTGGAATTTTAATATGCTGTAAAAGCAGAAAAAAGGCCTTCACACAAGCAGACAGAGCAATAGGAATTAAACAGTGTCACAAACATGGCTGCTAAAATTGACGTTGATGCTCTCAAAGCATTAAAAAAAATCAAGAGCGAATGAGGTTGAAAATCGGCAAATTATTAAAATTAGCCAGTCTCAACTCAAGATTTACCGGTTCTAAAAAAAAACAGTGTACTTAGACTTGTTCACTTTTGAAAAATTTTGAAACCAAAAGTTACTGTTAACATAAATTAAAAGTTTACCCCCAACAACCTCAAGCGCACTTTACGTCATTTAAAAAAATTTTAGTATGGAAAAAGTTGTTCTTTTATAACGTTGATCCAAAAATATAATTAAATTCTGTCGTTCGTTGTCTAATTTATTCTCAGTCGAGGAATTGGCAAGCTAAGAATAATAGCGCATGGCCCATAGTATCTTTTTCCATACTCGTAACAATTGCAGTACATACAGCACGCTTGAACGCATTATTCTGAAGTAGAAATGCATCTGATGTCACAATGAGATGTTTATTACGTGCTAACGCAGGTTACGAACATCTCGCAGAGAAATTCGAGCGAGCATTTTCAACGCATTTTGAGCGAGATGGTTCGAAAAGGACAGTTTGTATACGAAGTTTTTTGTTCGTTAGCGCCTTTTAACGAGCGAAAATGGCTTTTACGAACTCGCTAACGCGTTCTGTCATGTGGGCCCTGATTTGCCGAAGATTTTTCTCGTATCACCATGCACGAATTAACTGAATTAACAAAAGTTACACATTTATGCTTTGATACTGGTAGTTAGTTATATGGCCACAACACTATTTCCGACTTGTTTCAGTTCTAAATATTGATTGATGTTACTGTAATCTAAAAATCTTTCTAGTTTTAAGGATTAGAATTCGCTTTGGAGATTTTTTTGCTTTTTTATCAATTTGAGTGTACAAAATGTCCTTGGAGTTCACTGTTGATAAATCTGTGACTCAGCAAAGACGAATTTGCCCTAATCTTCTTCAATATGCAAGCGACAACAGAAAAGAGGACTACTTTAATGACGTTACTATCAAGGCCGGTAGTCTGAATATTGCTGCGAATCGCTTGGTGCTCTCGAGTCAATCTCGCTATTTTGAAGCTATGTTCAAATCAAAAATGAAAGAAAGATACGAACCTGTGATCGAGGTTAAAGGAGTGGATGAAAAATCAGTGAAGGATCTCATCGATTACATCTACACCGGATCAGTTGAGATAAATGGATCAAACATTGTAAATCTGTTGCACGCAGCCGATTATCTTCAACTGGAGGACGTAAAAGGATTCTGTTTCGATTTTCTGAAGTCAATTGTCTCCACTGATAACTGCTTCGCTGTTCTTTCTGCTGCTTATTTGTTTCGAAGCGATTCGTTGAAGAATCGAGTGCATCAGCACATCAGTAGCAATTTTGACGATATTGCTTTCACTGATTCCTTCAAATCTCTTGCGTTCGAAGACCTTACAAAGTGCATTTCAAGTCTAAACAGAAGCCAAGCCAGCGAAACATCGATATATCAAGCAATCATTTGTTGGACAAAGCACAACGAGTCTCGCAAGAAAGAATTTCCTGGTTTGTTTAAGCTTCTGAATCTTTATAACCTGCCAAGTGAGTATTTGGAAGATGTTGTTTCGACAGAGGAATTGGTGACGGATTTTCCTGTTTGCTGCAAAACCACGCTTGATGTTTTTTCAAAATTACTTAAGGACAAAAGAAGGAAAGAAAAAGCTACAAAAATTGTGAGCTTTGGAGGAAAAAGAAACTGGAAAAAAGTCTTTGTTGTTTTCAATTCTATCAAACTTCTACAACCTGATTTCTCTGATTTGCCATTTGAGGTCGAATTTTGTTCTTTTCTTGAGATGTACGATTATGTGTATTGCATAGGAGGTCAAACTAAAGGGAGAGAAGACAAAAAGTCTGCTTCCAATGTAGTAAGGAAAATGAATATGTCAGATGAGGTATGGAAACTTGTCTCACCAATGAACGAAAAACGTTATTTGATGGGTTGCACAGCTATGCATGGATCACTGATTGTTGCAGGAGGATACAGTGGAAAAAAATCAATAGCGTCGGCGGAATACTATCAACCAATTGCAGACGAGTGGAAAATGCTACCTCCAATGATACAATGTCGATGCGACAATGCGTTAGTTTCTCATAATGGCATTATTTATTCACTGGGAGGCTGGTGTGACGGCAAATACTTGTCGTCAGTAGAGCAACTGCGTGATTTTACACGCTCTTGGGAAAACGCTCCGTCGATGCAAACCCCCAGAAGATGGCTTGCTGCAGTAAACTGTGATGGCGTCATTTACGCAATCGGCGGCAAGTCTGGAGAAGACAAAAATACTAGATTGAAAAGTGTAGAGAAGTTTGATTTTATCCAAAACGAATGGGTGTACGTCAAAGATATGAAGTACGAAAGAAGTGCCCTTGCGGCTACTGTTCTGCATGGAAGAATCTTCGTTGTTGGTGGACTCGATGTACAAGAATATGACTCGGTTAAAGAGATAGAGTGTTACGATCCATCAAAGGACGCATGGACTGTAGTCGGTAGCACTGATGATGAACTGTTTCATCACTCTGTTTTTGCGCTTTAAACGTTTTTCTGAGCACCATCGTTGATTTCATGATTAACCATAAATTTATTTGATTATTCCACGTTACTTCAAGAGTGGTTGGCACACAAACTTAAGCTATTCAAGTCTTCCTTTACTTGGTAGCATGACTGCCGTAATTGTCAGTATGTCCTATTTGGTATATTCATTCGTTTTTTGCGACATTGTTGTATATTTTTTAAAGCACTGACGCAAAATTTGTCGTAACGTTTCATTGTAAACGTTAATGCTTTTTGTCTGTTTGCTTGAAATGGTATTTGTGGCACTGTTTTCTCACCAACACCATATGAATAAAAGCGCCAGCAAAACCAGATTGTTTCTATTGGCGTCAGAAAAATTATAATTTAGTTTTATGCTTTTAATACAGTAACTTGATTTGGATAATTTTGTTTTTGTTTTGCTGCCTACCGGACTGTGTTTATTATGGTTCTCTGATTTCTATCAAATGACATGTTAGCTGAAACCTGGAGAATGATAGGTGATGTTTGTATAGAAGGCAATAAGATTTTATAAAATAAATGTACTGTACCATAAGTCCGAATACAGTTTCTGATTAGTAGCATCGAAACCTTTATTTGTCAGCGTACAACCTAACTAAGATGAAGGATGAGTGGTGAGTAGATTTTGGTGCTTGTCTTTCGTACTCTGTGCTTTTTGCCTCAGAACAACGTCTACACTTGTGTACAACTAAAAGCGTGTTAGTTAATCTAAGTGCAAAAAGCATAAGCCAAAATCAAGACAGTTTTAGAACTTCATATACAAGTACTAATACATATTTTTGAAGTAATATTTTAGCTTCCGATCGGTATGCTTTAGCTTTCAACCTTATTTCATACTCAGCCGATATCTTCAGTTTCTACTTGTTGAAAGCTTCGTACCGAGACCTTTATTATCTCCAGCGGCTAGCTTACAACTCCAGAACCTAAATTTGTGATTTAGCTTAATGCCTTTTACTTTACATAAATGAGCAAAGACTTTTCCACTTCATCACACTGTCTTTGAAAACACGGTGTACAAGATTGAAGCAATGTCTATTGTGGGTACTTTTTGAAATTGATTAGTTTATGCTAGTGACGTCGCAACCAGATGGTAGCTTCAGGCTAGCGGGTCGCCAGAAATCCGCAATGGGGGGGCTGTATTGGGGATCTGGGGGCGAATTGCTCAGCACTCAAAAATTTTAGTATTTTTTTGCAAAAATAACTTAGTCTAATTTTAGGCATATTTTGATAAAAATTAATGCTTTTAAAACGTGGCATAGAAATTGGTTGTGCAGAAACATAATTAAACTGGTGGTGGAAAATTGTGGGTATCACCTTAAGAAGTTCTCATTCCTTCAATAAAACCGATTTCGAGCAGTATCTCTTTAACGCTTATTTTCTATTGGGGCCAAACAGTCTCTAACATGAGGTCGTGGCCAAGCCTGACGAAAAACTTGCGAACAGAAACAAGAACCTAAAAAGTGTGTTCTTCGTTAGGGTCGTTGGACAGACGCAGAGTGTTTGGTTTATGCTCGACATGCTGTCTGCTCCTACATGCATCTTGCTATAATTGCTGAAGTCGGTGAACAAATCAAATGACACGCTTGCAAATTTATACTCCTACGGTATGAGAGCATTTTCCTGACAGTGGTACACTGCCACTGCTTTGCAGTTTTTTTGTACTCCTAGTACATTTAATAACTGTACTACCGTACTGTACAACCATGGAAAAATTTTTGTTTTGATTTATTCAGAAAGCAAGACTGTTTTGCTGTTTGTTTTATTAAGTAAGTTATGCGATTTTACTGTAAAATTCATATAATTACAGTATAGGTGATTGGTTTCCATTTCCAACGCGATACGTAATATTTCGTAAGCAAGTACTATCCTTTTTGTTAATCAAAGTACCGTACATGTTGGTTTGTAGTTTTTTTAATTTTCTTTTTTTAGGTAAATTGTGCATGTCTATTTTAGTTGTTGCAATTTCATTCGTAATTTGGTTTTAAAAATTGCTTTTGTGATTTGATTATGCGTTTGTAATATGCATTTGTGATATAAGAACAAGCTATATACAGTATCCGGAGTCTTAGTCACAATCAAACCTTTCATTAACAGCCTAAGACATATTGTTTCGGAATCGCCAATCGTCTTTTATTTCTCGTCAGTATAGCTAGGACTACAGATATGAACATGAGCGTAGAAAGGTAAAGAATCGCAAATTAACCGGATCATGACACAATTTTTTTTCAACCGAAAATGTTAAGCAACCACAATGTTACAAGAGAGAATTATACTAGTTCAATTCGAAATAATTTCCAATAGCATGCCTTAGGCAGCTGTTTCGCCCAATTTCAGGCCTCTTCAATAAGATTAGCAAGGCCAAAATTGTCATTTTGGAATTGGGCGAAACAGCAGTCTAAGGCATGCTATTGGAAATTATTTCGAATTGAACTATTATAATTATTTCTTGTAATATTGTGATTACTTAATATTTTTGAAAAAAAAACTTGTGTTATGATTCGGTTAATATGCGATTCTTAACGTTTTTACGCTCATGTTCTTACCTGTAGTCCTAGGAATACTGACGAGGAATAAAAGACGAATGTCGATTCCGAAACAGTATATCTTTGGCTGTTAATCAAAGGTTTGATTGCCTATAAGACTCTGCATATTGCCTATAGCTTATTATTTAATTTTCTCAGTGCTTGTTCTTCTTCATTGTTCTTAATCATTTGTGATTCGTTTTTGTTTTTTCTTATTTATCGCAAAACAGTAAACCTTTTTCCGGTAATTTAGGACTAATTGTATGAAAAATCCTAAATCTCATCCGAATTTGGTTTTTCGCTCCGGCCAACTGCACAAGTGTATAGTATTTGCAGGTACGCAACCATAAATTTGCTAAAGGGGGAACGAACACAAAGTTTAGTTTTTCTGTTCGAAAAATGAGTTTATCTGCAGAAACCAACGTGTTGAGTGAAGCGATATGTCTTAAGTGAATCACAGACGAAGACTAGAACCACTAATCCTGGCGCGTAGCTAGAAATTTGCAATGGAGTGGCTGTATCGGAAGTCTGGTGGCGGAGTTTCCAGCGCTCGAAAAATTTTAATTTTTCTGCAAAACTAACTTAATTTTAGGCCTATTTTGACAAAAATTATTGCTTTTAGAACGTAGCGTAGAAATTAGTTGTGCAAAAACATGATTAAACTGGTTGCATAAATGGGCTATGTGGGAGATGGCTGATGATGAAACTTCAGTCGTCTTATTGCAAGGTGGTAAATCACAAACTTCTGTAGATCAATAAAACTCATAATAAGGAGTAATCTACAGTACGATACTTACTTCGTCTATACTTTTATAGAGAAAGATAATTGGGGATGGGCTGATGGAACGAGACTTGAGAGAAGTGATAGGTAATTAATTAATCCTGGATAGCCCCCCCCCTGTTCAAATGAGCTTATATTTTTTAAATAAAACCTATTTTCAGCGTTTTTCAACAAGCAATCAAATATGATTGCTTGTTTGTTTTTACTGAATTATGAGTTATAATTTTGACAAATTAGCCTCCCTCAAACAAATCTTCCAAACGATGCTTTAACCATTTTTTAGCCCATTTCAGCGCAAAAGACTTTCTAAAGAAGTGCTGAAAACGTGATATTTTCCTTATTCTGCATTTTGATTTACAGGCCAATGGCCAATATTATTAGCCCCCCGTCTTTTCCTCCTGTCTACGCTACTGCACCAGCCGTGTGAGTCAAAGAAGGTTTGGAAGTGAAAGCAAGAATTTTGTAATTTCTGGCACAAAAAAGTCCGTTTTAACGTCACTAGAAAACAACAGTGTACCGTACGTTTTTGGTCATTAGCATTAGAGAAGATTTTTTGTTGTTTATCTCTTCAATTTGCCTTTGGTCAAACCTAGTATTTAAAAGTTTGCACATTTGGGTTAAATCTTCCTAAGTATAACATAGCTTGGCTTCAGCCCCCTTCACCTCTACTAATTGCGCCACACATGTATGCACTAAAGCAGTTCGTATCGTTTAGCGCATGGTTACGCATAACTTCTTACACCAGCTTAGGGCGGCAAAATTATAGCTTGCGAGCGCCACTTATCGTGCTCCAAGTAAATCACCGTCAAAAATGTAAGTTAAGGCCCGTTTATACACAACGCCAACGCGGAAAGCGGTGCGAACGCGAAGGTGGCGTTCGCGCAACAAAGGTCATAATAAAATAATATAAACTCGTTTATATTGATCGCGGACGCGAATGAAATTTAGTTTGCGCGTAGAACGGCGTAGATTGCCTTCAGAGCGAATTTTTAGGCAGCGTTCGAGACGGTTTTTGAGTTCGGCCGATCAGCGCTTTCAATTTAGGCTGCGTCACCAAGTTTATACTACGTCACTGCACAGATACAAACAAACAGAACATTAATGCAATTCAACCCAGCTATATCACGTAATATACGGGCATATAAAATTATCGAAAAACATTTTCTTTGAATTTTTTGGTGAACTATTTACTGTACAATAAACATATGATATTGCTAAAAGTTTGAAACTGATTTCAACAGGCCGACCGCTTCACTCCAGCTGAAATTAAACGATTATGCTAACATCGTTGTTACGCTGATGGTAAAATACAAAAAACTTTTAAGCGTTTTTATCTCATAATATCATTTTTGTTGTTTTTCGGATAAATAATTTTTCCAGTCAGTCAAAATATTTATAATGCAGTACAATCTTCTTTTTCTGTTTTTAAGAACCAGCAAAATTTAGGATGAAGTTCACGGTTTTCAAATTTTCACAAATTTTAACTTCATTTGTTCTTAAATCTTATTGCAGTGACACAAGCTCATTTTTGCTTGGTTAACATTGCTTTTTGCAGTTGATCCTGATTATGGAACAAAATAGTACAATCCACTGGCTATGATTGTTAAAACCTGATTAACCATTTTGCTACGATATGGTACTGTTCTCTTAGCATAATTTTGGTAAAATGAAAGTTATCGTTTTTTTAGTTTGGCTCGAGTTTTTATTAAATTGTTCTTATAAAAAAACAGAGCATAATAAAAAATCAGTTATAACATTTAGGAAATAAAGAGACATTCTCATCAATAAACCATATCGAGTTATTATCTTTCTTAAATGACATTAAATAAACAAAAGTGATTGCTCTATAGTAATGAGTATTGTTTTTTTAAATGTCGTCGTCAATTAATATATTCTCAAAATTGATCAAGATTGAAATTTCAAACAGGCTACAACTTCTGAAATATAGTGGAATTAGCCGTGACAGAGAGGCCGTCTTTATAATTGATAATTCGCGCTTTATAATAATTCCCATTGGTAAATGATGGAATTTTAATACAAAACAAACAGTTTTCGCGCGGAAAACTTTCTATTAGAACAGCAAATCGCGCGGAAAATCGCCTTGTTTTCCAAGTGGTTCAAGTTCGGGTTCGCGTTTGCGCTCTGTATAAACGGGTCTTGATTGTACTAACAGTTTCATATTTTAGATCTCGGGAAAGCACGCAGAAGTACGTTATTGTTCATAACCATATTTCACAATAATTAACGAATGCGTACGCTTTGCCAGTGGCCATAACCTGACGATTCAAATTTCAAAATAACTCTTTTTCTTCATCTTAAGCTGTGTCATAGCTTGAGAAGATATTTTCATTACCGTACAATGACTAAAACAAGTTTTCTGACCTTCAAGTGCAATAAATTTTTAATTGTAGAAAAATAATTTTTGCTTATCAATGTTACAGTATCTTTGTGTTTGCACAATTCGTACGCATGAGCCATGAACCTGCGTTTGTCCAACCACAGCATCGCAGAGCACCCTTTTTTGGATTTTTTTGCTAGTCTTTTGTCAGGCTGGGCCACCACAACAGATAGACTGCTGGGCGCTGGCTGCAATGGAAAATAAGCGTAAAGAGTCTTTTTTAAAGACTTATTACAAATCACACACAAATCAGACATTTTGTTGTCAACCGCTCACAACCGCTGCTCCATGTTTTCCATCGAAGCTGTGTTGTCCAAGCGTAATGATTCGGAAATGGATCCCAGCAACTCTTAAGACGCTTTACATATTTAACTGTAAGTATAATGAAGACTTGATTTTCTAACAAGAGTAATGATTTGCATTTTACTCAATCAGATGTAAGCAAAAGCTAAAAACTAAACAAAAAAAGAAAATACTGCCACCTCCTGGCAAAAAAAAAGATAAAAAACATGTCAAGCAATTATGCAATATTTCAGAAATTTTTGTTCAATTAACTGGAAAAAAACTGATTGGGTCTGAAGCTGGGAATACATTAAACCTCCTAATCAAGGATGGCAGTTCGGTACGGTACGATCAGAATTTGCGTACTACGTACCTTGAACCGTACCGTACCAGCGTACCGTACTTCCAAGCAAAAATTGCGGCGTACCATACCTACGTACCGTACTGCTATCTTTGCTCTTAAGAGTGGAAGTGGAACCACAACATAATTGAAGTAGACTAGCCAATTAAGCATTTCAATTTCATCACTCAAGAAAAATACCACTCAAGATATATTAATTGCCACAGGACCCAGATTACTGTTGCTGTACTTAGAGACTGACGCTATAATTGCTTGTTTCATACGCATGGGTGAATAAATGTTTAACTGTAACGCGTTCGTCTCTGAAGTAGGAAATCTGAGGTTCAAATCTCCCTTTGGTTCAATCGGACACAATGTTGCCAACGGTTCGCCACCGCTGCGATCTTTTTTTGAAAGAAACGGAATTGCCCGGACACAATGACGAGGAAGTGGGCCCGTAAACTCGTTACACGCTTCGGCGTAATATAGCGAGTAGAGTGATAAATTTGATTTGATCTACATGAAAAATTAATTAATTAAAATTCATTGCATTCAACAACTTTATCCGATACCACCTATTCAAATAGAATCAAAGGGTTCATTTTGAATCAGCTAAAGCGGAACAATTTTAAGTGGGAGTGCCCGAAACCAGTGACCAGTGTTTTTCTTCGCTTACAGCGTTTCTCGTGTAGCTATAGCTTGACGCCGTCAAGCAGCTGACGTTAATTTTAGTGTTTTAGCACTAGATACAATGCAAATATGGCGCTCACATTTTACGAAAACAATCAAGGGCAAAACCAGGATTTTGCAAAGGGCGTGTAAGTTGGAACATGAAATTTAAGTTTGTCTGCATATAACAGCAGCCTCTGAGCGACTTGAGTAATTTTTTTGAAAAAATAGCTATTTTAACGCCATTTGGATGACATTTTGCACGTTACAACCAAATGAAAAAACTTTAGTAATGCTAAAATTTGGAAGACATTTTATGGAACCTAACCAGATTGTGACATCGCCAGCGATATCCGAGGACTTCGCGAAAGTATCTAACTTTACTGAACTGAAGAACTTCATTCGACTTAAAAATAGCATTCCAATTGCGTTAAGCCGTGTTTAAGCTTAATGATTACTATTAACCAAAAATGCAGACAAAGGGAAATAGAGTTGCTGTATATTTTTTGATTTGTCAAAAGCTTTCGACACGGTAAATCATAGAATTTTGCCGCAAAATTAAAAAACACAGTTTTGCATTTATGGAACCCCATTAGAATTATTTAAGAAACCTTTTAACTGAACGACAACAGTATCGAAACTTTAAGTGAGAAATATCTGATTTCGTCAATTAACCTGTGGAATTCCACAACTATCCTCACTCGATCCACTTTTATTCTTATTATACGTTAATGATCTTCCCACTATAATCAACTTTGACCAATCGTTTTTTGCGTACTAAACCCTATAATTTTAGACACGATATTATTTTACAGTATGCTTAGCGAAATCATTAGCTTAACATTCGAAATTGTGAAATATATACTTTTTTAAGCCTAAATATTGTCTTTGAGTTTTGGAAATCCTCTCAGCTCAGAAAGAGTTTGAACTAGATGTTACTGTTTTTTCCTAAGCATCAAACAAAAATTACAGATGTTATTTGTAATATATCACTTATAAATGGCTTTAATGGTATTATATTCACAGCATTTTGTACTTGTAAAAAATTCCAAGCACAAATTTCTAATAAAAGATAATAAAAGCAAACTCCTCTACAATTGTAGGTTCTACATGAATCATGTAAAAATGTAGAAATATAAAATAATCACAGCATTTGATGTATAAAAGCAGTGTACAAGGATAACGTCATTCACTTTGTTGTTTATGTTAGTTGAATGAGGAAACAATGTATCACTATTCCATTGTATCATTAGTTTACTAAAATTTTGTGTCACATGCATTGTTGGTGTCATTATGTGATTTGTATGTTATTGTCCGGGTCAAGTGTTTCATAAAAATGCCAATGTAACTTAGATCTGACTAAACACTCAAGTTGGTAAAAAATTCAAACTAACTATGCTTGCTGGATGCCGGCGTTTGAATAATGATTTGTTCAAATTTGCAAACCTTTAAGCTTCAAGACAGCTTAATGTGCCAAAATAGAGTCCAAATTCATTCAAATAAACTGCAGCAATGGATTCTCCACCATTGAAAGTGGGGGTGTAGATACCAATTTTAGTTAAATACAGCAAGAAATTAAGAAGTTGTTATAAGTTAAAGCTTTACAAGTTTCATCACTCGAGGCAGCTTTGAGTAAAAAAACAGACCAAACCTCTTCATGTTTCAGCTCATACAGCACTTGACCAATTTCAAAATTTCTTTTTTGGGTTTTCCAAAAACACATAGACAAACTTTCAGAAAAACTTCAGAAAATTTTTTATTTGAAATGCATGATGTACTCATACATTATATTTTTTCGGAAATTAAGTTTTGTTGTGTGCCAAATATGCCGAGAAAAAGAGAAAATGCAAATATAATTATCAATTAAAAATGTTAATCCTAGTATGGAGTATTGGCTAGGAAACACCGAAAAACTGGAAAGTTTACGAGTCGAGGTACTTCGTAGATTGTTCACTCTTGGAAAACGAAGTAAAATGGGCTCAATGAATTAATTAAATGATAGGCTGTACAATAGGGTGCATTAGTTCCCCCCAACTTTTTACTATCAAGCCTATCTTTTTGTCAGTTGTGAAGTTAAGTACGAAAATGATGTTTGCAAAATATTTTTCTGATCGGACCACATTTAACCCACCTCACGGCTGTTCATTTTGACACCTGGTAAAACTGTGACGTATGGTTCTAATAAATAATGTAGTTAAACTCCGTCAAATAATAGAAATGCAAACGTCACAATAAACTTTAAATAAAAATATATTTTATTACACTAATCTCTAAACTAACCAAAATAAAATAAACGTAAGCGATTTAACTGTAACTAAAGTTCAAACAAAATACTTGATTTGAAAATTAAAATGAAAACGTCGACGTTGAAAAAATGTTGTTGTTGTTTGTTGTCCCAAATCCAAAAGAGAACTCAAAATAGTTTTCTGCGTCTGAGTTCGGACAGTGAGAAAAAGGCAAATGTCACGCCACCAATCAGCGCATGCTCTAAGCAAACTTCTTGCAAACGCCAATAGTGACGCGAAGTCACATGATTAGCATCACAAGCTGGTTGAGCAGAACAGGGCTTCGATTCTAGGTGAGGTGACAGCCGTCACAAAACTACGGCAGAATTTCATCTTTTTGACACAAATAGCATAGTAGGGTAAATGTGACATTCAATTGTCTTCAGAAAGTTTGCCTATTGATCACCTCCTTGATTGGTCTGAAGTCAAAATTTTAAAAGTGGAACATAATTTTTCAAAGCGTTTTTTCACTGATAGTTGGTACATCAATGAAAAGCCCGCAAGTGCTCAATAGAAATGATGGGTTATCATCCCCTGCTGTTTACAGAAAGTTGCTTAATACCCAGTGTCAAATTTTTTCTGGTTTAATCTTTTTTTAGTGTTAAATTTTAACGTGTTTTGCTGCAATGTTAATTCGGAGAAATCATTTTCATAAGAACCGCTTTTTTTCATTTTTGTACGCACCTTTTCATTACCTGTATGTGTTACAGCAAGTTAGCATGCTTTGGATTCAAACAAAAACCTTTCGCCTTGCAAGATTCCAACCACTACCAAGTCGAACAGAAAACCTTTTGTTACATGAGAAAAGGCACGCCAATATCAATCATTGATAAGATGTCATTGTAGCGGTAAATGCAAAGAGGAGAAATATGTAATCCTGAATACGCTAGCAATAACAACAACAAACTGTTTGAGTACCAACAATCTTTAATAAACTCTCAAAAAAGGCGAAAATTTAATGCATAAAGGAAGGAATAAAACAACTCCCAGCCAAAAACGTGGTGGGGAAAAAAGGCCAAACGCCACCAGACCAAATTCAAAAGAAAAAAAAAGAACTAACCCAAAAATCCAAAAAAAACCAGCGATGCTCCCAACAGGTGGTGAAATAGAAATATAATATGTCTACTAGTGCAAATAGCCCGAAAATTTAAACGGGAAAATGAGAGCGTGAGCGACAATTAATGCGGGGACAACGCAATGGCTTTCAAAGTTTAAATGCCTAGAAAAAGTATTTATAAAATGTCAATCAAAACTTTACAACTCTGCTTAGTTCTTTTTTTAACTTTTAAGGAGTTTGTTGCAATTTTCACTTAGCAATGCAGCGCAATTGTTAAAATTTTTGTGGTTATAAACAAAATCTTCGTTAAAACAAATATTTCAACAGTAACTTTTTGCTCCGATTAGAACAACGAAAACGACATTCCACAATAATTGGAACACAACTTTTTGATCTGAAAATGCTAATTCGGAATTTGTAACTTACATTATTTCGATCAGAAATATGACACACTATCCAACTATCAAATCTACACCTCATCTGGCACACAGCAGTATATTTTTAAGAAGAATTTTGTATAAGCGCTTGTATAAACAGTTCTACTGATTTTTCTCAAAATTTAAGAACTAAACAAAAACAACGCCAGCCGTAGCAATTAGCATGGAAAAAGATATGTACACAAGCAAAATTTAGAAACAAAAATATCAAACTTAGAAGTTATTTTGCAGATTTTTTAGAAGATTTGAAAGTGATTTTAGAAGTGATTTTGCAGAGTCTAACTTTACGATGACTTCAAATGAAAGCTCATACTAATTTACTCCACTCTATGCTGCTTTTGCACATTACGCTCTTTTTTAGTTTATTTTAACAGCTTTGTGGTTATTCGCTCTCAAAGTTCAAAGGTCTCAAAAAGTTATCAAAATAATGAAGTAACGTCAATCAAAAAGCTCATGCTAACGCTAAAACTTAACACTTTTTAGGATTGTTCCTAACTGTTTTTCATTTTATTATGAAATAACATATACAGCGATTTTTGAAATTGCACCGACTTTTGAGCAAAATATTATTACATCAGCCAAGTTAACACTAATTAAGGCCAGAAGAATGCACGCATTTAGTAAAGCCATTCCTATACTAAAAACACTATTTGGCAGTGCGACCCAATGGCTAACATATTGAATATTGCACCGCATATTGTATTACATCCACTATTGTTCAGCGTCAAAGCTTTCTCATTAAAATTGTTCAAAAACTCTGAAGAGCAAGTAGAAAGGTTTCTCAACGTCACACGTGACAGTTTAAATCTAACAAAGCCATTCAGCTCAAGTACTTCAACGTCTTAAATATTTGAGTTAAGTTTGACTCTTCTACTTTTTTGTGATAGCAATTCATTGTGAGAATTCATCTTATAGTTTTGAAGATCCATTTAAGGGCTAATTGTCCAACATGGTGTCCCCAAGTTTGGTATGTTTTTATCTTTTTCTTATATCGGCTTACCGGTACTCGTAAAATTTGGTATGTCTAGCTGGAGTACGTGTAGTGTTGCTGGAACGGGGGGGGGGGGGGGGGGGGGGGGGCAGGGGGCAGCTGCCCCCTTGCCCTTTTGTCAGGAGGGGCAAGGGGGGCAGTACTGCCCTTTGCATTTCAGTACAATAGTAACAAAGCAAACGCTTGCTAATCTCAAAGTTCGCTTATCCAATGCAGAATAAATTCAATTGTTTATGAACAATAGATCAAAGGTGGCTGTATCCACAAATTTAAAGATCCCGATCCGGATCCAACAAGAAGAGATCCGGATCAGTCACCTTTTAAATTTTAAGATCCGGATCCGCCAGTATACAACTACACTTTGTTCATATCAACAAAAACCAAAAGTAGACCAAAGAAAAGCAAAAAATGTCCTCACTCAAAATTGGACGTTTTTTCTGCCCAAATTCAGGTGAAGAGCAAAAAAAAAGAAAGGTCCTTATAAAAACTGGGGCGTTTTTTTATACCCAAATTCAGGTGAATATCAAAAAGTCAAAAGAGGTCTTCGCTAAAAATAGGGGCGTTTTTCTGCC
Organism: Trididemnum nubilum; assembly: GCA_963965965.1. Lineage (NCBI taxonomy): Eukaryota > Metazoa > Chordata > Ascidiacea > Aplousobranchia > Didemnidae > Trididemnum > Trididemnum nubilum. The sequence goes on from OZ014474.1 coordinate 30,248,204, forward strand.
AAACTTCAGGTGAAGACCAAAAAAATAAAAATAAAAAAGTCTTTACCGAAAATTGGGGCATTTTTTGCCAAAATTTAGGTGGAGACCAAAAAAAAAGTAAGGTCTTTGCGTAATGTAGAGCTGATTTTGTCCCCAAATTACTTGAAAGGGCAAAGCCAAATTCAGTTCCTGAGCCGCATCTTCAAATAAAACTGGATCCAGATCCGCAAAAAAGCAGTTAAGATCTGAATCTGATCCGGTCCGCTCCGGATCCGTTGCCACCTTTGCAAAAGATCTAACAGATAGTTTAGTTGTTTGTGAACAATAGACCTGACAAATAACCCACTTGTTCACGATAGCAATTAACATAGTAAAAAGTTAGTATAGTAACTTGCAGTAGGCTATATTAAACTGTACGTTTTTTAGCTAGCTCGTGAAAGCTAATTAATTGGATGAAACTCAACTCATGTAAAAAATAATTTTTTTTTTTTTTTCGATACAAAACACATTACAATTTTTATTTTTTGAAAAAATTATCTTTTATTATAAACAAAATCACTCTCCATTAATTGGCGCTAAAAAGTTCGTTAAAACCAACAATGACAAATTGCGTGTGTTAAATTATTTCTAAATAACGTAGGCTACCGGTAAAATAAGTGAGCAATCTTGCGGAATGCATTTGGTTAGCCTGTGACCTGTGACACCCAATTTAGTTCCATTAGTTTAAACTGACGCTACGAAAATATAGGGTGCTACAAAATTTCAAATTAAGAACTCAAGAATCCTATGTCTGTAGGCCTCAGCATTACTCTATCGCAAGACATTCAAGCTTCTAACTTTGTTTGTAGTTCTATAGTAGGAACGATCGACGCTGACGTTACCAGTGGTGAATCCAGGTGGTCCGGACCTTCCTGCTCAAACTGGAGAACAGTGCCGCAACAAGAGCGTTGTCCTAGGAGGGGCAAATTTTTTGCAGGTGGAGCCGCAAAATTGAGCAAATTGGTGCTGATCTCCGAAAACAAAAACAAAAATAAAACTCCAAGTTCTACATAACTCCAAGTTCTCCGTTGATCTTAAAAAAAAGAAAAAAGAAAGGTTATCGCACCAAATTGGTGTGGTCTGCTTAACTTCAAGTTCTCTGCTGATCTCAAAAAAAAGGTCAACGCGCCAAATTGGTCTACTTCTCTGCGAGTTCTCTGTTGGTCCCAAGAAAACAAAAGCCACCGTCTTGAAACTGCCTCAAGGAAAAAGGCAGTTTGGAGGGGCCAGGGGTGCCGAAACCCAGGGGGATGGGAGGATATATCCCCCCAATAATTTGACTGTATACCCCCCAACAATTTGAGTATGGTCTTCATCTGCATCCCCTCCAATAATTTGACTCTGGTGTGCATCTGCGCGCAGATCTGTACTTGAATTCGGGGAAAAAAGTGTTCCATTTCAGGTGAAGACCTTTTTTTTGGTTTTAACTAAATTTGCTTACCTGAAAAAAGTCTTGGTCGAGATTCATCCCCCCCAATGTTGAAAATAGGGCAAAATTGGGGTAAAATTGCAAATTATTCCCCCAATGCTCAACAAAGATTTGCACCTCTGGGGGGGGGGGCGCCGGCCCCCTTTTGCTCCTCTAGTTGCGGCCCTGCCGGAGAAATACAAGAAAAACTTCTAACACATAAAATCCATTGCAATAACTGGAGCAAGATCCATTTCTTGTCCAGACCTAACCGTATAAAATACTCGGTAGGGATAGGGATGCCGGGATGTGGTGGGAATAAACATCTTCTCCAAAATTATCTTGTTTTGTAAATGCAGACGAATTAGTTTAAAATTTGTAATTTTTTTTGTTTTAAGGTTTACCAGCTTCTTATAAAAAGGCTTAAAATTTTACCATTAACCACCGCTCACATAGCCAATCTGCTCATTTACGCAGCCAGTTTAATCATGTGTTTGCCCTGATAGTTTTTTTATGCCACAATTCAAAAGCGATAATTTTCGCTGCAATAGGCCTAAAATTAAATTATTTTTCCACAAAAATTGTAAAATCTCCGAGCGCTGGGGGCTCCCCCCCAGGCCCTTTTGCCTCCGGATGTTGGGGACGTTGCCCCCAAACCCCCAAAGGTATCCTGCGGCAGAATCTGCCCTTATTTAATTGATAACATTTTTGTTGTTAGTTTTTAGTGTTTCTGCGACGTAATCAGTACTCTGGCTTTGGTGACGTGTTTATTTGTTTGACCGTATGTCTGCAATGTTGGTGGTAATGACTGTACGTACATTATTGAAAGTGCCCTTTGAAAAAGCTGCCCCCCCCCCTTGCCCTTCTGACGTTCCGGCACCCCTGAGTACGTGGTAGCTAAAAGTTTTTAAATTTTAAGAGGCTCATTTGGCTTGGTCTCCTCAATGTGGCCCACTAAATTTTGTTACCTCTAAAGTTTGATTCGTATTAACCTATCCTATAGATTTAATTTGTTTAAGTTTTGTAGTTAATGGGGAGAGGTGTTGCCATATTAAAGGATCTTTATATTAAGGCATTCACAATTTTTTTCATATTATATTTTAACCTATCGCGAAAATTTCATTTGCCTAGCCTGAGTATAGTTAAAAAGTTTGAAGAAGCAGTTGGAGGAGGACTTTGGTTGGAGAAATTAGTTGGAGAAATTAGTCATATTTTATCATTTCTTTATGTTTACCTATTCTGAAAGTTTCATGTGTCTGCAGGGGTGCCGAGAGCCATACGTGGGCCCGGGGCCAGCTCAAATATGACGGATTTTCGGTTTTGTAAAGTCCAAAATAGACGGAGGAAATGCTGCAGTTTGGTCCGAAAAATGATGCGATCTCCAAAAAAAAAGGTCTTCAGGGCTTCACATGCTAACTTCTCAGTATCATTTTGATGGGCCCCCTTTCGAGCTTATGGGCCCTCTGCTGGGCTCACTGAAGCCAACGGCCTTCCTGAAGCCAATGGTCCCCCTCATGGACCCCCTAAAGTCCATGGGCCCCGGGGTCATTTTCCCCCCTGCCCCCCTCTCGGCGGCCTTGTGTGTCTTTCTTGAATGGTTGAAAAGTTTGAATTTTGGAAGACCCAATTAAGGGACACCCATTTTGGTATCCCGAAATTTGTCATATAACTTTCTGTTATGTCTAGCTATCCTGAAAGTTTTATGTGCCTAGTTTAAGTAGTTAATGTTTTTTGGCAGCCCCGTTGGGGGAGGACCGTTGTGGCTTCCTCTCCCATTGTGGTGCCCCCGAAATATGTCTTATTTATCTTTCTTTTATGTTTAACTATTCTGCAACTTTTAAGTGTTTAGCTTGAATGGTTGAACAGTTAAATTTTGGAGAACCCAATCGAGGACCCATATTTTTGTGCCCCCAAATTTAGTCATATTATAACTTTCCGTTGTATTTACCTAACCAGAAAGTTTCATGAGTCTAGCTTAAGTTGATAAAATTTTTGTTTTGGCGGCCCCGTGCGGATAGGACCTCCCATTGTGGTACCTAAATTTTGTCAAATTTTATCTTTTCTTCATATTTGCCTATTCTGAATATTTCATGATGTCTAGTTTAAGCAAATAAAAAGTTTGAAATTTAGCTGCTTCATTTGAGGGGAATCCCATTGTGGTATTCCCAAACTTTGTCATATTTTTTCTTTTACATATATTTACCTATTCTGAAAATTCATGTGTCGCACATAAGTGGTTAAAAATTGAATATTGGCGGCTCCATTCGAAGGGGACCCAGCCACTTTGGTACCACCGAATTTTGTCAAATATTAATTATCTTTTCTTCATTTTTGCCTATCCCGAAAGTTTCATGTGTCCAGCGTGAGTGATTTAAATTTTGACTTTTGATGTTATTAAAATTTGACAAAACTTGGGGATATCAAAAACTTGGGGATATCAAAATGTGAGGGGGACCTCCTCATTTTGGTACCCTCAAATTTTGTCAAATTTTATCTTTTACTTGTATTTATCATGCCTATATTTATATTTTACTTATATTTATATTTACTTAGCACAAAATTAAAAAGTTTGATTTTTAGTGGCTCCGTTTAAAGGGGACCTCTCATTTTGGTACCACAAAGTTTTGTCAAATTTTATCTTTTCCTCATTTTTGTCTACCTTGAAAATTTTAAGTATCTAGCTTGAGTGGTTAAAAGTTTGAATTTTGATAGCCCGTTTGAGAGTAATTCCATTTTGATATCCCCAAGTTTTGTCAAATTTTATATTTCCTTTGCATTTACTTATCTTAAAAATTCCATGTGTAGCTTAAAAGTAAAAAAGTTAAACTTTTGAGAGTCCGTTTGGGGGAAAACCACCATCGTGGCAACCCCAATTTTTGTTAGGTTTAGTTTATTTTTGATATCTACCTATTTTCAAAATTTGATCAAAAAGCTCCAACCGTTTAAAAATTCAAAATTTTGGAGGACCCATTTGAGGGAATCCCCCAATCTGCCATCCCCGATTTTAAGTAGACGTTTGTCCTCCCGGACATCTAAAATCGCCCAAACTTTGAATACTGTGCTTTTAGCGGTATAAAAGTAGATAGCTTGGAAAGAAAAAGAAAAAAAGAAAAAAAAAGAAAAAAGTAAGAAAAAAGAAAAAAAGAAAAGAAAAATAGTATTCAAGTCGGGATAAATGAACATAACCAAAGGAAAAGTGGTTGATAATGTGTTCAAAAATTGCTAACTATTTTTCATCACTATCGGTATTTACCAAGGTATATCAATTCAAAGTCGTCAGCTTTTTTCCGATTTTCAGCTTGTAAAATTCCGGTCACGCGACCGGGCGCCCCAAACTTGGTGTGCATCAAGCCTTCATAAGCACCCACATTGTGTCCAAATTTTACCTTTGCATGTCAAGTTATAAGAGAATTAATTAACCTTGTTTTGAGTTGTAAGCCAATTAATAAATTTTGCGACCCAAAAATTGCCGTTTTTTCTTGTTCTTTTGGGATTTAATTTACTATCACATGACCCACGATCCTCAAAATGGCCACACATGACGCTTTCATTAATTCTTACGTTGAGTCCAAATATCAACTTTTTAGGTTAAACCATTCGCTAGGTATGAGAAAATCAATCCTCATCTATCAAAATTTGCGAAATAAAAACAAGGGTCCTACGCGATCGCGCGAAGTCCCAATTACTTATTGCTCTTCAGTTTCTTAATCTCTGGTCTAGTTCAAAACGCGTTTAAGAGCACGTACATTAGTCTAAATTTTCTAATATTTTAGCTAAGAGGAAGCTCTTAACCCTCCCACGTCCGGTTTTTTCGCTCCTGGAAACAATGCATTTCTGGTTCGTAGAGAGCACATTTAAAAATCATTCCAAACCGAGATAGAATTATCCATAATTCATTGTAAAGCAAAGGTCTTTTGAAGCATTGCATTTTGGCGTGCTTCCAAAAGTCATCTAAAGCACGCACATGTATATGATGACAATCAATACCAGCTTAGCAGCAAAATCGAAGAAAACTAGAAGCGCTTCAAAAACCTTGCTATAGAAATATGTGATGGATCTAAGCAACTCTTATCTGAGAAAATAATATGAACATCATAGTTGTTAAACTGACAGCTCTACTAAACCTCAATCCAGTAGGCATTGTTCTCCTGTATAACACAAGCATCACAATCAGGTATGGGATCAGTCTCGTCACATTTCCATTAAGAGAAATTACGCTACAAATAAATTTATTTTGATTGATTGTATTAAAAGTCGTAAAGTAGAGTCTCGTTCCCCATCCACTCAATTAAAAAGTGCTGTTGGCCAGGATGGTCTCTCTCCTTGTTCCGCTATAGATGAAATTAAGTCGCAAAAGATTTATTTAAAAATATTATTACAGAAATAAACACGTATATTAAGCCCTTGAAAAAAAGTGGGAGGCTTGGGCCCACTGGTCTACCCACTTTCGACACGTTTGTTTTGAATTAATTGATTTTCAGAAAACTGTTTTGAAAGCATTTCGTACGTCACAATATGCTATAATTTGATAATATCTTGTGAATCACAATCAGTAGAATGAAGATTTTCATGAAATGTGATTTTGTTTTCAGCATAATAAAATTTATCATTTTAATGTTCCAGTAAGTCAAGCAGTCTTTTCGAAGCAACTTTGTCTGTGAAATAAAAAAAAATAAAAATTCACGAAGTAAATAATACGAAAAAAATTTGAAAAGTGTACTAAGGACATCAGTCAAAATCATTTAAAGAGCAGGTGGTGGAAACATTTGTCAGAGCAGTCCAGCCAAAAGTTGTTTGCTTGTTTGAATCATTAGAAATCCAGTCAAAAAACAAAGAAGATGTACATAAAAATAGGTGAAAAATTGCCGATCAAAATCAATCTCGTACTCTGTACCACGCTATTGGTCCAAAAAACAAGTGCATGCATCAAGACACAATTGATATTGAAACCTATGACCGATGCACATACATTTGGGCTGGCATTTTATGTTTGTTTGCAAATCCTCTTTGCACTTGCATACCATTTTGCATGAGCGATTTGAGGCGAGTAGATAAATATTGCAAACAATGCAACCAAAAAGTTAGCTTGACTCGAAGAAAAGCAACAAAATCTCACATTATCTTGTCGTTGTGTGTAACGATTTCTCTTGCTTTGACAATTCTTTTCGTTGTTTTGGAAGCAACGCACAACAAATGACATTCTGATATGCGATATCACTAATGGAAATAATAAATTATACGCTAGTTTTTGCAGGAATGCTTATTGAAATTGTATCACTAATTATAATCATAGGTGGGCACAAGTCCGTTAATCGTTAATCCGTTAAAAACGAGGCTAACTTTTTCATTAACTCGTTAATCCGTTAAAAAGTTTTTTCATGTTAATGGACTAAATTAACTTCCGTTAAGTTCTGTTAACTTCCGTTAAGTTCTGTTAACTTCCGTTAAGGTTTTTATCGTTAATATCTTGCACCATTCATTTATCGCACCGGTACAGAACAGTTTGCACTGGTAACACTTGTTGCGCATTAGCACGAGTTTTGTAGAAGAAAGCGAAGAAAGGAGCTCTTTTTTATGGCAAATAATAAGGTGCCACCTCCTTGGTCTATTAATTATTGCTGTTCGCAATTTCCAAAGATTTTCCGATTGCAGCTTCTGAGGTGTATTTGAACTTAAATTATCATGAAGTTAGATTAGACTGTAAAATATAACTTCCAAATCACAAAAAGACCACCACACCAATAAATATTTCCTTACAATCAGCTCAACAACGTTAATACGTGTTCTAGAAGCGAGTGAATAAAAAGAAATGTAAATTACACGCAAAATATTAACGAATTAACGGACTTCATTAACTTTCGTTAATTAAAGCTGAAAATAACGGATTAACGTTAACGGAGGTGTGAAGTTTGATAACGGACTGGTGGTTAACGAAGCTAACATTTTGCAGTAACTTGCCCACCTATGATTATAATGATTTTAATATCATCGGCTTCACCAAGTTGCCTTGGCCAAGAGACAACAACTTTGAGTCAAGCTGCTTCCTGTCTACCACACACATGGAAGTGTCCCTTTGATGTTGAATGTCAAACAAGAAAGATGTGAATATCAGTTTTTCTATAGCCTGTTGTTTGACTTGGCCGAGAATCGAGCAGAAGTTTAACGTTTCGGTAGCAAACAATTGATTCCATTCGACTACTTATCAGTTTAAATCATCGGCTTAAAAAGTTATCTTTTGAAATGCAGTTGTTAAACTACAGATTGAGTTTTACAGACAATTTTACAATAATAAGCATGATAAGACTCTATTTTAAGTGTGTGTTTTACTCTACAATAAGCCCTAATGATATCAAAAACCTAATTTTTGGGCCATACTCGGTTATCCTAATCAAGATTACCATAGGTGGGCACAAGTCCGTTAATCGTTAATCCGTTAATAACGAAGCTAACTTTTTCTTGAACTCGTTAATCCGTTAAAAAGTTTTTTCATGTTAATGGACTAAATTAATTTCCGTTAAGTTCTGTTAACTTCCGTTAACGTTTTTGTCGTTAATATCTTGCACCATTCATTCATCGTACCAGTTCAAACCAGTTTGCACTGGTAACACTTGTAGCGTATTAGCACAAGTTCTACAGAAAAAGCGAAGAAAGGAGCGCTTTTTTGTGGCAAATAATAAGCTGCAGCCACATAGGTCTATTAATTATCGCTGTTTGCAATTTCCAAAGATTTTCCAATCGCAGCTTTGTTGGTGCATTTGAACTTATTTTTATCTTGAAATTAGATTAAACTGTAAAATGTAACTTTCAAAACACAAAAAGACCACCACACCAATAAATATTTTATTACAATCAGCTCAACTGCGTCAATACGTGTTCTAAAAGGGAGTGAATAAAAAGAAAGGTAAATTGCTCTTAAAATGTTAACGAATTAACGGACTTTATTAACTTCCGTTAATTAAAGCTGAAAATAACGGATTAACGTTAACGGAGGTGTGAAGTTTGTTAACGGACTAGTGGTTAACGAAGCTAACGTTTTGCATTAACTTGCCCACCTATGAAGATTACTGATTATGATCAACTTGATGAGACAATAGCTGATATACCGCTTCATTTTTATCATTGTTTTTATCTGTTTCTTGAAGCTGAGAGAGATGCAGTTATTTATAAATTCTTCAAAAATAACCTTTTTGAGACAAAAAGTTGGTTGGATAACGGGAAACTTGCCAATATGGGATATCAAACCCTTCAATTTTAATCAAGTTAAAATTTAATCTGAATTGGTGTTTAATTACAAATTAGTTGGTAGTTCAGGGTTAAAATCGATCAATTGGGGGTATGTTGGCTGATAGACTGCAATGTTACTAAGCAGTAGGGTAGCCAGATGGGTTGTGGGAGGGTGGTACAGCCCCCCTCACTGGCCGGCCGACCAAAATGCAAATTGTGAAAAAGTACTTCTGAGAAGGTTTTTTTGCACAGTCTTAGGTAGAATTCGGACGCAAAAAAAACAATTTTAGGTAAAGATCTCTTTTTGTTTTTGGTCTTCACTAGAATTTTGATGCAAAAATCGTTTCAATTTTAGTTGAAGACCTTTTCTTTAGCTCCAGACCCGGAACAGCCTCCCCCCATTGCAGTTTTCTGGCAATGTGACTGTTACTGAGTGTTATTGAAAGCTGAAACTCTTAACACAGGGACAAATTAAGTACCCATTTATTGGCGAATCTTTGAAAATATGAAAGCCATTACATCAATTTGTTCGAACTTAATGACTATATTTGATAAACACTTTGTAAAGTGTGTTCTATACACATAAAATCAGCTTATCTGCTGAATTCCAACCGTCTAACTATAAGACCGTTTATTGACAATGAGCGGCATATATATTTGCAAAAATTGGTCATGGCGTTACTGAACTGACTTCTATTAACTGAAATGCATTTTTTTGAACCAAGTATATCATCATTATACAGTAAATAATAAAAATCTAGACAGCACAATAGATCAAAGTATACAAAATACGCAAAAATTATTGAATGTAAAGTGATCCAATCCCACTACAACGTAAAAGATAGTTGAGTATACTGATACAATGCATATTTCATATTATATTGCATGGAGTAATAAGATCACTTTACATTCAATTCAAGAATAGTTGTTGCAAATGCTGTATAATCTATGATGTTTAGATTTTTTATCTTCTGACTACGGATTTGGTTATGTCCGAAACGTTATTTTAGTTTAAAAATTTTCGTGTTTTAACCATTAACTATGTATTTTACAGTCAAAGGCTTTTCAGTTTTCTCTTGTTGTGGCATTTAAACACTTTATCCATTTAATTAATGACTTTGTACAGCACAATACTACATGATCGTTAAATACACTAGTGATCTATTTTTCATAATTCCATAATTCGATAAAAAGGCTGCAGCTGAAACAAAAGACTAGTTTTTTCTAAAGTTGGATTATAGACTCCTGATTTAGTAGTTGGGTCTTTTTTTTTTAATTAACCCACGAATAGCCTAAATTTTTTTTTTATTGTAGGGAGTAATTGATTAAGTGAGCTTTGCTCTTTCGCTGCACCCACGGTGTGGGACTTTGGTGAGCACTTTATATAGCATATGCTGGAAAATGTGGCAGCAGATATTGTGTACTTCAATTTCTTATGCTTAAACAAACGCTCTATCTTTATTTAGAAGGGGCAAAGGCTCCGCCTCCCCAATTGAAATGCCACCAATGATAAACAGAATGACAACAAATCCTATTTAATTGTTTATTTAGCTTCAGTTTCATTTAGTATTTATGCGTACAACAGTAACTGACAATAATATTAATGTTAACAACTAGGGACCCCGGCCCCCTCAATTCAAAGTTTTGTCAAGCAATTAAAAGTATAACTCGGGAGAAAATCAAGGTTTTTGTCCCAAAAGTTACAACCTCTGGCCTTCATCAAATCTTTTTATAAACTTAATGCAATAACATGATTACAGTAGTAACCATTTATTTAAGGCTACCAACTTTAAATAACAATCCTCCTCCACCTTGACAGTGTTTAGGAGACAAAATATTCAAAAAAAAACCTAAGGGAAATGTTTATTGACAAATTATTAAATTTGAATTGAGGGGCACCGGGCCCTCAGGTCATACATGTAATCCTAAAACTGGTTATTTTCATGAAAAAACAAAAAAAAAACTCCAAGGAAAACAAATCTTCCAGTGAATTATTACTTACTGCTAAATATATTGCAGAAGGCAATGTCCCTTGCTTCCGTTCACCTGGACCTTGTCAACTACATGCAACATTTATCTAAAAATGCCAGGGTTTAAACGTGAATTGTAAGCAAAAGGAGGACTGAACAATTCAATTTTTTCAATTGGCTTTCTAATCTTAAAAATTTAGTTCTTTCACATGGCTCTAAAAACGTGCAAAATGTGATTCAAATGGTATTAAAATAGCTATTATTTCCAAAAATTACAAAAATTTCCCAAAAAAATCGCCCATAGCCTTCAGCGGCCGGGAACCCTGTACCCAGACCCCGTCTGTGAAACGTTTGAGTTACAATGCGCGTCTCCACAATAAAATTTTACACATATTTAAAAACATTAACTTATGGTTCAAGTCCTCCCCCTATAGCGACATCCTGTTTGCGCTCTAACTCAGGCCCCAGGCTTCTGATCTTCCATTCTAAGATATTTTTGTCCCGTAAAAAGTATTTCCTATTGAAAATTTCTGATAACGCCATATTGCATGTAATTTGCGGATTGGGGCCCCCAATCAAAAATCCTGGCTACGTCTTGGTTATTTTTCTTTCAAACAATCAAAAAACGATGCTGTCCTCATGTTGAAGACAAATTATTTCGAGGACTTGTAGGGTTCGAGACCAAGGTCTTGAGCTTCGACGCCAAGGACTTCAAAATATGCTCTCGAGGCCAACGACGTTTCGAGACCAAGGACGTCCTCTAGGACTCCAGATACCTCTGGTGATCATATATGCTGAAGAATAGCAATTGCTGTTAATGGTGGACGTGCTAAATGATTTAAAATTGTCTTTCAAGAAACCAAGTTCAACAACTGCTTTAAAAAGATGACTGCTTGGGTTCAGACACGTGGTTAGCGACAAACTTCATGGTACATTATTAAAGGAGGGTTGCAATATATAACAAATATTCTAGCTTTATCTTTTATGCGGAGAGATCGAGAACAATAAAAATTGTGCTAATTTTGGTTATACGAGTAACTTTACTTTTAGTTTATTTATCTTTTTTTTATTTTTCCTTCACAGGGGCTCCCTTAGACATGCACTCCAGGTGCAACAAATTTCTGTTAAAAAGCAAACGAAAACAATGGGAAAAGTCTTCACCAAAAAATGAAAATGACACGAACAAAAGCATTGAATTTTCGGTGAAGACCTGTTTTGGTTTATTTTTCACCGTCATCTGGCAGAAAAAGAGCATCAAATTTATGGTAAAAACTTTTTGCTTTCTCCACCAAAATTAATCGAAAAATGTAGCAAATAAATGGTGAAGCTTGTCCTTTTTGGCTTAAACCACTAGCTGCGCCACTTCCAATGAGGATTAAGCATTTTCAGGAAGGGTCTTGGCTCTGCCAGTTTCATTCCCTTTGGCTACGGCCTTGAGTAGAATATATCTGAAAGTGATCCTTTTGTCACCACTCACCAGAAGCTAAAAGAATTATCTTAATTTTTAACATCATTCAAAAAAAAAACTCATTGTGCAACTCAATTTTATCATAAAATTGTAGGTGTGGTTTTATTCAAAGATATTTTTGTTACAAATCTCTTAGTCGCTAAGCGGTGGTTTGAAACTTTATTGCAACAATGTTTACATTTCAACGCTTTTTGAGCTAAAATTTCACTCTGCAATAAGCCGCTAAATGCTATAGCAAGTGTTTTGAAGTTCTGCTAGCGACAAAGCTTAAGCTTCTCTGTTTTGCTTTCGTTTGCGCGCTGCATCGTATTTTGACTGAATTTTCAAGAGAGGGGGAGAACAAATTTAGAGTGATGTTGTTCGACCTCGCTTGGATATAGATCTACTTCGATTGCTAATCTGCGTACTTCAAATATTATAAATCGTTGTGCTTACCAAAAAAGCAAACTTTTGATATGCTTTTGATTAGATTATCTACCAACATTGAAATTTTGGATATAATTCAAGATGAGTTATTGTGAGGAAGAAAAACGATGAAGTACGGTAGTTCACATCATCTGCCGTAATATCATTGATAGTTTGATTGTATTTGAATTACCTTTGTGTAGAAATTCAAAAAACGACGGTTTCACTTTTACAGTAAACTTTTGCGAAGACGATTGCAATGACATAATCAAAAATAGTTCTACGTTAACAGTTTTACTACTGAAAATTGGAATTTGGTACTATTATAGGCCTAAGCAAGTTATGTCAAACTAAACACAAAAAATCATACATATTGCTTTTAAATAACAAAATTTTACTGAAATGCTTGCATTAATTGTTTGCTCACCATTAAAAATAGAATTTGACATCAATGTCACTCTTTAATTAGCCAACTATAGTACTTTTTGAATTTCTGCCGCTAGAGGCAGCATTTCACAAGTTTAGCACTTTGTTGCTCATAACGTTTGACCTTATTGGTCGATTCCGTTCAAAAATTTTTCCAACTGTGTGTACTCATAAGGCCCATTAACCTAAAATGCTTTTAAGCTTGCAAATTATGGGTGTCGTGTACCACAAACCAGAAAACTCAAATTTTCGGGCAAGTGGGGTCAGAAAAATTGGCTAGTGTGGGACCTTTTTGCAAAATTTTCAAAAATTGTTTTGAAATCTTTCATACATAACAAAAAACTCATCTCATGCCATAGGAAGCAACTTAAAATTCTGCAAAAAAATTTTTAGTCATTGTCCATGATACATGTACGACCTGAGGTGTATAATGAAGTCATTCAAATCATTGAAATATCTCTATAAAAGCTTAATTTACGCAGTCTTCATCTACGTACGTACAAGGAAAGCATTTATTACTGCATTATAAACAGAGGTGGAGTCGAGGACACAAGGCTCGAGGCCAAGGCCAAGGCCAAGGACACAAAAAAAATCCGAGGCCAAGGCCAAGGCCAAGGACAGCCTTTCCGAGGACAGACACTCTCGAGGCCAAGGACAGGAATGCTCGAGGCCAAGGCCAAGGACCAAGGACACAAAGCGCAAGTGCTCTCCAAAAAAAAAAAAAAAAAAGGTCTTCACAAAAATTATTCAGGCGATCTCCAAAAAAAAAAAAAAAAAAAAAAAAAAAAAAGGTCTTCACAAAAATTTTTCAAGCGATCTCCACGAAAAAACGCTTTCCAAAAAATTTTTCAACCGCTCCACAAAATTTTAACTTTCCAAAAAATAGTGCTGTCCTCGAGCCGAGGACAGGCCAATTTTCGAGGACTTGAGGCCTCGAGGCCAAGGCCAAGGCCAAGGACTTGACCTTCGAGGCCAAGGCCAAGGACTTCAAAATCTGTCCTCGAGGACGTCCTCGAGGCCAAGGTCGTCCTCGAGGACTCCACCTCTGATTATAAATGTAGACACTATTAGCACTGAAGCAGATTTCAAAACCGCATTTGCGGATAATGACGCAAAAAATGATGGATATCAACTCTCAAAGTTGATATCAATGGTTCGAATACCTCGCGGTTCGAATTGCTTTTAACGTCTACTTAATTTTGAAAATTTCTTTCCTTTCATAATTTTTTGGGAGAAGTTTTTTTTTAATTGAACCGACTTGAAAAATAGAGAGCAATAATTGATAACTGTGCAGTATTGTTGAATAGAAAATTTTAATAGAAACTGAAACTGTTGTATAGAAACTACTTAGTAACTGTTGACTGTTGTGTAGAAACTGTTGTATAGAAATGTTGTATAGAAAATAGAAAACTGTTACTGTTGTTTAGAAAATTGTTGTATAGAAAATTAGAATAACTATGTATAGAAAACTGCTGTATAGAAAATATATAAATATATAATTGTTGTATAGAAAATTTTAATTAGAATACCTGTGCAGTAGAGATGGCGCGGATAACAAAATAAGCATCTGCATGCTGCGCTGCATCCGCAAACTTTGTCCGCATGCTGCACCGCACCACATTCAAACACAACTAAGTTCACGCGGCACCGCGCCGCACCGCAAGTTAAATATCCTTTAAATTTCCACTGACATCAGAAAAAAATTAGGTCTCTAGCTTATGACATATAAAAAAATTGATTATAGGGGTATTATTTTGGAGAGTTTTCAAAAGAATCACTCTCTCAAACTATGTCAAAATATTGGTTTTTTAAACATCTGCCGGTATAAAAAAAAGTAATGCCCTAGCTTGAGCCGTTCAAAAAACTAATTTCTGGGGAGTCCATTTGGGGGCCCCAAAGGGGGTGGTACCTCCATACTATGTCAAACTATTTGTTGCTTAAATATCTACCAATAAAAACAAAAAACTATCACCCTAGCTTGAGCAATTAAAAAAATTAGTTTTTTAGGGCCCCATTTTGGGGGGGTTTTGGGGAGACGCCTCAAAAAAATTTAGGAGACAAAATTGCATTAGCAGCCCAACAAATTTACACAAAAATTAGATATTGATGTTGTGTGGTTTAGGAGAAGAAGAGTGCACAAAATTTAGAAAGCAAAAAATGAAAAAAGAAAAAAAACTCAATGTGGCTAAAAGAATAGGTAGAGATGAAGGAGTATCTTACGGCAAATAACCATGTGAAATATTTTTTGCCGTACTTTAGTCGTTTTTGAATAAGACTGCTTTTTACGCCAAACTTTTGAAGTAGTTTTTGGGTCCAAAACTTGAAGTTACGGGACTCATTGCCTTGAAATTTGGCACACACAAATAACTTATGAATCTCAAACTATTGTCAAAATTTCATGTAGCTAGACCAAACCATTATCGAGTTGTAAGTAAAAGTCTGAAACTTCGCACTTGTTAACTTTGAAAATGGCCGAGTAAAAACTAAAAAACATACGACGTGAGATCAGTCGTTTCAATTATAGGCTTTCAGGTTTAATCTGCCTTGTGTGTGCTTTCTATCAGTTTTTCTGCACCATGTTTTGGCAATCAAAAACAATCTACCAGTCTACCTGATGATTCCATACAACTACTGTACTAATCCTGAACCAGTAGCTCAAATAATGATATATAAGGTATCACGTGCTCTGCATGCTGTCACAAGCTACTACACTTGTATGAAACTACCCTATGTATTATACCTTTGCCGTTTACATGTGTGTTGGATTGTGGAATAAATTTTGCTACTACGTAGGCTATTTTATCATTGGAAATTTGTGTAGCCTAGTCTTCGTACTCTAGGCCTACTACATACAGACATAGGTCTACCAGATCTGAGATATAGGACCGAAAACCTAATTCTTGATGCCATGACCTGTTGACGAATAGGGTACACTGAACTAACTCTGTTACTCTGAAATGCAAGCGCATGTGTAGTAGAAACTGTTGTCTAGCCTTGGGCTTGTACTAATACCATAGGCTTACTGCATATAGGGAGGGTGTGTCGCTAGGCTTTGTTTTGTGCCTCTACTCTGATGATTGTTTCCCACAAATCTGTTTCTTCTACATTTGTCTGCCTTTGTTTCATCTTCTCACCCTCAGGGGTGTCGAAACCCGGAAGGGGGGGATGAGGGTATATATCCCCCCAATAATTTGACTGTATCTCCCCCAATAATTTGAGTATAACCTGCATCTGCATCCCCCCAATAATTTGACTCTGGTGTATATTTGAACGCAGGTCTCCACTACAATTTGGGGAACAAAGCTTTCATTCTTTTGGTGAAGACCTTATTTTTTGGTCTCCACTTAATTTGCTCACCTGAAAAAAATCGTGGTCGAGGTTCATCCCCCCAAAGTTGGAAATAGCGCAAAATTGGGGTGAAATTGCAAGTTATCCCCCCCCCAATGCTCAACAAAGATGGGCACCCCTGCTCACCTAACGTCCTAAACCTTTCCTAGTCTAGCCTACCAAAACCAAAATCTTTTTGTTGGTGTCAAAAAAAACACGTTCAGCCGATCAAAAGTAAGTTTCTTGTAGCCACAATAGCCGATTCTAGGATGCTCCAAATTCTGAAAAAATAAACTTGTACGGAAGGCACCTTTTCCTGTTTTAGTAGCATGCATTGTCTTCAATTCATATAATATAGCTACATCCAGACTAACCGTTGTTGTTCATAAAGAGAAAATCACCAACAATAATTATAAAAAATGTAAAAAAATTTTTGTACGCGGCGCTGCGCTGATGCTGTGACGTAATGCAGATTTTAGTTGCCACGCTGCGCGGCGCTGTGCACCAACAACAGCGCGCGGCCGCGTATGCTGCGCTGTTGCCATCTCTACTGTGCAGTACTATTTAACTTGACTCTAAAATAATAATGATTGATTGATGATCGTTATCCTACTGTCGCTAGAAAGCGACAATGGTGTTATCCTTTAGGAGACTCAGCATTACTCACCTGCATAAGCGTAGCCAGGGGGAGGGACCCCTTGGGGTCCATTTTTTTTAGCATTTTTTGCCCACAACAGTACACGCGTACAACAGTAATAATCACTAATATTGACAGCCAGGGGGTCCAGGCCTCTTCAATTCAATTTTTGCCAACCAATTCAAATGTATAACCCGAATGAAAGTAAGATTTTTGTCCTAAAAGTTGTTACATCAGACCCTGATGTAATCTTTTTATAAACGTAATGCAATAGTTATGGCGGATTTACTATAGGGCATAGTGCCAGGGCCCCCGCGCTCAAATTGTAAGACTTATTTTGGTCTTTACCTATATTTGGCCGAAAGATGTTGCAAAAATCCCCAAAGGGCTAGGAGCTCCGCGCATAGTAAATCCAGCCCGGACAATAACATAGTTAGTAGGCTGAGCTAGCAACAGCTCTTGTTTTTTACATTTGCAATATATTAAGCTTAAGCCAACTTAAGTTAAACATACAGTATTATCTTAAACATAAATTACATTACACTCAAAACTGATAACTGTAAATATCGCTTTATCAAAATACACATGCAATGGTTACAATACGCTACATTGCTATACCTAAAAATTAAAACCACGCTACTCTTAGCAATTTTTAGAAAAGAATTGCTTCGCGAGAAAATCAATGCCTACTGCAACGAAAACAGCAAGAAGCAATATTAATTTAACACGTCTTTACAGTTGTAAACATTTATTGTACCATTTTTCAATAACAACACCTCCACCTTGCCAGTTTTTACGCGACAAAATATTTTTTAAAAGAAAAAAAAAGCTAGGAGAAATGCTCATTGAACAAATTATTGAATTTGACTTGAGGGGGCTTGGGGCCCTTAGCAATACACGTACTCCTAAAACTGGTTATTTTTACCACAAAACAACAATCTGTTCAGGAAAATTTTCGAATGGATTATTATTTACCGCTAAAATATTGCGGGAGGTAATGTACATTATTTTCCCCTTACCTAGGCCAAATCATTTACAACATTTAACCCCGAAATGCAAGATTTTAAACGTGTTTTGAGCTTAAATTGTAAATAAAACGAGGATTGAACAACATAATTTTTTTTAGTTGGCTTTCAAGTGTTAAAAATCTAGTTCTTACAAATGGCTTTGAACACGTGCCAAGCTTGATGGAATGGCATTAAAATAGCTTTTTTTCCAAAAAATACAAAAAATCGCCTACCGGCTGATGATTCGGCCCCAGACCTCCATAGCTTGCGGCGGCTGAGATGCGTTTGAGTTACTCTAGTTACTCAAAATGTCTCTCAATAGAGGCATTTTAACTTTGGGTTTTAGTTCTCTCCCTTTAGCAAAATCTTGGTAAGTGCCAAACCAGGCGCGGCTTCTGATCTTTCATTCAATGATATCTTTGTTTCACAAAAAGTTTCTTCTTCGACAATTTATTATGACGTCATTGCATGTTTTGTGTTCGTTTTAGCAGGTTTCATGCATCACCTCTTCCTTTAGAGGTGATCAAAAGTCAGCACTTGGACTTCTCATGAAACCTGCGGCGATTAGTACAATATGAGCTTTTGTAATTATTGTATTATGTTTTTGTTCGCCAAATAAATTAACTGAACTGATGTGATTTGTGGTTTGCCCTCTCCTCCCCAATTAAAAGTCTCAGCTACGCCTACGTGCACCCGCTTAAAGTTTGAACATTCCGAGTTTTCCCGTTATCGTTAAACTTCTTTTCTCGTAAATTTACTGCTTGTTCGAAGCCACCAAGCAAAGGTAGTATTTTAAAAGCGTCTTACCAATGAACGTAAGAAGGTGATCAGGGTGCGGGTTTGATTCGAAATCAGGCGCTCAAGATCATCGCAGAAACGACATCTTTACCCTTTTGGCCACGCTGCCGCCAACGCAGAGTATGTGATAATTAATTTTGATTCGTCGTTCGTTGGGTTTAGAGTAAAACTGAGCATCAATCCTAGGCGAGGCTTCAAGCTGAAGCCCAAGTATAAAATATTTGACGTGATTTTTAACAATTTTAGAAATGAACTGCAACTACAGCGTTTCTACTCACACATTTAATGATTTACGAGAGGAAATACGCGTGATGTCTTTTTCATTGTTAATGCAAAAATAGAAAAAAGGAAAAATGCGTGCGGTTCAACAACACGAGTATTTTCGCGCGCAAATACGTGTGATCAGTAAAAGCCGCTCAAATGCAGGACTATTATGCAGCATACTTTTCCAGTATAACGATTGAAATGCGAAGCTTCCAAACGTTTAAAAAAAAAAAAAAAATACAAATTTTAAATCTGCAGTTCAAAGTTCTTTTAATGAGTTACAAGTAGGTAACTTTTTTTTACTTTTAAATTTGATTAAGCTCAATTTATTATGATATTTTTTTCTTGTCCGATCCCTTTTAGGCAGTACTTAAACTGCAAA
Organism: Trididemnum nubilum; assembly: GCA_963965965.1. Classification (NCBI taxonomy): domain Eukaryota; kingdom Metazoa; phylum Chordata; class Ascidiacea; order Aplousobranchia; family Didemnidae; genus Trididemnum; species Trididemnum nubilum. The sequence continues at coordinate 30,267,538 of OZ014474.1, forward strand.
ATATTGAATGTGGGGACGCTTTCGCAGCCGAGTCCTGACGCAGTCGGAGAGTGCGACAGCAATCAAACAAAAATTCACTCATATCTGGGTAAAGATCAAAAAAGAAAGGTCATCGCCAAAAACTAGTTCTATTTTCGTCCAAAATTTCACAAAATTGCGCGGGATTAAGGTGAAGACCAAAAAATAAAATAAAAAAAGGTCTTCGCCCACATTTTTGTGTAAATGTCCAGGAAATCATTCTTTTCGTGAGGAGCTTGCTAAAGCTCGATGAGGGGACGTTGAATCTCGATGGGGGATGCTAAGTCTAGATTGGGGGACGCGTCCCCCCGCGTCCCCTCTACAATTTAAGTACTAGTTTTGGGCCCGAAATGATTTTCAAAACCAAAGTTTGCTGGCTCAAAGGATATCTGTTTTACCAGATTGTCGAAATCTGCATTACTCTTTATTCTTTAAGCAACGTGACTGGTTCTGGTCTCACGCTAGAAATGTTTGGCATCGTAACTATAGGCAACAGCTTATTTTGCTGAACATACAATAACACTTCTGACAAAAATGAAACCAAAATTGTAGAAATATTGTTAATCTCAAGCAGAGATAAAAATATTTATTTTAATAGCATTTTGTGGTACAAAAAATTTTTGTTGTTGCTGCTGTAGCGTATATTTATTCTCCTGTTATCGGACAGTGTCAGACGCCAAATATAGGACGATCCACGCACTTTTCATTACAAATACTGGTTTGTGGTTGGAGGAATCCACATTCCACACCTGCTTAGGAGATTTCAGTGATTTAAACGTTTCTGTGGATTTCTTCGAATTCTTATCGACTGAATTTGCTCCATTGTTCGAAGCCACCAAGCAGAGATAATTATCGGTAAAGCGCCTTACACAAGAACGCAACAACGTGACCAGGGTGCGAGTTGAGTTCAGATCACGCAATCAGGATCGTCGTAAAAACGACGATTTTACCCTCTCGGCCACGCTGCCGAATAATTAAGATAAACAATATAATCCATGAGAGATAAAAAACCGATTGCTCGGCAACGTAGCAAGCAACACAATTTTTCAACCAATTTTAAACCATTAATACTTTACTTTTGCTTAATGCCATCAATTTTTTTTCAATTATTTTTAATTACTTTCTGAGACATGGACAACATACCCAACTATTTTATTTTATATACATTTTATATTTATATTTTATAAATAATGAAGAGTCACTGTTTGAACCAGGGTTGCGAAAATTGTACGACTCGCATTACAATTCTCAGAAATTTTATCAGCTCTGACCTCTTTTTTCATTTACTCTGACTCCCGACTCGTATAAATGACAACTTTTTTACACTGATTAATAAACTGTTACTATTTTTTGAAGGCCTGCACGATATTAATTAGAAATGGGTGTTGTTCCTCAGCTGCTAGATTTGCAACTCAGCTTTTTTTTGGTCTTCACCTATATTTCGCAAGAAGATGTTGAGAAAATCCCCAAAGTGACAGGAGCCTAGCGCAATATAAATTCGAAATTCGACCCGGCAATAACATGGTTAGTAGGTGTAACTAATCTATTGTACCAATTTTCAATATCAATTCACCTCCATCTCGCCAGTTTTTATGCACAAAATACTTTAAAAAAGAATTAGCCAGAGAAAATGCTCATGGAACAAATTATTGAATTTTGAATTGAGGGACCTGGGCCCGCTGGCCGTACATGTACTCCTACAAATGGTTATTTTCATGAAAAAACAAAAATCTCCAAGGAAGATTTTCGAGTGGATTATTATTTACTGCTAAAATATTTCTAAAAAAACACCTTACTTCCCTCTACCTGGGCCAAATCACTTACAATTAAAATTTAACACCAAAATTCAAGATTTTAAACGTGTTTTGGACTTAAAGTGCTAGTAAAAGGAGGATTGAGCATTTTAATTTTTTCCATTGGCATTCAAATGTCAAAAAACAGGTGCTTTCAAATGGCTCTGAACACGTACGAAATGTGATTCAATGGCATTAAAATAGCTTTTTTTCCAGAAAATTGCAAGAAATCGCCCAGTGGCTGGGGGCTCCCGTCTGTGATATGTTTGAGTAACACTAGCTTTCTCAACACGTCTCCCAAGTTAGACCTTTGCACATTTCAATTATTAGTTTAAGCCCTCTTCCTTTGCAAAATCCTGGTTAAGTGCCAAAAGGCCACGGCGTCAGATCTTCCATCGTACGACATCTTTGTCCCACAAAGAGTTTCTCTTTTAAAAATTTGAATGATGTAATTTCATGTGATTTGTGGTTTGGGGCCCCTCCTAATCAAAAATCCTGGCTACGCCTATGTTTGCTATTGCATGTCACTAAAATCACTTTTGCGACTCTATAACCCATGAGAGGCAAAAATGCCATTTGGCGTAATTTTTTTCTTCTACAGCTTTTAAAAGAACTATATCCTTCTAAGCTTCGCTTGAACCAGTGGCGTATTTAGTTAGCATTGTATCAACGCTACCGCCCCTCCACTCCTTCGGGCCATGGCACGATGTAAACTTTAGTGAGTCCGCACGCAATGAGTCTCACAACAAAAGCGTAAAAAATGTTAAAATAAGCGTAATTAGATTAAAATGAAGCAAAAACGTGAAAAAAAAACACTTTAGCAGCATTTATCTCGAGTCTGTTTTCAAGGATTTGTAATTACATGTTTATTTACTAAGTTGTCTAGGCCAGGAGACCGCTAAGGGATCTTTCGATCTTCGAGTCAAGCTACCACCTGCCCAGTGCCCACCTGTCTACCAAAACAATGGAGGCTTCACAGGAGGCTTCAATTTTCAAGCAAGTATGAACTCTTTTGGTTGCTGAACATCAAACAGGGAAGCTGTAAATACAACTTTTTTATGGTTTGTGGTTTGACCCGACGGAGAATCGAACCCAAGTCTACCGTTTCAGTATCAGACGCTCTACCCAGCTGACTATTACTCGATGGGGATTGGGCATACTTTAGATATTTTTTAGCCCATTTGCTGCCTTAAAAATGTTTTCAATCTATGGCGTAAGTTTTATCATATCCAATAGCGTTTTAGGGGAAGGGAGAGTTTTCACGTCCTCTCCCATTCGGACCCGTAGTCAAAAGCTTGAAAAAAGCTTGATATAACCACAAATCGATTAAGAAGGCGTTGTGCGTTATCTCTTTTATTTTGGTCATATGTACCATCGCGCAAACTTTTCATCAAAGACGGCGAATAATGCAACGGCTGTTAAAATAGCTTGTGCTCTTCTTATTCTTATTTTGTATGTTTTGTGCTACAAACCGAAATTTAGCCAAAAATCGTCTTAAACTTAAGTTATTTCAACAAAATAATGTAAAAATTTCTGAGCGCTATTTCAAGAAAATTGTAAGAACAGATCTGCTCAGGGAGATCATAGCAAGAATATTCTTCATATCATGTATGTTACATTTTGCTAAAATCAAGCATTTAGAGAAATACAACGATGTACATAAAATGAACACAGTAACTGGTAATGGCTCAATTTATAAGCAAAAAATATTGCAACAAAATAATAATGCGCAAAATGCCAAATGAAGAGTTTTTTTTTAATAAAGAGATTTGCTGATGATAGTTTTTATCTTTCATATGGAATGGAAGAATACGATTGTACATCAGCAGCAAAAGTATTTAATCTTGACTGCTGATATGCATTTAGCAATTTCTTTGCTAATGTGCATAAAAAATAAGTAGAACAACAACAGAAATCACTAATGACACCAGTCCCACAACAATGCGTACCCTTCTGCAGTCATCTGCGGACGATCTTCGTACTACTCTTGTGCGTTCAACTTGATAAACAATCACTGGAGCAAATTCATTATCTGCAACTCGGCGATTCTCAACAGAAAGATCTTTTTGAAACACTGCTGGGTCGTTTCTGGACGATTGAAGAAGGGATACGTTTTGAGCATTTGCACCACCTTGAGTGTAAAGAGGCAAATCAAATTTGCTTTGAGACATATTGATTAATTTTTGACGTAAGTATAAACTTGAAATGTTGCGCTATCAATGTTTAACGTACATCCGACGTTTAGTAGTAACTAATCAGTTTATATAATTACTTCAAATGCCTATTTTTATGCTCTAAACAAAATACTTTATAATACTGAAAAAACGCAATGTTAAAAAAATTTGACAAACACTTGATCAAAATAGCATAAAAAGCATGAACTAATACAGCCTTTTTTAAAACAAACTGCAAACTCTAATTTACGCGCCTCGTTTAAAACATTATTTTTACCATAGAGTATTTGCAATGCTTCGCGCTTTCGTCTGAATAACATAAACTGAAACTGGATAATTTCAGCAAATAAAAGTCTCCTGTTTTTTTTAGAAAACATGTAAAGACGAATTCTTGCAAATAAAAGTAAAAATCGAAAGTAACGAAAGAGTAAACAAAACGCATTCATTGAATTTGATTTTTTTTCGACAGAAAATCGCTCTACAAATTTGAACAGTTGTACGTTGTCTAATATAGGCATTTTTCTGTCCATAAATCTAAAACCAACGATTAGCTCTAGCTTTCTTTACTGTAATTCAATGAATGCCAAACAAAAAAGCGCTGAATACCTATTTTAAACACTTCGGTTTGATTCTTTCGTGGCAATCAAACCTAATCTAACCGCAGTTAGCACTAAAATCCATGACTTTACCTACAGTATAGGTCTAATCCATTAGAATAATGGTTATTGTTTATCATATCGATATTGAAACGCACTACGCTTTTATTTATGCAAACTATTTTTATTTATGCAAATAGCAGTTTGCAATCTATAATTGTAGTAGTTTGCAATTCAATGCAATCTATTGTTGTCAATTATGCAACTATATTATGTAAATAAAAAATACTGTTATTAGATCACTTGACAAATTATACTGTAGTTCGTTGATTGCTCTTTCTCAGTGTTGAAGTGATAAAAGTTTCTAAAAGCTCGATCTCGTCACAAAGCTCTGCCGAACCATAATAAACAGTGTTGACAATCATCAAACTGCTGCATCTCGACTACATTTCCCCACGCTCCTTTCTTAGTTGAGGCAGTTTGAAGTGTGCAGCACTGCTGAAGCTGAAAGGAAGCTTCGCATAGTTTATAAACTTTATATGATACCGCGAATTCTTTTCACCTCGGTGCATTCGACCCTTAAGAATTTCTCAAAGAAATCTGTTTCTGGCACTGTAAGTTCGCTCATTTCTACTTGCGATGTCTGATAACAGTTAACAAATTAGCACTTTATTAATGACGTCTACCCCTACTAAATTTTACCGTAGTTCGGGCTTTTCTATAAAAATATCCTTTGGCATTTTTACGCAGAAGATTGAGTTTGCCCTCGCTACCGTTTGCATAATTTTCAATTAACTTGCATTCAAAATCTGACCACATTAATTGCCGAAGACATCAATCGTTCCTAAATGCCGGCAGACTGTCGAAAACTGCTTTGAAAATTACGGCATCCAGCAGTGTAATATTTAATTACCACAACCAGTATGATACTGCAATATAATTTAAGTTGATATTTTATCAAAGGTGGAGTCATCGAAGACATTCTTGGCCTTGAGGATGTTCTTGGCTTCGAGGACGTCCTCGAGGACACATTTGGAAGTCCTTGGCCTTGGCCTTGGCCTCGAACCTTACAAGTCTTCGAAAATGTCCTGTCCTCGGCTCGAGGACAGCATTGTTTTTTAATTGGTTGCAAGGAAAATAACGAAACATAAAAATTTCTTGAATTCTGGCACATGCGTAGCCAAAATTTTTGATTGGGGGGTCCCAATCCGCAAATCACGTGCAATATGACGTTAACAGAAATTTTGAAAAGGAGAGGCCTTTTATGGGACAAAAATATCTTATATACAATGGAAGATCAGAAGTCTGGCGTCTGGGTTAGAGTGTAAACAGGATGTTGCTAAAAGGGGAGGACTTGAAAAAAAATTAATGTGTTCAAATATGTGTTAAATTTTGATGCAGAGAAGCAGTGAAGAAACTACTGTAACTCAAACTTATCACGGACGGGGGTCTGGGGCGGGGTCTCCAGCTGCTGGAGGTAATTGGCGATTTTTTGAAAATTTTATAATTTTTGGAAACAATAGCTAATTTAATGACAGTTGGATCACATTTTGCGCGTTTTTAGATTTATTAAATTTTAAGTTTTTGAAAGCCAAAAGAAAAAATTAAATTGTTTATTCCTCTCTTTGCTTAGAATTCACGATTAAAACTTAGCATTTTTGGATAAATTTATATTTGACTTGCTCTAGGTGGAGGGAAGCAAGATACATTGCCTTCTACAATATATTTAGCGGTAAGTAATAATTTAGGTGAAGATTTATTTTTCTTGGAGATCTTTGTTTTGTCATGAAAATAACTAGTTTTAGGATTACATGTTCGACATGGGGACCAGGCTTGACAAAAGTATAAATGCAATTGACAAAATCGTAATTAATTGCACGATTTTGCCGTAATTGTAATTGAAATTTTTCAAAAGTCGATAATTGTAATTGTAATTGAAAATTTTCTGCCGATTTTCAATTACAATTATCCTATTATTCAAAAGGGCATGGTATGGAATGGAATGGAAGATGATTTTTCCATATTCCATACTGGCGATTTTCTTCCATTCCATTTCCATTCCATACCAAAAATCTTCCATTCCATATTCCATTCCATACTAAAATTTTTTCCATATTCCATTTCATACTTTCATACCAAAGAAATTTTAGACTGGAAGCAATGCATCGTATATTTTGCTGCTTTGCATTTTTGCAATGTTGTACGCAACCGCTCAAGATGCAACAACCGGTATCTGGTATGCATATTGTACATGGTTTAATGCATAGGCGTAGCTAGGATTTTGGATTGTGTGGTAGGGCTAAACCGTAAATCACATGCAATGATGTCATCAAAAATTTTCGAAACGAGAGACTTGTTATATGTGACAAAGAATGAAAGATCAAAAGCTGGAGGTCTGATTTAGCACGTAATCAGGATTTGCTAAAGGGAAAAGACTAAAACCGCAAGTTAAAAAATTTTCTAACATATCAAAATTGGGAGACGTGGTGAGAAAATTAATGCAACTCAAACGTGTCACAGACGGGGGGCCTGGGGATGGAGCCACCAGCCGCCGGAGCCTATGGGAGTCTGGGGTTGAAGCACCCAGCCGCTGGGTGATTTTTTGTAAGTTTTTGGAAAAAACAGCTAGTTTAATGACATTTGAATCACATTTCGCACCTTTTCAGAGCCATTCGAAACAACAATTTTTTTTTAATTTGAAAGCCAATTGAACAAATCCTTCCCTTTACTTCAGGTCAAGTCCAAAGCACGTTCAAAATCTTGCATTTTGGGATTAAGTTTTGTGACTTGGCCTGGTCAGGGAAATCAAGGTACATTACTTTCTGCAACATTTTTAGCATTAAATTATTCACTCGAAGATTTGCCTTTGAAGATTTTTGTTTTGTCACGAAAATAACCAGATTAAGGAATTTTCGCGACCAGGATCCCAGGCACCCTCGATTCAAATTCAATAATTTGTTCAATAAGCATTTCCCTTAGCTGAGTTTTTTCAAAAGCTTTTTGTCGCGTGAAAACTGACGAGATGGAGATGGATTGCTATTTAAAGTTGGTAGGTGGCAAAGGTGGAATTTAAAGTTATTTCAAGTTGGTACATTAGATGCAATAAATGGTTACCGTGCTAATCATGTTATCGCAATATAAAAGTTAGCTGGGGGCCCAAAACATATCATTGCATAAAAAAGTAGATTAGGGCCTGAGATTGCACTTTTAGAACAAAAACACTGGATTTCTGCCGGCTTAAACATTTAAATTGGTTGGCAAAAATTTAAATTGAGAGGGCCCTGGCCCCTGGTCGTCAATATTAAGTTATTGCTAATTGCTGTTGTTCGCATGTACTGTTGCGCCCAAAAAATGCTAAAAAAAATGAATAAATAGGCTTTGTGTCATCATTTTTATCATTGGTGGCATTTCAATTGGGGGGAGGCAGAGGACCTGAGCCCTCTGGTTACGCCTATGGTTTTATGATTACTATACAAGTTTGCTCTCACATCAACCATAAAGATTGTCATGACCAAACTACTAAAGAACATTTATCGTAATAGAAATACCAAGCTTTAACACCAAAAAGAAATATTGTAAGCTAAAAAACTAAAAATATAAATAAAATTAAGCTGAAACGGGAACAAAACAGCAAATACGAGTTTTTGTGATGATGTTAGAAACCAAAATGTAGAACTTGGTAAATTGTCAATCTCAAAAAATAACAAAAAAAAAACAAAAAAACAAACAAGTAAAACCTATCAAAGTTCTCAACTATAACATCAATGCTATAATTCATCAATTCTCAACTATAATCTCTAATCATAACTAGCACTAACTCTAAGTCAAAAAATAGCCTTACATACCGTAGAATTGGTCCATTACGTCAGATGTGACTGTAACCGGTGGTAAGTAACCATTGAAACCAAAGGCGTAGAAAAGATTTTTGATTGGGGGGGGGCAAACCACAAATTACATGCAATGACATCATCGGAAATTTTCAAATGAGAGACTTTTTTAGGGGCAAATATATCACAGAATGGAAAATTTAAAGCCGTGGCTTGTTGTTGGCAATTGACCAGGATTTTGCAAAGGAAGAAGAGGTAAACTAATTGTTAAAAAGTGCAAGTGTCAAACTTGGGAGACGTGTTGAGTAAGCTAATGTAACTCAAACGTATCACAGACTGGGGTCACAGACAGCCGAAGGAGGATTCAGGGGTGTGGGGGCCATAGGCGTAGCCAGGATTTTTGATTGGGGGAGGCCCAAACCACAAATCACATGCAATGACGTCATCAGAAATTTTCAAAAAAGGAACTTTTTTTGGGGCAAAGATATCGTAGAATGGAAGATTTAAAGCCGTAGCTTGTCGGCACTTAACCAGGAGGTTGGTTAAATGCGTGTGGTAATGGGAGAGGGCGAAAAATAATAGTTAGAAATGCAAATGTCTAACTTAGGAGACGTGTTGAGTAAGCTAGTGTACTCAAACGTATCGCAGACGGTGGTCTGGGGGCGGAGCCTCCAGCTGACGGTGGCTATGGGGGTCTGGGGGCAAAGCCCCCAGCCGCTGGGCAATTTTTGTAAGTTTTTGGAAAAAAAGCTATTTTAATCCCATTGGATCACATTTCGCACGTGTTCAGAGTCATTTGAAAAAACTAGATTTTTAACATTTGAAAGCCAATCGAAAAAAGTTAACTGTTCAATCCTCCTTTTACTTGCAATTAAAGTCCAAAACACGTTTAAAATTTTGCATTAGGCTACGGCGTAAAATTTTAATTGTAAGTGATTTGGTCAATGTTGGGGTAACTAAGGCACATTGCCTCCTGCAATATTTTAGCAGTAAATAGTAATCCACCCGAATATTTTCCTTGGATATTTTTGTTTTGTCATGAAGTTAACCAGTTATAGAAATACATGAACAGTCAGGGGGCCAAGGCCCCCTCAATTGAAATTCAATGATTTGTTCAATGAGCATTCTCTCTAGCTATTTTTTAAAAGTATTTTGTTCGTAAAAACTAGCGAGGTGGAATTGAATCGTTATTGAAAAATGGTACAATAGATGGTTACGCTTATTATACATGTTATTCCCGGGCCAGACTTACATTGCGCGGGGCCCCTGGCACTTAGGGGATTTTTGCAACATCTTCCTGCCAAATATAAGTGAAGACCAAAAAAAGTCCTAACATCTAAGCGCTGGGTCCTGGCACACTGCCTTATGGCAAATACCGCGCTGGTTATTGCGTCACAATCATAAAACGTTAGAGGGCCTGAGGTAGCAATTTTTAGGACAAAAATCCTCGATTTCACTCTGGTTATACATTTAAACTGGTTGGAAAAAAGTGAATTAAGAGAATGCGCCGGGCCTCCTGGTTGTCAATATTATTTATTGTTAATTACTGTTGTATGCGTGTACTGTTGTATGCAAAGATGCTAAAAAAAACTGAAAATGAAGAAACAAGGTTTTGTTGTTAAAATTTTGTCATTGGTGGCATTGTTCTATGTTCAAAAAATCAAAACTAAACATCGCTAGGCTATGTTCAAAAAAACAACTTTTTTCCAAAACGTAGAGGACTCGAGTCAAGTCACTTGACAGTTTTTTTGAAACCTTTAGGAAATGCATGACATTATTATGACGTGGACAGGTGGTCGTCATTATTATTACATGCTTTTGCACGCGTAAATCCTAACTTAAAGAAACTGCAATTCTGGACAAGGACTACATACTGCCTATGTTCTCTTATCAGAGGTGGAGTCCTCGAGGACGTGCTTGGCCTCGAGGACGTCCTCGAGGACACATTTTGAAGTCCTTGGCCTCGAGGCCTCAAGTCCTCGAAAATTGGCCTGTCCTCGGCTCGAGGACAGCACGATTTTTTGGAATGTTAAAATTTTGTGGAGCGCTTGAAAAATTTTTTGGAAAACGTTTTTTAGTGGAGATCGCTTGAAAAATTTTTGTGAAGACCTTTTTTTTTTTTTTTTTTTGGAGAGCACTTGCGCTTTGTGTCCTTGGTCCTTGGCCTTGGCCTCGAGCATTCCTGTCCTTGGCCTCGAGAGTGTCTGTCCTCGGAAAGGCTGTCCTTGGCCTTGGCCTTGGCCTCGGATTTTTTTGTGTCCTTGGCCTTGGCCTCGGATTTTTTTTGTGTCCTTGGCCTTGGCCTCGAGCCTTGTGTCCTCGACTCCACCTCTGTCTCTTATATTTAATTATGATTGGTATAATTTCAGTTGGGGGTTTGCATTACCGCCTGTGTTATAGCATTAAGTTCGTTACGTTAAACGAGGGTCTGGGATTGCAACTTTTAGCACAAAACTTTTAGATTTTTCACAAGTTTTGCGAATATATTGTTAAAAATTTGAATTGCGGGGCCCCTGGCCCGGGACCCTTGGTCGTCAGTTAGGGGCCCCATGTCCCCCTGGTTGTCAGTTAGGTGACCCTGGGCCCGCTGGTTGTTAGTTAGGGGGTCTGGGGGCTCCTGGTTGTCAATTAGGGGCCCCAGGGCCTCCTGTTTGTCAGTTAGAGGCACCGGAGCCCCCATTCGTCAGTTAGAGGCCCCGGGGCCCCTTGGTTGTCGGTTAGGGACCTCGGGGTCTCCTAGTTATGAGGTAGGGGCCCTGGGCTCCCTGGTCGTTAGTTAAGGGCCTCGGGGCTCCCTGGTTGTCGGTCAGGGGCCCCCTGGTTGTCAGTTAAGGGCTCCGGGGTCCCCTGGTTGTTAGTTAATGGCCTTGTGGGTCTCTGGTTGCCAATTAGGGGCCCCGTTTGTCAGTTAAAGGCCCTGGGGGACCCCGGTTGTCAGTTGGGGGCCTCGGGACCTCTGGTCGTTAGTAAGGGGCTCTTGAGCCCTTTGTCGTTAGTTAGAAGCCCGGGGCCCCATGGTTGTTGGTTAGGGCTTCTTGGTCGTCAGGTAGGGGCCCTGGAGGGCCCTGGTTGTTAGTTAGGGGCTCTGGGGGCTCCTGGTCGTCAATTAGGGGCCTCCAGGGCCTCTTGTTAGTCAGTTCGAGGTTTCAGGGCCCCTGTTTGTTAGTTAGGGGCCCCGGGGCCCCCTGGTTGTCAGTTAGGGGCCCCCTTGTTGTTAGTTAGGGACCCCCTGTTTGTCAGTCAGAGGCCCCAGGTGCCCCTTTTTCAGTTGGGGGCCCCGGGGCTCCCTGGTTGTTGGTTAGGCCCCGGGGCCCCCTGGTTGTTACTTAGGGGCTCCGGGGCTTCCTCATCGTCCGTAACTGCAACTAAACATCTCTAGGCTATGTTGTCATAATTTTTTATCAGTTAGGGGGCTATTTCAATTGTAATTTCAATTGGTATTTCAATTTCAATTGGGGTATTTCAATTGGGGGGGGGGCCGGGCCCCCTGGGCCCCCCCTTGGCTACGCCTATGGTGGGGGCGATGCCCCAGCCGCTGGGCGATTTTTTGTAATTTTTTGAAATAAAAAGCTATTTAATGCTATTGAATCATATTTCGCATGTGTTCAGGGCCATTTGAAAGAACTGAATTTTAACATTTGAAAGCCAATTGGAAAAAATTAATTTGTTCAATCCTTCTTTTACTTGCAATTTAAGTCCAAAACACGTTTAAAATCTTGCAATTTGTTGTTGAATTTTAATTGTAAGCGATTTGTTCGGACCAGGTAGAGGGAAATAAGGAACATTGCCTCCTGCAATATTTTAGCAGTAAATAATAATCCACTCGAAAATTTTCCTAAGACATTTTTGTATTGTCGTGAAATTAACCAGTTGTAGGAGTACATGTACGGCAGGGGGCCCAGGACCACTCAATTTAAGTTCAATATTTTGTTCACTGAGTATTTCCTCTAGCTAGTTTTTTGAAAAACTTAATTGTGCATAAAAACTGGCGAGTTGGAGATGAATTGTTATTAAAAAATGGTACATTAGATGGTTGCGCTAACTAACCATGTTATTCCCCCGCCGGATTTACATTGCGCGGAGCCCCTAGCACTTTGGGGAACTTTGCAACATCTTCCTGCGAAATATAGGTGAAGACCAAAAAAAAGTCTAACCATCTGAGAGCGGAGCCCTGGCACTGTACCACATGGTAAAGCCGGTCCTGGTTATTGCATTACGATCATAAAAAGGTTAAATGAGGGCCTGAGGACGCTAGTTTCAGGACAAAATCCCTCATTTTCACTAGGGGTTATACATTTAAATTGGTTAGCAAAATCGAATTGATGGGGCCCGAGGCTCCTGGTTGTCATTACCGTTGGTAATTACTGTAATACGCATGTACTGCTGTACGCAAAGATGCTAAAAGAAATTGAAAATGAAGAAACAAGACTTTTTTGTCAAATTTTTGTCATTGGTGGCATTTCAGTTGGGGGAGGGGCTGGCCCCCTTCCCCCCTCCCCCCCTGGCTACGCGTATGATTGTTACTACAATCCTATTTGTGATGTTAATACTTGAAGACCTGAGAGACAAAAGTTGTTGAGTCAATTTTTTCAAAATTGAGTTATGACCATATTCGGATACCATGGTGCAAAACACAACTTTTGGCGAAAATTTGAAGAAAAAACTCCTTTCCTTTCCGGCAAAATTAGCGAAGGTCCCATTGTCAGAGGAAAATGTATTAAATCAAGTTATTTTTTCCTGGCTCACAACTATGATGTAACAGACAGAGGTGGAGTCGAGGACACAAGGCTCGAGGCCAAGGCCAAGGACCAAGGACACAAAGCGCAAGTGCTCTCCAAAAAAAAAAAAAAAAGGTCTTCACAAAAATTTTTCAGGCGATCTCCAAAAAAAAAAAAGGTCTTCACAAAAATTTTTCAGGCGATCTTCAAAAAACAACAAAAAAAAAGGTCTTCACAAAAATTTTTCAAGCGATCTCCACTAAAAAACGTTTTCCAAAAAATTTTTCAAGCGCTCCACAAAATTTTAACATTCCAAAAAATCGTGCTGTCCTCGAGCCGAGGACAGGCCAATTTTCGAGGACTTGAGGCCTCGAGGCCAAGGCCAAGGACTTCAAAATGTGTCCTCGAGGACTCCACCTCTGGTAACAGAAACATGTGATTGTTAAGAAATTTAAAAAGCAATGGTTGGACAAATTCAATGTCAGTTGCGTTTTAACCGGCAGTACCGTTTAACCTACTCTGAAAAAAGGAATTTTTAGTTTGATTGAAGTTGATATTAGACCTACGTTTTAAAAGCTACCGGCCGACCAGTTTTAAGAAATGGAGAAAGGTTACCGGTAGCTTACGGGTTAGGACTAGGCTATGGAAAACCAAAAACAGCAGACTGTAAGCAGCTAGGCTGAATGTTTCTAGTAGTATACAGCAATTTTCTCTTCCAAACAACTTAGGCCCCAGACTTATAGAAAAGCATAGACCTAATCGTAGCCCATAGGCGTAGCCAGGGATGGGGCCCAGGGGTCCCGGGCTCCCCCAAATTAAAATACCACCAATGATAAAAATTACGACAACGTAGGCTAGCGCTGTTTAGTTGTAGTTTTTTTCAGCAATTACGCACATAACAGTGATTAACAATTACATTAATGACAATGAGGGAGCCCCGGGGCCCCTAACTAACAACCAGGGGGCCCCAAATTAACGACTATGGGTCCCAAAGCAACAACTAGGGGACCCCAGAGCCCCTAACTGACAACCAGGGAGCCCCAGATCCCCTAACTGACAACCAGGGGTCCCAGGGACCCTATCTAACAACCAGGGGGCCCCGGGGCCCCTAACAGATAACCAGGGGACCCTGGGGCCCCTAACTGACAACTTGGAAGCCTCTAATTGACAACCAGGGGCCCCCAAAACCCCAACCGACAACAAGGGGGCTCCTAACTGACAACCAGAGGGCCCTGAGGACCTTGACTGACAACCAGGGGGCCTCGGGGCCCCTAACTAACAACCAGGAGGCCCCGGGGCCCCTAACTGACGACCAGGGAATCCAGGGCCCCTAATTAACGACCAGGGGGCCCCGGGGCTTCTAACTGACAACCAGGGGGCCCCTGGGCCTCTAACTGACAACCACGGAGCCCCTGACTGACGACTAAGGGTCCTGGGCCAGTAACCCCTTAATTCAAATTTTTACAATTTATATGCAAAACCTGTAAATTTAATAGTTTTTTCCTAAAAGTTGCAACCCCAGGCCTTTGTTTAACGTTATTATGAACTTAATGCTATAACACAGGCGGTAAAGCAAACCCCCCCAATTGAAATACTACCAATGATAAATATAATGAAAGCATAGCCAATACGTTGTCCTTGTCCGGAATTGCAGTTTCTTTAATTTAGGATTTACGCGTACAAAAGTAAGTAATAATAATGACGACCACGTATCCACGTCATAATAATGTCATGCAATTCTTGGACGTTTCAAAAAACTGTCAAGTGACTTGACTCAAGTCCTCCACGTTTTGGAAAAAAAGTTATTTTAATTTTGCTTTGAATTTTTTTTTATGAAAGAACTTAAGGGTGCGATCTTATCTCAAAATCATAAGCGAAGCCAGGAGGTGGCCCAGGGGGCCCGGGCCCCCTCAATCGAAATGCCACCAATGACACAAATTTGACAAAAAAAAGTCTTGTTTCTTCATTTTCAGTTTCTTTTAGCATCTTTGCTTACAACAGTAATTAACAATAAATAATATTGACGACCAGGGGGCTCGGCGCACCTCCTTATCACAATTTTTTCCAACCAATTTAAACGTTTAACCCAGGGTGAAATCAAATTTTTGTCCTAATAGTTGCTACCTCAGGCCCTCATCTAAACTTTTTATGGACGTAATGAAATAACCAGCGCCGGAGTTGCCATATGGCACAGTGCCAAGGCTCCACTCTCAGATAGTAGGACTTTTTTGTCTTCACTTATATTTGGCAGGAAGATGTTGCAAAAATTCCCGAAGTGCCAGAGGCACCGTGCAATGTAAATCCGGCCCGGGAATAACATGTTTAGTAAGCGTAACCATCCACAGTATTGTACCATTTTTCAATAACAATTCACCTCCACCTCGCCAGTTTTTACGCACAAAATACTTTTAAAAAAAATAGCTGGGAAAATGCTCATTGAACAAATTATTGAACTTGAATTGAGGAGTGCTGGGTCCCCTGACCGTACATGTATTCCTATAACTGGTTAACTTCATTAAAGGAAATTCTTTGAGTGGATTATTATTTACTGCTAAAGTATTGCAGAAGGCAATGTGCCTTACTTCCCCCTATATGGACCAAATCACTTGCAATTAAAATTTTACACCATAATGCTAGATTTTAAACGTGTTTTGAAATTTAATTGCAAGTAAAAGGAGGATTGAACAATCAAAATTTTTCGATTGGCTTTCAATGTTAAAAATCTAGTTCTTCCAAATGGCTGTGAACACGCGTGAAATGTGATCCAATGGGATTAAAATAGCTTTTTTTTCCAAAAACTTACAAAAATCGCCCAGAGCCCAGACCCCCATAGCCTCCGGCGGCTGGGGGCTCCGCCTGTGATACGTTTCAGTACACTAGCTTTCTCAACGCGTCTCCTACGTTAGGCATTTTCGCTTTTTGACTGTTAGTTTTCGCCCTCTTCTTTTACCAAAATCTTGGTTAAGTGACAACAGACCACGACTTCAGATCTTTTATTCGACGATGTCTTTGCTCTACAAAAAGTTCCTTTTTTGAAAATTTTTGATGACGTCTTTGCATGTGAGTAGGGGTTTGCCCCCCCCAATCAAAATTCCTGGCTACGCCTATGTCGTAGCCTATCGTAAAAAAGGAAAACAACTATAGAATCAGCATTACTATCTAGTTATGCCTACAATAAAATTCAAGCAACATGTGAAAATCAATTTACTTTTAATGCAAAACGTGGCATTTGTATTGGCAGTGGTCTGGCTAGGCAGAAAGAATTTTTCTGTCATGAGTTAAAGTTGGGCTAGAGCACAAACTAGGTTGTGGGTCTTGAGCTACAAATTTCCACTTATTGACTAGATACTGGTACAGTTCAGCCGGCGGAAGCCAAGTTTGTTGGATAAAAGCTTTTAGTCAATTGGAAACCAAGAGCAGTGTAATATAAGCTTAATATACCCTACTTGGTATTTTGAAATTGCCCCCTATTCCCCGCATTTCTGTTAGGCGAATGAACATGAAACAGTGAAAGGAGCAATGATAAGATGACGCCTAAACCTGATGTAGTGCTGGTGCTACCATAGTCACTAAATATACTGTAAAATTTAGTCACTTGGCTATAGTCAGAGCTGGGCAAGTCTGCAAGTTAGTCCGCAAATCCGCAAATGCGGACTAACAAAAAAAGTTGCTGACTCTGGTAGTTAAAATTGCGGACTTACGATTGCGAACTATTTTTAATTTTAGTCCGCAATTCCACAAGTTTTATTCAAATATTGAAATTCCTTGCTATTTTTGTAAAATATTTATGTTTTTACTCAGTCAAACATGAGAAATCAATTTAATTTTTTCGAGTTCAAGTTCGGCAAAAGTATCAAGTTTTTCGAGTTCAGGCTGACAAAAATACTAAGTCTGTTTTTTGACTTAATCGCTTTCTTTTTGTTGACATGCTGTTTTTTCGAGTTCGGCAAAACAACCGACTTTTTTCAAGTTTATGTTCGAATTGGCAGCCCTTGTTCAAATTATGGCTTTGTTTTTTACCGTGAGTTCAAAAAATTATCCACTGGTGTATCATTTTTTGTACTGGCAGCCAGTGCCGTTGCTACAGTGGGGCCCAAGGGCGCCGTACTCCCCTAACGACTGCTTGTGCCCCCCCATTTTGGTTTACTCAGAATGACTTTTTGGAGCATCACGTAACGACAAGACAACACGCAATAATGGTAAAAGGAATAATAATTTTTAAACATACGAGAATTCTCGTTTGAAGTTTTCTCGATTGTTTGCAAAATTGCTCGCCACCAACTGCTTTACATAAATTTGACCAATAATCCGTCTTATTAACTCGCCTTTACGGATGTGTTGCGGAATAGGGATGTACGCCAATAGAAGCGTTACCTGTATTTGGTTAGTGATTATGACCTGAAACAATGCGTGAAAACATTTTTTTAAAAGATCAGCTGTTTTTTTTTAGAGCACAGTCAAGATTTATTTTAGGTCGCATTCAGTGGCGCAATCAGGGGGATGGGGCTAAGGGGGCATCAGTCCCATTTAGGCCAAGTCATTTAGAAAATATAACCAAAAACGAATATGCCTTTAAACGTGTTTTGGACTTGACCTGAAGTATACGGGGGCTCAAGAGGCTAGACAATTTAACTCTTTCTATGACTTCTGAATTGTAGCAATTTACTATAATCTTTGATATCAGTATAGCCATTACTATAATCATTTTAGCAATTTACTATAATCATGGGCTATAGCCCCCCCATTGGCCTATCAAGCAAAATGCAGAATAAGAAAAATACCACGGTTTTAGCTCTTTTGAGACTGTTTTTTGCGCTAGAATTGACTAAAAAATGATTTAAAGCATCTTTTGAAACATATATTTAGGGGGGAGATAGCTAATTGTCAAAAATTAAAGCCACAAATCAATGAAAACTGTAAAAAAAATACCCAAAAATAAACAATCAAATTTGATCGCTAATGTAAAAACGCCAAACAAAGGTTTTATCAAGAAATATATTATAAACTCAGGAATAAAGGGAGGGGGGCTATTCAGTGTTAGTTAAGTACCAGTCACTTCTCTCAAGTATCTTTCCATTAGCCCCCCCGCCCAATTGTTTTTCTTTATAAAATATAGACGGAATAGATTACTCCGTTTGAGTTTTATTGAATAATAGGATATTTACCAGCGAGTAAACTAGAGAACTGCAATGTTATCGTTAGCTACTTCCCATATAGCCCATTAATGCAACCAGTTGAATCATGTTGCGCTGCCAATGTCTATGCCACGTTTAAAAAGCATTATTTTTTATTAAAATAGCGCTAAAATTAAGTTATTTTTGCCAAAAAATGCAAAATTTTCGAGCGCTGGGGGCTCCGCCTCCAGACTCCCAAAAGAGCCCCCCTTTGCGAATTTCTGGAAAAGCTTTTTTCACCTTGAATTTACTACACTCTACCCTGGGCAAAAAAGACCTAGCTCTAATTTTTTTTATATCTAACTATCCATGGCTTCTTCTGAAGTACCAGCATTTCTACTAACTGCTGGGGCAGATTATATTTCGAATATTTTGTAGCCAATGTCATAATAGTTTAGTTTTTGCTGCTCCGCAAATTGCAAATAATCTGTCACCAATAGCTGAAAAATTGTAACTTTATTTTTTGGCCTTTCGCATAATATCATTAGAAAAAAACGTCTAACAATTTAGCAAGTGCCCTCCAGTTCTTTTTATGCTTATTTTGTGCACGTTTTGCGCTGCTCAAAACAGGTCATTCAAACAAAAATTTATCCCAAAAAGATCTCAAAATTGAGTTATTTTTGCAAAAAACGCAAAAATTGTTTTGCGTTTTTTTTCTCAGACCTCCATTCAAAGTCACAAATTTTTACACCTCACCCATGCCCCCCATTTTGAAAATTTTTTATTAAATACATTGAACAGTGAACAAAAACCTTCTGCAAAAAACCGGTTGACCGGGCCGGTCAAAAACCGGTCGACCGGCCGGTCAACCGGCGATGATTTTGAAATTTACCGGTGGGGTCGGGTCGAGAAAATCCTGACCGGTTCCATCTCTGGTCTGAAGGTAGAGCCCCATGCTGCCAAGCAATTTTTATGCTTTTTCTGAAAAAAAAATTGCTGTTTGAACACCGTTCGAATCAAGTTTGGTATCTTTTAGAGCCATCTGAAAAACATAATGTGCTAAAATTTGAAAGCCAGTTGAAGAATTGAGTTGCCCAGCCCCTTCACGCCCCCTGTTCCCTAGATTACAGGCCCAGTCCAAAACGAGAGAAAACGTAATTTCAAAATATTTCGTCAACGAATGGTAATGTTTTTTGGTAAAATGCAGTGAATATATGAGAAGCAACGTTTGGCAACAAAACGAAATTATTATTTCGAAATTTTGATTTTTGTTTTTTTTTCAACCAAACTGAGTTGAAATCGATACGTTTGCCTTTGCCAATAAACGGTTATTTGACGGTGAAATAAAAATATTCATTTTTTGCCTTAATTTGGTTTAGCACAATAAAAATGCATAATGTAGCAAAAGTTTTCATTTTCGCTGTGTTTCGTCATAATACATCAACTGATAAATGTTGAAAATGAACTTAAAAATTGCCGATAATATTACAAGTTAATTTTTTAGCAAATACGCAATTGAAAAAATGCCGAAACTGATGCATCATTTGCATACAACGTCAACCTGCTGCTACGCGCAATTTTTGCAGTAACGTGCAATTGTGCAATCTGTTTAAAACACGAATTGTGCAATCTGTTTAAAACATAAATTGAGCTTAATCAAATTTAAAAGTAAAAAAAAGTTACCTACTTGCAACTCATTAAAAGAACTTTGTACTGCAGATTTAAAATTTGTATTTTTTTTTTTTTTTTAAACGTTTGGAAGCTTCGCATTTCAATCGTTATACTGGAAAAGTATGCTGCATAATAGTCCTGCATTTGAGCGGCTTTTACCGATCACACGTATTTGCGCGCGAAAATACTCGTGTTGTTGAACCGCACGCATTTTTCCTTTTTTTGCATTAACTATGAAAAAGACATCACGCGTATTTCCTCTCGTAAATCATTCAATGTGTGAGTAGAAACGCTGTAGTTGCAGTTCATTTCTAAAATTGTTAAAAATCACGTCAAATATTTTATACTTGGGCTTCAGCTTGAAGCCTCGCCTAGGATTGATGCTCAGTTTTACTCTAAACCCAACGAACGACGAATCAAAATTAATTATCACATACTCTGCGTTGGCGGCAGCGTGGCCAAAAGGGTAAAGATGTCGTTTCTGCGATGACCTTGAGCGCCTGATTTCGAATCAAACCCGCACCCTGATCACCTTCTTACGTTCATTGGTAAGACGCTTTTAAAATACTACCTTTGCTTGGTGGCTTCGAACAAGCAGTAAATTTACGAGAGAAGAAGTTTAACGATAACGGGAAAACTCGGAATGTTCAAACTTTAAGCGGGTGCACATAGGCGTAGCTGAGACTTTTAATTGGGGAGGAGAGGGCAAACCACAAATCACATCAGTTCAGTTAATTTATTTGGCGAACAAAAACATAATACAATAATTACAAATGCTCATATTATACTAACCGCCGCAGGTTTCATGAGAAGTCCAAGTGCTGACTTATGATCACCTCTAAGGGAAGAGGTGATGCATGAAACCTGCTAAAACGAACACAAAACATGCAATGACGTCATGATAAATTGTCGAAGAAGAAACTTTTTGTGGAACAAAGATATCATAGAATGAAAGATCAGAAGCCGCGCCTGGTTTGGCACTTACCAAGATTTTGCTAAAGGGAGAGAACTAAAAACCCAAAGTTAAAATGCCTCTATTGAGAGACATTTTGAGTAACTAGAGTAACTCAAACGCATCTCAGCCGCCGCAGGCTATGGAGGTCTGGGGCCGAACCATCAGCCGCTAGGCGATTTTTTGTATTTTTTGGAAAAAAAGCTATTTTAATGCCATTCCATCAAACTTGGCACGTGTTCGAAGCCATTTGTAAGAACTAGATTTTTAACACTTGAAAGCCAACTAAAAAAAATTATGTTGTTCAATCCTTGTTTTATTTACAATTTAAGCTCAAAACACGTTTAAAATCTTGCATTTCGGGGTTAAATGTTGTAAATGATTTGGCCCAGGTAAGGGGAAAGTAAGGTACATTACCTCCCGCAATATTTTAGCGGTAAATAATAATCCATTCGAAAATTTTCCTTAACAGATTGTTGTTTTGTCGTAAAAATAATCAGTTTTAGGGGTACGTGTATTGCTAAGGGCCCCAAGCCCCCTCAAGTCAAATTCAATAATTTGTTCAATGAGCATTTCTCCTAGCTTTTTTTTTCTTTTAAAAAGTATTTTGTCGCGTAAAAACTGGCAAGGTGGAGGTGTTGTTATTGAAAAACGGTACAATAAATGTTTACAACTGTAAAGACGTGTTAGATTAATATTGCTTCGTGCTGTTTTCGTTGCAGTAGGCATTGATTTTCTCGCGAAGCAATTCTTTTCTAAAAATTGCTAAGAGTAGCGTGGTTTTAATTGTCAGGTATAGCAATGTAGCGTATTGTAACCATTGCATGTGTATTTTGATAAAGCGATATTTACAGTTATCAGTTTTGAGTGGTGTAATGTAATTTATGTTTAAGATAATACTATATGTTTAACTTAAGTTGGCTTAAGCTTAATATATTGCAAATGTAAAAAACAAGAGCTGTTGCTAGCTCAGCCTACTAACTATGTTATTGTCCGGGCTGGATTTACTTTGCGCGGAGCTCCTAGCCCTTTGGGGATTTTTGCAACATCTTTCGGCCAAATATAGGTAAAGACCAAAATAAGTCTTACAATTTGAGCGCGGGGGCCCTGGCACTATGCCCTATAGTAAACCCGCCATAACTATTGCATTACGTTTATAAAAAGATTACATCAGGGTCTGATGTAACAACTTTTAGGACAAAAATCTTACTTTCATCCGGGTTATGCATTTGAATTGGTTGGCAAAAATTGAATTGAAGAGGCCTGGACCCCCTGGCTGTAAATATTATTGATGATTACTGTTGTACGCGTGTACTGTTGTGGGAAAAAAATGCTAAAAAAATGGACCCAAAGGGGTCCCTCCCCCTGGCTACGCTTATGCAGGTGAGTAATGCTGAGTCTCCGAAAGGATAACACTACCGTCGCTTTCTAGCGACAATAGGATAACGATCACCAATCAATCATTATTATTTTAGAGTAAAGTTAAATAGCACTGCACAGTTATTCTAATTAAAATTTTCTATACAACAATTATATATTTATATATTTTCTATACAGCAGGTTTCTATACACAGTTATTCTAATTTTCTATACAACAATTTTCTAAACGACAGTAACAGTTTTCTATTTTCTATACATTCATATACAATTCTATACAACAGTTTCAGTTTCTATTAAAATTTTCTATACAACAATACTGCACAGTTATCAATTATTGCTCTCTATTTTTCAAGTCGGTTCAATTAAAAAAAAACTTCTCCCAAAAAACTATGAAAGGAAAGAAATTTTCAAAATTAAGTAGACGTTAAAAGCAATTCGAACCGCGAGGTATTCGAACCATCAACTTTGAGAGTTGATATCCATCATTTTTTGCGTCATTATCCGCAAATGCGGTTTTGAAATCTGCTTCAGTGCTAATAGTGTCTACATTTATAATGCAGTAATAAATGCTTTCCTTGTACGTACGTAGATGAAGACTGCGTAAATTAAGCTTTTATAGAGATATTTCAATGATTTGAATGACTTCATTATACACCTCAGGTCGTACATGTATCATGGACAATGACTAAAAAATTTTTTGCAGAACTTTAAGTTGCTTCCTATGGCATGAGATGAGTTTTTTGTTATGTATGAAAGATTTCAAAACAATTTTTGAAAATTTTGCAAAAAGGTCCCACACTAACCAATTTTTCTGACCCCACTTGCCCAAAAATTTGAGTTTTCTGGTTTGTGGTACACGACACCGATAATTTGCAAGCTTAAAAGCATTTTAGGTTGATGGGCCTTATGAGTACACACAGTTGGAAAAAATTTTGAACGGAATCGACCAATAAGGTCAAACGTTATGAGCAACAAAGTGCTAAACTTGTGAAATGCTGCCTCTAGCGGCAGAAATTCAAAAAGTACTATAGTTGGCTAATTAAAGTGTGACATTGATGTCAAATTCTATTTTTAATGGTGAGCAAACAATTAATGCAAGCATTTCAGTAAAATTTTGTTATTTAAAAGCAATATGTATGATTTTTTGTATTTAGTTTGACATAACTTGCTCAGGCCTATAATAGTATCAAATTCCAATTTTGAGTAGTAAAACTGTTAACGTAGAACTATTTTTGATTATGTCATTGCAATCGTCTTCGCAAAAGTTTACTGTAAAAGTAAAACCGTCGTTTTTTGAATTTGAACCCAAAGGTAATTCAAATACAATCAAACTATCAATGATATTACGGCAGATGTTGTGAACTACCGTACTTCATTGTTTTTCTTCTTCACAATAACACATCTTGAATTATGTCCAAAACTTCAATGTTGGTAGATAATCTAATCAAAAGCATATCAAAAGTTTGCTTTTTTGGTAAGCACAACGATTTATAATATTTGAAGTACGCAGATTAGCAATCAAAGTAGATCTATATCCAAGCGAGGTCGAGCAACATCACTCTAAATTTGTTCTCCCCCCTCTCTTGAAAATTCAGTCAAAATACGATGCAGCGCGCAAACGAAAGCAAAACAGAGAAGCTTAATCTTTGTCGCTAGCAGAACTTCAAAACACTTGCTATAGCATTTAGCGGCTTATTGCAGAGTCAAATTTTAGCTCAAAAAGCGTTGAAAGGTAAATATTAAAACAAAAATTGAAAAGGGAACACCATGATATCAAAATTTTGATGTTTGTTCGATTGATTTCGTAATGCTCCTGTTAAATGGTGTTCCCTTTTCAATTTTTGTTTTAATACGTGATTACTGCACCCACTTGGCTTGGATGGATTTCCTAATGCCACAACTTTGTTGTCCCTTTTTTTGAAATGTAAACATTGTTGCAATAAAGTTTCAAACCACCGCTCAGCGACTAAGAGATTTGTAACAAAAATATCTTTGAATAAAACCACACCTACAATTTTATGATAAAATTGAGTTGCACAATGAGTTTTTTTTGAATGATGTTAAAAATTAAGATAATTCTTTTAGCTTCTGGTGAGTGGTGACAAAAGGATCACTTTCAGATATATTCTACTCAAGGCCGTAGTCAAAGGGAATGAAACTGGCAGAGCCAAGACCCTTCCTGGAAATGCTTAATCCTCATTGGAAGTGGCACAGCTAGTGGTTTAAGCCAAAAAGGACAAGCTTCACCATTTATTTGCTACATTTTTCGATTAATTTTGGTGGAGAAAGCAAAAAGTTTTTACCACAAATTTGATGCTCTTTTTCTGCCAGATGACGGTGAAAAATAAACCAAAACAGGTCTTCACCGAAAATTCAATGCTTTTGTTCGTGTCATTTTCATTTTTTGGTGAAGACTTTTCCCATTGTTTTCGTTTGCTTTTTAACAGAAATTTGTTGCACCTGGAGTGCATGTCTAAGGGAGCCCCTTTGAAGAAAAAATAAAAAATAAATAAATAAACCAAAAGTAAAGTTACTCCTATAACCAAAATTAGCACAATTTTTATTGTTTTCCATCTCTCCGCGTAAAAGATAAAGCTAGAATATTTGTTATATATTGCAACCCTCCTTTAATAATGTACCATGAAGTTTGTCGCTAACCACGTGTCTGAACCCAAGCAGTCATCTTTTTAAAGCAGTTGTTGAACTTGGTTTCTTGAAAGACAATTTTAAATCATTTAGCACGTCCACCATCAACAGCAATTGCTATTCTTCAGTATATATGGTCACCAGAGGTATCTGGAGTCCTAGAGGACGTCCTTGGTCTCGAAACGTCGTTGGCCTCGAGGGCACATTTTGAAGTCCTTGGCGTCGAAGCTCAAGACCTTGGTCTCGAACCCTACAAGTCCTCGAAATAACTTGTTCTCAACATGAGGACAGCATCGTTTTTTGATTGTTTGAAAGAAAAATAACCAAGACGTAGCCAGGATTTTTGATTGGGGGTCCCAATCCGCAAATTACATGCAATATGGCGTCATCAGAAATTTTCAATAGGAAATACTTTTTACGGTACAAAAATATCTTAGAATGGAAGATCAGAAGCCTGGGGCCTGGGTTTAGAGCGTAAAAAGGATGTTGCTATAGGGGGAGGACTTGAACCATAAGTTAATGTTTTTAAATATGTGTTAAATTTTATTGTGGAGACGCGCATTGTAACTCAAACGTATCACAGACGGGGTCTGGGTACGGGGTTACCGGCCGCTGAAGGCTATGGGCGAATTTTTTGGAAAATTTTTGTAATTTTTGGAAACAATAGCTATTTTAATACCATTTGAATCACATTTTGCACGTTTTTAGAGCCATGTGAAAGAACTAAATTTTGAAGATTTGAAAGCCAATTGAAAAAATTGAATTGTTCAGTCCTCCTTTTGCTTACAATTCACGTTTAAACCCTGGCATTTTCAGATAAATGTTGTAGTTGACAAGGCCCAGGTGAACAGAAGCAAGGGACATTGCCTTCTGCAATATATTTAGCAGTAAGTAATAATTCACTGGAAGATTTGTTTTCCTTGGAGTTTTTTTTTGTTTTTTCATGAAAATAACCAGTTTTAGGATTACATGTATGACCTGAGGGCCCGGTGCCCCTCAAGTTAAATTCAATAATTTGTTCAATAAACATTTCGCTTAGGTTTTTTTAAAATATTTTGTCTCCTAAACACTGGCAAGGTGGGGGAGGATTGTTATTTAAAATTGGTAGCCTATAATAAATGGTTACTACTGTAATCATGTTATTGCATTAAGTTTATAAAAAGATTTGATGAAGGCCAGAGGTTGTAACTTTTGGGACAAAAACCTTGATTTTCTCCCGAGTTATACTTTTAATTGCTTGACAAAACTTTGAATTGAGGGGGCCAGGGTCCCTAGTCGTTAACATTAATATTGTTGTCAGTTACTGTCGTACGCATAAATACTAAAAGAAACTGAAGCTAAATAAACAATTAAATAGGATTTGTTGTCATTCTGTTTATCATTGGTGGCATTTCAATTGGGGAGGCAGAGCCTTTGCCCCTTCTAAATAAAGATAGAGCGTTTATTTAAGCATAAGAAATTGAAGTACACAATATCTGCTGCCACATTTTCCAGTATATGCTATATAAAGTGCTCACCAAAGTCCCACACCGTGGGTGCAGCGAAAGAGCAAAGCTCACTTAATCAATTACTCCCTACAATAAAAAAAAAATTTAGGCTATTCGTGGGTTAATTAAAAAAAAAAAGACCCAACTACTAAATCAGGAGTCTATAATCCGACTTTAGAAAAAACTAGTCTTTTGTTTCAGCTGCAGCCTTTTTATCGAATTATGGAATTATGAAAAATAGATCACTAGTGTATTTAACGATCATGTAGTATTGTGCTGTACAAAGTCATTAATTGAATGGACAAAGTGTTTAAATGCCACAACAAGAGAAAACCGAAAAGCCTTTGACTGTAAAACACATAGTTAATGGTTAAAACACGAAAAATTTTAAACTAAAATAACGTTTCGGACATAACCAAATCCGTAGTCAGAAGATAAAAAATCTAAACATCATAGATTATACAGCATTTGCAACAACTATTCTTGAATTGAATGTAAAGTGATCTTATTACTCCATGCAATATAATATGAAATGTGCATTGTATCAGTATACTCAACTATCTTTTACGTTGTAGTGGGATTGGATCACTTTACATTCAATAGTTTTTGCGTATTTTGTATACTTTGATCGATTGTGCTGTCTAGATTTTTATTATTTACTGTATAATGGTAATATACTTGGTTGAAAAAAATGCATTTCAGTTAATAGAAGTCAGTTTAGTAACGCCATGACCAATTTTTGCAAATATATATGCTGCTCATTGTCAATATACGGTCTTATAGTTAGACGGTTGGAATTTAGCAGATAAGTTGATTTTATGTGTATAGAACACACTTTACAAAGTGTTTATCAAATATAGTCATTAAGTTCGAACAAATTGATGTAATGACTTCCATATTTTCAAAGATTCGCCAATAAATGGATACTTAATTTGTCCCTGTGTTAAGTGTTTCAGCTTTCAATAACACTCAGTAACAGTCGCATTGCTAGAAAACTGCAATGGGGGGAGGCTGTTCCGGGTCTGGAGCCAAAGAAAAGGTCTTCAACTAAAATTGAAACGATTTTTGCATCAAAATTCTAGTGAAGACCAAAAACAAAAAGAGATCTTTACCTAAAATTGTTTTTTTGCATCCGAATTCTACCTAAGACTGTGCAAAAAAACCTTCTCAGAAGTACTTTTTCACAATTTGCATTTTGGTAGGCCGGCCAGTGAGGGGGGCTGTACCATCCTCCCACAACCCATCTGGCTACCCTACTGCTTAGTAACACTGCAGTCTATCAGCCAACAGACCTCCAATTGATCGATTTTAACCCTGAACTACCGACTAATTTGTAATTAAACACCAATTCAGATTAAATTTTAACTTGATTAAAATTGAAGGGTTTGATATCCCACATTGGCAAGTTTCCCGTTATCCAACCAACTTTTTGTCTCAAAAAGGTTATTTTTGAAGAATTTATAAATAACTGCATCTCTCCAGCTTCAAGAAACAGATAAAAACAATGATAAAAATGAAGCGGTATATCAGCTATTATCTCATCAAGTTGATCATAATCAGTAATCTCGATTAGGATAACCGAGTATGGCCCAAAAATTAGGTTTTTGATATCATAAGGGCTTATTGTTGAGTAAAACACACAGTTAAAATAGAGTCTTAAATTATAAGAAACGAACGTTGCAAAAGGAAAGATCACAAAGGCAAAACGAATGTGAAGAAAGAAAACCACAAATCACATTGCACAAAATTAGAATGCTTGAGCCTAAGCAGTTGGCAGGTTGACAAATCGTTACAATGGCGGTTGCGAGTGATTTCACGTGGCTGTCCATCAAAAGTTGGTGAGATGCGTCCAAAATAATGTTTTCCGAGATCTACTTCAGCAGATAGGCCAGGAGCAGAAACAAGATTCTCCGAGTTCAGTTTAGGTTCCGAAAAGCGAATGAAGTTGAGTGCTAGCATTTTAGTTATTTTCATATTTCATTTCATGTTTCATATAATGATGTTGTTCGACTTGTACCATTGCAATTTTCAGTAAGCAAGGTTATTTTCACAGCTTACGGTTCTGTCTTTTCCAGATGTTTTCATTTGCTTTTAAAACACATTGCGCGCCATTTGAGAGCTTTCTCAGCCGGTAGAGCTTCGTGAATTCTGTTCAAATTATTATCACAAAAATAAACAGTTCCTTCTTCCAAATTGTCTATTTACAAAGAAAGTGAAATATTATGCTATAGCCAAAATTCCATGTGAACCCGGTCAGGTGTGGAATTTGGAATTAAATTATTTAAAAATGCACGGTAAATAATGTAGCTTGGCAGGGCAGCGCGAATGCTCGACTGTAGACGCCCACACATTTGAATTATATTTCGAACGCTTTTAAAGCCATTTTGAAGAACAAATTGCTGAGATTAAGAATCTAGTTGAAAAGTGAAATTGCCCAGCTCTGTTTATTTGCAGATCAAGTTTCAAAACAACTTTACACGTTTGCATATTTTTTTAGTTAACTTTTCCAAACGACTTGTCTAAGAGGAAGGGGAGGTTAAAAGTCCCCTCAGCTCCCTCTGGTTACGCTATTAACTGCAACCAAAAGTCTCTTAAAAGATGGGGGACTTGAATTGAAAGATTAAATTTTTTGCTTGAAAACTGCCTCAATTGGGAAGCGAGCGAAATAAACTGGTGCAACTTAAATATATCACAGACGGATTCTGGGAGGTGGAACCCCCAGCCGCGCTGGGTAATTTTCGTAGTGACATGGCGGATCAGGGGATAGATTCATGAGATGTCAGGTTCTCGACTGGTTATTAAAGTGGAATCATCCATTTTTAGGCAAGTTACGGAAAGGATCAAATAGAACATGACTCCACTGAAATGAACAAGTCGAAAACTGGGCAACTTTGAATTCTATTGAGCTGATCTCAATGATCTACGATTGGAACCAACCACTCTATCTGACCCGCTATAATACCGAGT
>OZ014474.1:30297080-30466895 GCA_963965965.1 Trididemnum nubilum
CCACAAATCACATTGCACAAAATTAGAATGCTTGAGCCTAAGCAGTTGGCAGGTTGAACAAATCGTTACAATGGCGGTTGCGAGTGATTTCACGTGGCTGTCCATCAAAAGTTGGTGAGATGCGTCCAAAATAATGTTTTCCGAGATCTACTTCAGCAGATAGGCCAGGAGCAGAAACAAGATTCTCCGAGTTCAGTTTAGGTTCCGAAAAGCGAATGAAGTTGAGTGCTAGCATTTAGTTTATTTTCATATTTCATTTCATGTTTCATATAATGATGTTGTTCGACTTGTAACCATTGCAATTTTCAGTAAGCAAGGTTATTTTCACAGCTTACGGTTCTGTCTTTTCCAGATGTTTTCATTTGCTTTTAAAACACATTGCGCGCCATTTGAGAGCTTTCTCAGCCGGTAGAGCTTCGTGAATTCTGTTCAAATTATTATCACAAAAATAAACAGTTCCTTCTTCCAAATTGTCTATTTACAAAGAAAGTGAAATATTATGCTATAGCCAAAATTCCATGTGAACCCGGTCAGGTGTGGAATTTGGAATTAAATTATTTAAAAATGCACGGTAAATAATGTAGCTTGGCAGGGCAGCGCGAATGCTCGACTGTAGACGCCCACACATTTGAATTATATTTCGAACGCTTTTAAAGCCATTTTGAAGAACAAATTGCTGAGATTAAGAATCTAGTTGAAAAGTGAAATTGCCCAGCTCTGTTTATTTGCAGATCAAGTTCAAAACAACTTTACACGTTTGCATATTTTTTTAGTTAACTTTTCCAAACGACTTGTCTAAGAGGAAGGGGAGGTTAAAAGTCCCCTCAGCTCCCTCTGGTTACGCTATTAACTGCAACCAAAAGTCTCTTAAAAGATGGGGGACTTGAATTGAAAGATTAAATTTTTTGCTTGAAAAACTGCCTCAATTGGGAAGCGAGCGAAATAAACTGGTGCAACTTAAATATATCACAGACGGATTCTGGGAGGTGGAACCCCCAGCCGCGCTGGGTAATTTTCGTAGTGACATGGCGGATCAGGGGATAGATTCATGAGATGTCAGGTTCTCGACTGGTTTATTAAAGTGGAATCATCCATTTTTAGGCAAGTTACGGAAAGGATCAAATAGAACATGACTCCACTGAAATGAACAAGTCGAAAACTGGGCAACTTTGAATTCTATTGAGCTGATCTCAATGATCTACGATTGGAACCAACCACTCTATCTGACCCGCTATAATACCGAGTAGTAGTTGAATACAATAACGTGGTTATTGTATTCAACTACTACTCGGTATTATAAACGTGGTTATTGTATTCAACTACTACTCGGTATTATAGCGGGTCCAGATAGAGTGGTTGGTTCCAATCGTAGATCATTGAGATCAGCTCAATAGAATTCAAAGTTGCCCAGTTTTCGACTTGTTCATTTCAGTGGAGTCATGTTCTATTTGATCCTTTCCGTAACTTGCCTAAAAATGGATGATTCCACTTAATAAACCAGTCGAGAACCTGACATCTCATGAATCTATCCCCTGATCCGCCATGTCACTACGAAAATTACCCAGCGCGGCTGGGGTTCCACCTCCCAGAATCCGTCTGTGATATATTTAAGTTGCACCAGTTTATTTCGCTCGCTTCCCAATTGAGGCAGTTTTCAAGCAAAAAATTTAATCTTTCAATTCAAGTCCCCCATCTTTTAAGAGACTTTTGGTTGCAGTTAATAGCGTAACCAGAGGGAGCTGAGGGGACTTTTAACCTCCCCTTCCTCTTAGACAAGTCGTTTGGAAAAGTTAA
Source organism: Trididemnum nubilum (assembly GCA_963965965.1). Taxonomy (NCBI): domain Eukaryota; kingdom Metazoa; phylum Chordata; class Ascidiacea; order Aplousobranchia; family Didemnidae; genus Trididemnum; species Trididemnum nubilum. The sequence continues at coordinate 30,298,875 of OZ014474.1, forward strand.
CTAAAAAAATATGCAAACGTGTAAAGTTGTTTTGAACTTGATCTGCAAATAAACAGAGCTGGGCAATTTCACTTTTCAACTAGATTCTTAATCTCAGCAATTTGTTCTTCAAAATGGCTTTAAAAGCGTTCGAAATATAATTCAAATGTGTGGGCGTCTACAGTCGAGCATTCGCGCTGCCCTGCCAAGCTACATTATTTACCGTGCATTTTTAAATAATTTAATTCCAAATTCCACACCTGACCGGGTTCACATGGAATTTTGGCTATAGCATAATATTTCACTTTCTTTGTAAATAGACAATTTGGAAGAAGGAACTGTTTATTTTTGTGATAATAATTTGAACAGAATTCACGAAGCTCTACCGGCTGAGAAAGCTCTCAAATGGCGCGCAATGTGTTTTAAAAGCAAATGAAAACATCTGGAAAAGACAGAACCGTAAGCTGTGAAAATAACCTTGCTTACTGAAAATTGCAATGGTACAAGTCGAACAACATCATTATATGAAACATGAAATGAAATATGAAAATAACTAAAATGCTAGCACTCAACTTCATTCGCTTTTCGGAACCTAAACTGAACTCGGAGAATCTTGTTTCTGCTCCTGGCCTATCTGCTGGAGTAGATCTCGGAAAACATTATTTTGGACGCATCTCACCAACTTTTGATGGACAGCCACGTGAAATCACTCGCAACCGCCATTGTAACGATTTGTCAACCTGCCAACTGCTTAGGCTCAAGCATTCTAATTTTGTGCAATGTGATTTGTGGTTTTCTTTCTTCACATTCGTTTTGCCTTTGTGATCTTTCCTTTTGCAACGTTCGTTTCTTATAATTTTTCACGCGGTTATGCATAGCGTTTGCACCTTTTTTTTTCTGAACAATACCATCACCCAAAATTCTCCTGCATTTAATCGGAAAAGATGGTATATCAGGGGATTTCGGCTATTTTGGGGGATCTATAAATCGACATTTGTGTTTTGCTTGTCTTCAATGGTGAGCGTACAGGTCAGGATGGTGCACCTCGCTTCAGCGGACAACATAACACGATGTTTCCCATACTTATGACATTGGGTTTATTTTTTCACTGAATTTCTCGTTTTGGTTGTCGGTCGCAAAGCGACCTTTTATACTTTTGGAGCAATCTCTTTTTTTCGAACTTACTATGCTAACCACATATTGCCAATTGTTGCTTTAGCTGCAGAAATACTACAGTTGCTTTCTTTTTTCTTCATTTTTCAACTTCGCAACAAATCTCTGCTTTCACTTTTATTCTTACCCTTCGTTCTGTGGATTCCACGAGTATGTGAGCGCTGCTGCCAACATATCTGGACCATCCATTTCTTCTGCCGGTGCATCTCTTTCTTCTTCCTATCGTTCCACTGCGTGGACTGGCGCCCTATAGATTTAATGCCTCCATGATTCTTCATCTTCTATTATACGTTCCACACGATGCTGCTGCGTGGAGGGTGCGCTTCTTTGTCTTTTCTGTTTGTATCGCCTGCCTATACTCTTCTGGTGCTAGTTGTCATGTCTGATTGTTTTTTCGTATTTTTGTGTGCTTTCACTTAGTGTGCGAATGCAGTATTTGTCAGATGCCGCATGTTTCCAATCGCCGATCAACTCGGACTCCCGTTTGTTTCGCCTCGTTGTTCGGCTAGCGGGGGCTTTTTGTGGGCATCTGCAGTCGAGCATTCGCACTGCCCAGCCAGGTTACATTATTTACCGTGCATTTTTAAATAATTTAATTCTAGATTCCAAACCTGACCGGGTTCACATGAAATTTTGGCTATTGCGTAATATTTCACTCTCTGTGACAATAGACAACTTATAAGACGAAACTGTTCATTTTTGTGATAATTTGAACAGAATTCACGAAGCTCTTCCGCTTGAAAAAGCCTGCGAATAGATTTAAAATGGTAATTTTTTCCAAAAAATTGCAAAAATTGCCCAACGGTTGGGGATTTTGCCTCCTTTCCTCTCGTCCGTAATGCGTTTGATTGTACCAGTTTGCTCAACATGCCTCCCAATTGCAACATTTTTCTAACGGAAACATTTTAATCTTTGACTCAAGCTCTTTGTCGTCTCAGCAAAATCCTGCTTGTAGCTATGGGGATTCATTTGACCCAGTAGATTGATCCGAGCATCCATATTTATTCTTCACACTCGAAAAAGCGACGGCAGGCGGCGCTTTTATTTTTGGGAAGACGTCCTCACACACTTAGTAGTTGACCGTGTTCCAGAGGTGACCGTATTCCAAGCTAAGTCGCTTGCCCTCTGAAAAATTTCTGCGGATGCCTCTGATCACAATTTTTGCCTAGTATCCTAAGTACTTACCAAAAAAAAAAATAGCGTTCTTCTTTTGAGTTTAACGGCTGTTCAAACAATTGATTTTTGGGAGGATACTGTTTTCGAGTGGAATGATACTTCTAAACTCAGTCAAAATATTTGTAATTCAATGTGTATACTAATATACAGTATATACTGTACAAAGGCTTTCCGCTTAAACCGTTTAAAAATTGATTTTGGAGGATTTATTTTGAGGTTTCCAAAGAGGTGAAACCCCCAAATCATGTCAAAACCACTGTCTCTTGAATATTTACTGATACAAAAAAATCTAGTTCTCTAGCTTAAGCTGTTTGTAAAATTGATTTTAAGGTCTCCAATTAAGGGAGTACCGTAGAGGGTGGCACCCGCAAATTTGATCAAATAATTTTAAATCAAATCTTTCATTATACTCTCTGTATTACGCCAAAGTGTGTAACGAATTTCCTGGCCCATCGGCGCGTCATTGCACCTTGCAACACAACTCCTTTCGAAGAAAAGTTGCGGCGCAGGCTAGCTGTTGGCGACACTGTGTCCGATTTGACCGGCCTGAGATTTGAACCTCAGACCTATCGCTCCAGATACGAAGTGTTACTGCTCGACCAGCTATGGCCGGTTCCCAGATTAAATAAAATTATATAATTATTTCCATAGCTGGGCACAAGTCCGTTAATCGTTAATAACGAAGCTAACTTTTTCATTAACTCGTTAATCCGTTAAAAAGTTTTTTCATGTTAACGAACTAAATTAACTTCCGTTAAGTTCTGTTAACTTCCGTTAACGCTTTTATTGTTAATATCTTGCACCATTCATTTATCGTACCGGTACAAACCAGTTTGCACTGGTAGCACTTGTTGCGTATAAGCACGAGTTTTATGGAAGAGAGCGAAGAAAGGAGCTCTTTTTTGTGGCAAATAATAATCTGCGGCCTCATAGGTCTATTTTCGCTGTTCGCAATTTCTAAGAATTTTCCGATCGCAGCTTCGTTAGTGCATTTGAACTTATTTTTCTCTTGAAATTAGATTAGACTGTAAAATGTAACTTCCAACACGCAAAAAGACTACCACAGCAATAAATATTTCCTTACAATCAGCTCAACAACGTCAATACATGCTCTAGAAGCGAGTGAATAAAACGAAATGTAAATTACACGCAAAATGGTAACAAATTAACGGACTTTATTAACTTCCGTTAATTAAAGCAGAAAATAACGGATTAACGTTAACGGAGGTGTGAAGTTTGTTAACGGACTAGTGGTTAACGAAGCTAACGTTTTGCATTAACTAGCCCACCTATGATTATTGCTTCTTCATTTTGGGAGGTTCCATTTTAGGAGGGTTTTCCGGGAATAACACCTTCAACTATGTGAAAAACATTTGCTGTTTCATAACTTATACTGATAAAAAAAATTTCTATAGCTTAAGCCAATAAAAAATGATTATCGGGGCATAGGCGTAGCCAGGATTTTTGATTGGGGGGGCCCAAACCACAAATCACACGCAATGACGTCATCAGAAATTTTCGAAAAAGGAACTTTTTGTGGGACAAAGATATCGTAGGATGGAAGATCTGAAGCCGTATAGCTTGATGGCACTTAACCAGGGTTTTGGTAAAGGGAGAGGGCGAAAACTAATAGTTAAAAAGTGTAAATGTCTAACTTAGGAGACGTGTTGAGTAAGATAGTGTACTCAAACGTATCACAGACGGGGGTCTGAGGGCGGAGCCCCCAGTTGCCGGTGGCTATGGGGGGTCTGGGAGCAAAGCCCCCAGCCGCTGGGCGATTTTTGTAAGTTTTTGGAAAAAAAGCTATTTAAATCCCTTTGGATCACATTTCGCACGATTTCAGAGCCATTTCAAAGAACTAGATTTTTAACATTTGAAAGCCAATCGAAAAAATTTAGTTGTTCAATCCTCCTTTTGCAATTGAATCCCAAAACACGGTTAGAATCTTGCATTATGGTGTAAAATTTTAATTGCAAGTGACTTGTTCTGTAAGGGGAAGTAAGGCACATTGCCTCCTGCAATACTTTAGCAGTAAATAATAATCCTCTAGAAGATTTTCCTTAGAGATTTTTGTTTAATCATGAAGTTTACCAGTTATAGGAGTACAGGTACGGCCAAAGGGCCCAGGCCCCTTCAATTGAAATTCAGTAATTTGTTCAATGAGCATTTTCCCTAGCTATTTTTTAAAAGTATTTTGTGCTTAAAAACTGGCGAGGTGGAGGTGAATAGTTATCGAAAATTGGTACAATAGATGGTTACGCTTACTAAACATGTTATTCCCGGGCCGGATTTACATTGCGCGGGGCCCCTGGCACTTAAGGGATTTTTGCGTCATCTTCCTGCCAAAAATAAATGAAGACCAAAAAAAGTCCTACTATCTGAGGGCAGGGCTCTGGCACTGAGCCATATGGCAAATACGGCGCTGGTTATAGCATCAAGTTTATAAAAAGTTTAGATGAGGGCTTGAGGTAGCAACTTTTAGGACAAAAACTCTTGATTTCACCCTGGTTATACGTTTCAATTGGTAGGAAAAAATTGAATTAATGGGGTACGCCGGGCCCCCTGGTCGTCAATATTATTTACTGTTAATTACCGTTGTTCTCGTGTACTGATGTACGCAAAGATGCTAAAAGAAACTGAAAATGAAGAAACAAGGATTTTTTGACAAATTTTTGTCATTGGTGGCATTTTGATCAAGGTAGCCCGGGCTCCCTCAGCCACCCTCTGGCTACGGCAATGATTTTGAGACAAGATCGCTCCCCTAATAAGTTCTTTCATAAAAAAAAAACATTTAAATCAAAATCAAAACAACTTTTTTCCAAACCGTGGAGGACTCGAATCAAGCCACTTGACAGTTTTTTGAAACGTCCAAAAATTGCATGACATTATTATGACGTGGACATGTGGTCCTCAATAGTATTGCTTACTTTGCACGCTTAAATCCTAAATTAAACAAACTGCAAGTCCGGACAGGGACAACATACTGGCTATGCTCTAATAACATTTATCATTGGTAGTATTTCAATTGGGGGGTTTGCATTACCGTCTGTGTTGTAGCATTAAGTTCATAATAACGTTAAACCAGGGCCTGGGGTGACAACTTTTAGGTCAAAACTGTTATATTTCTCACAGGTTTTGTATAAAAATTGTTAAAACTTTGAATTAAGGGGCCCCTGGCCCGGAAACCTAGGTCGTCAGTCAGGGGCCCTGGGGCTCCCTGGTTGCCAGTTAGAAGCCCCGGGGCCCCAAGATTGTCGGTTAGGAGCCCTGGGCCCCCCTGGTTGTTAAATAGGGGCCCTGGGACCCCCTGGTCGTAAGTTAGGAGCCCAAGGGCCTTCTAGTCGTCAGTTAGAGACTCCAGGGCCCCCTGGTTGTTGGTTAGGGGCTCCAGGCCTCCTGGATGTTAGTTAGGGGCCTGGGGCTCCTTGGTCGTGAGTTAGGGGCCCCGGAGGACCCCTGGTTATCAGTTGGGGACTACGGGGCCCCTGGTTGTTGGTTAGGGGCCCTAGGGCCCCTGGTTGCTGGTTAGGGGCCCGGGACCCCCTTGTTGTCGGTTAGGGGCCCCTAGGCCTTCTGTTCGTCAGTTAGGGGCCCCCACGTTGTCGGTTAGGGCCCCCTGGTTGTTAGTTTGGGGCCCTGAGGCCCCTGGTAATCAGTTAATGGCCCCAAGGTCCTTTGTTTGTCAGTTAGGGGCCCCAATGTTGTTGGTTGGGGGCTCAGGGCCCCGTAGTTGTCAGTTAGAGGGCCCCCTGGTTGTTAGTTAGGGGCCCCTTGGTTGTTAGTTAGGGGCCCTGGGGCCTCCTGGTCGTCAGTTATGGGCCCCCTGGTTTTCAGTTAGGGGTCTCGGGGCCCCTGGTTGTCGGTTAAGGGCCCCTAGCTGTTAGTAAGGGCCCTCTGGCTGTTAGTTAGGGGCCCCAGGACTCCCTCGTTGTCATTAATATTACTGTTAATTACTGTTATGTGCGTAATTACTGAAAAAAAACTGCAACTAAACATCGCTAGGCTTTGTTGTCATAATTTTTTGTCGTTAGTGGTATTTTGATTGGGGGGGCTCGGGGCCCCCTGAGCCCTCTCCTGGCTACGCCTATGATAGGGGGTAACAATTTGGAAGGCTTTCCTGGAGGTGGGAGATCCTTACAGGAGTGGGAATATACGGTTATTTACAGTACTTACAAAATGGTTGCCAACTTTAAGTTTGAGAGCTAGAGTCAAAAACCATAACGCTGAGCCACTTCTCTACCCTACTAAAACACATAGTTTCGAAACAGTTGTGTTGCCGTTACTCTCTAGCTATTGAGCACCTATACAACTATCCCAACACAAATATTAGGCATTGTAGTCATATTCGTGTAGGGAGCCATTTCGAGTGAACATTCATATTGTTTTACATCAATTAACATCACATTTATACGTTTTTACACGCCTATCCAATTTTTAAGCCTGGTTTTTGCTTTCGATGACTGAAAATTGTTGAGTCATGCCAAAAAATTGTGACAAATTACAAAACACTCAAAACAATCAAAAAGTGGTTATGTCATCAAAAGAGCATTGGAAACATTTCTACTCATTTTAATTTTAATGTTTTTTCCTAATTTATCACATTTTTGGCTTGATTCAACATTAAGTAGGCACCAGGAGCAACATCGGTTCTGAGAAGGGGACATTTAAAAACCCCAGCTTACTGCATATCTGCCATTTTTCAATGAACAGAACAAAATTTATTTGTTTCGCGGCATCGCAAAAAATACACAAAAATACACAACACACAAAATTCTCCTTTATCAAAGAGCTCAAGAAAAAGTATCACAATGCGACAAGGAATCGTAAGGATACGCGAAGTCTTTCAAAGCTTCAATGCTATATGAAACTGATACAAAAATTTCTAACCTTCTTAAAGCACAGTAAAAAGAGCCGAAAAAGAAGGCAATGTATCTCGATTGGAGTTAGTTCTACTAAGATTATTATTTAACTGATTAAATTTTCAAGAAATATTTTGCTTCGGCTGTTGCACATGATCAATAAAAATGCAGTAATAAAAATAGTTGTATTCAAACTAAAGGAAAAATTTAACGGATTTCGAAAATGACGATTCGTTAAACGAGGATTGAAGCCAAATTAATGGTAGTATCTAAAGTGAGGCCAATCGTATTAAATTAGATTTGCGTTGACTCCACCCTTCTTGGCTGATTAACATTTAATAAATTAACTACACATTTAATTAATCCTTCTTGACTTATAAATTAGCATCACATTTAACGTTTTTTCATGTCTGTCCAATTTTTAAGCCTGGCTTTTGGTTTCGGTGTGTGGATATTGCTGAGTCATGTCAAACAATTGTGACAAAATATAAAAGAACCATGCCAATCAAAACGTGGGTATGTCACCAAAAGAACATTGCGAACTTTTACACTTGTTTAATTTTAATGTTTTTTCCTAATTTATCACATTTTTGACTTGATTCAACATTAAGTAGGCAACGGGAGCAACAACCAGATTTGTGAAGCTGACATTTGAAAACCCCCGCTTAATGTTCTACTATTTTTAATGTTAAATGAAACTGATACAAAACTTAGTAAAATTTTCGAGATAAACGAGCCAAAAAAGAAGACAATTTATCTCGTTTGGAGTTAGTCCTACTTGGAGTATTCAACTGATTAAGCGTTTCAAGAAATGTTTTGTTAGGCTGTTGCACATGGATCAATCAAAATATTGTATTCAAAATGCTATTTTACTCATGGAGTTGGGTTTACACACCCAATTTTTTTGTCATAAATTCTTTCAAAAGTTGTTTTAATTTAAATTAACTTGAGTTTTGAGTCAAATTTATTCAAAAATAACCTCTGAAAATATAGAGTTTATGAGCTAAGGGTAAGTTTCGCAATTTTGAGATTTGCTGAAATCACTTTCTGAAATCTGAGCATTTTTGGGCTCATGTTCAACTTAAATGACGTCATAAGACGTTTTTGTGACATGATCACTTTTGACTTGGGCTCTTTATGATTTGCTTTTAAAAAGTAAACTATATGTGGTGAATTCGTGCCGTCTATAACGCCATTGAAAAATAACGTAATTTTTCCAAAATACACCCGTGATGTTATTATGATAACGTAATCAACTCAAATCCTACTTTGGTAAACATCAACAATTTACACTACCATCTAAACAAGTTTGGTGTTCCCATGACTTCAGCCCGCTTTACAGTGGAATTTAGATAGGGGAAATTTTTGCCCCCCTTTCGTGAAAATTCTGTAAAATATGTACAGGTCAATTAGTTTGAGCAGAAGAAGGATTACTACAACATGAAGATACGCAGTAGACTACAATACGTTCGATTTAAAAATTATTCGAGTACGACTGTGCAAAATGATATCGATTCCGAGAGATTAACATCCACCGTTGGTTGCTACTTCTAGAGATTATAAAAGGACCGGTTATGGAGATCAATTGGAAATGTAAAAGTAGATAGCAAAACCAGTCAATCCCAATCCGACTAACAAACATAAGCTCAAAACAACATGTGCAGTGGTTGTTTTTGAATTGTCTTCGGTCGAGCTTAACTGCTGGTTGCACTGCCGGCAATAAGTAGTAGATGTCTTCATGCCATCAAAACAAAACGGGATCCAAGTACAAAGAGGACTTGCAAACCAGAACAAGGCACAAGCCCATACAAAAGCACTCCGTTTATACTTTCTTTCTTGTCTCGTGTGTTGATGTGTGCAGCGGCTGTTGTGCATGTTAACGATCATTTCCCAGTTTGCAGTAGGTTGTTGGGAGATGGGAGCTGCTGCAGGTAGTGAAAAGGAATTTACCGCTGGATCATGTTTGACTTGCGACATTCTAATATTACTGTAGTTTCAAGGCAGTTAACTATGCTATAAAAAAAGCTCCGTAACTAACAAACATTAAAATACAGACTTAAAATGATTCTAACGTAACAATAGACGGTAATATTGCAATACCACAGTACAGTACAGTATAGTCAAGGATTTCCCAAAGGTGTCACTTGGCATCTTAATGGACAACGGAGAGGATCCAGCGGGGGGCTTCGTTGAAGGTGGATTTGCACATTGGAACCCTAGCTGTTGAGTATTTGTTTCGATTTACTAATCTCATGCAATTATAAGTTAGATACACGATTTGTTGTAAATATTGATATATTAATATCAAGCTGGCCCTCCTCAGCCAAAAAGCGTTTCCGCGCCACAGTGCAAAAAACAAATCCGAAAATCTTATTTGTCATCAGTAGCGTAGCCGGGGGGGGGGGGGGGGGGGGGGGCTATTAGTGCACTGGAGTGGACTAAATAGTGATTTAAAACATCTTTTGAAACGTATATTCAGGGGGGGCTAATTTGTCAAAATAAAACAAATAAATAAAAACTTTGAAAAATGGTAAGAAATAAGCAATCAAATTTGATCGCAAGTGTAAAAAGGCTAAACATAGGTGTCATCAACAAATACACCATAAACTAAGAAATAAGGGGGGTAGGGCTATTCAATATTAGTTAATTACCAATCATTTCTCTCTAATCTCTTTTCTTTAGCCCCCCCCAATTTTTTTTCTCTAAGAACTGTATACGAAATAGATTACTCCGTGTGAGTTTTATTGAACTATTCGATTTTATAATTTATCAGCATCTAAACAAGAGAACTAATATTTTACCATTTGCCACCTCCTAAATAGCCCATTTATGCCACCAGTTTAATTATGTTTGCACTGCCAATTTCCAAGCCACGTTTTAAAAGCATAATTTTTTAATCAAAATAGCCCTAAAATGAAGTTATTTTTGCAAAAAAATGCACAAATTTTGAGCGCTGCGGGCTCCGCCCCCAGACCTTCGTGCCTCCGGCGGCTGGGCACTTGGCCCCCAAACCCCCAGCCTCCGGCGGCTGGGGGCTTCGCCCCCAGATTCCCAAAACAGCCCCCATTGCGAATTTCTGGCTACACGCCTGTTTGTCATTCCAGACATGTAAATAGACTCAAAATGTTAAAAACTGTTTTAGCAAATGTTCATTCTAACAATGATTTTTTGTCTTAAGATTTAAAAAAAAAATGCAACACGTTTAATTTTACAACGTTTGGCATAAATATCCAAGATGGAAGTGAAAACAATTCCTTTTTTACGTTTCCTCTTCCACGTGCGTTCTGCCTAAGCATTTACAAATGAATAGTTAGGAAGTGGTGCAACCATTAGCGTTGGCTAAGGGGGCTTCATGCCTCCCTCCCTTAGCCAAGTCAGTTTAAAAATTTAACCCAAAAACAAGCGTTAAAACGAGTTTTGAACTTGACCTGTAAGTAAGCGGAGGGGATGAAACGGCTGGGCATCTACTGGTTTCAAATGACTTTCAAACATTAGTAACTTAGTTCGTTTCAAATTGCGGCAAAAACGTGCAAAATGTGATTCAACTAACGTTAGAATGGATAATTTTCTGAAAACTTACAAAAATCGCCCAGCGGACGTAGACTCTGTCCCTATACCCCCGATTGTGATACACTTGAGTAGCATCTGTTTGCTCAGCACGCCGTCTAATTGAAACATTTTTTGAACAAAGATTTTGATTTTTGGTTCAAGCTCCTCTCTATCTTAGCAAAATCTTGGTTGCGTACTTGCATTTAAGTACACTATTGAAGAAAATTTGCAAGCAAATCTAGTGACCGACCGACGCATGTTAAACTAAGTAATGAGTATGATACCAAGAAACTACACCAAATCATTTGTCTCTTTAATCTTTTTTGACACAACAAAATAAGCTCTTTGGCTCAAATCGTTCAAACAGTTTTTTTTTGGGGGGGAGGGAGCGTTCTGCTGGCGGTGTTTCCAAGTATTTGCATCCCAAAACCATGTCAAACTATTTGTCTTTTAAGTATCACACATATCAACATAACTAGCTCTCTAGCTCAATCAAACGTTTACCAAATTTTGTCTTTGCGGGTCCATTTTTGAGGGTGCCCTAGGGGTGGCGTTTCTAAACCATGTCAAACTTTTTTTTCTCACAAATAAATATCTATGGATATCAAAAATAAGCTGTTTAAAAATCAATTTTAAGGGGTGCATTTTGTTGGGTTTCTTGCGGGATAGCACCAAAAAATTTTACCAAAGAAAGCTGCGTGTTTAGTTCAACAATTTCAAACAGCTGTTTAGTGATACAAAACTTCAAAATTGCTTTAATCATTATCTGATTTATTGTTGGTTCTTTTGAAAATTTTGTTAGCCTTAAAAAAGGCTGTTTAAAAATTGATTCAAACTTTGAATGGTTTCGTCTCGCTTGTGTCATGAATCAAAGCGAGATGAATTGGAGTTGAAAAACGCAGCGTTTTATAGTTTTTCGAGGCGTCGAAATTTCCATCTAAAAAAATGTGTCACGTAAAAAATTTGGTTTGGATTATAACCAAAATTCGTACGTACGCCATCTAATGATTAATTATTGTAAAATTTGAAGAAAGTAGACAAATTCTGAATTCTTTTTGCCGGCACAAAATAGATTTCTGTGTTTTGATAAAATTAGCTTCTAGACTGCTAAGTGAAATTGGGTTCTTGCTTTTGCCAAAATTGAAAATTGTTGATCATGATAGTGGGCAGCGCAGTCAGGATTTTGAAGTAAGCGAAGTCCAATTGCCGAATCTTATTCCAATTGATTTAGAAGAGTTTTGGCCTTGCAGTTTCGTCTTGGCAGAACTTTTGTTAGCTTTTCTTTGTTTCGAATTGATTTGGGAATGTGTTGAGTGATCCTCTCCTGTAATTTTGAGGATGTGCGACTCACGTACAGACATTTACAGCGACACACGTAGGTCTTCAACTTTCAACAAAATTTTTTAATTGTGTATTTTCAAGCGTATCTCTCCCAAAATTATCACAAAACATATTGAAAAATCTAAGATTAGACACAGTTTTACCATTGAGAGCGTCTTTTCGATTGATGAAATCTGCAACAACCAGTCAAAACTTGTCAAACTTTACCGTAAGGCTCATAAAATTTGGTCCAGAGCAAGCCAGTTTCCATAGGCGTAGCCAGGATTTTGATTGGGGAAGCCCAAACCACAAATCACACGCAATGACGTCATCAGAAATTTTCGAAAAAGGAACTTTTTGTGGGACAAAGATATCGTAGGATGGAAGATCTGAAGCCGTATAGCTTGATGGCACTTAACCAGGGTTTTGGTAAAGGGAGAGGGCGAAAACTAATAGTTAAAAAGTGTAAATGTCTAACTTAGGAGACGTGTTGAGTAAGCTAGTGTACTCAAACGTATCACAGACGGGGGTCTGAGGGCGGAGCCCCCAGTTGCCGGTGGCTATGGGGGGTCTGGGAGCAAAGCCCCCAGCCGCTGGGCGATTTTTGTAAGTTTTTGGAAAAAAAGCTATTTAAATCCCTTTGGATCACATTTCGCACGATTTCAGAGCCATTTCAAAGAACTAGATTTTTAACATTTGAAAGCCAATCGAAAAAATTTAGTTGTTCAATCCTCCTTTTGCAATTGAATCCCAAAACACGGTTAGAATCTTGCATTATGGTGTAAAATTTTAATTGCAAGTGACTTGTTCTGTAAGGGGAAGTAAGGCACATTGCCTCCTGCAATACTTTAGCAGTAAATAATAATCCTCTAGAAGATTTTCCTTAGAGATTTTTGTTTAATCATGAAGTTTACCAGTTATAGGAGTACAGGTACGGCCAAAGGGCCCAGGCCCCTTCAATTGAAATTCAGTAATTTGTTCAATGAGCATTTTCCCTAGCTATTTTTTAAAAGTATTTTGTGCTTAAAAACTGGCGAGGTGGAGGTGAATAGTTATCGAAAATTGGTACAATAGATGGTTACGCTTACTAAACATGTTATTCCCGGGCCGGATTTACATTGCGCGGGGCCCCTGGCACTTAAGGGATTTTTGCGTCATCTTCCTGCCAAAAATAAATGAAGACCAAAAAAAGTCCTACTATCTGAGGGCAGGGCTCTGGCACTGAGCCATATGGCAAATACGGCGCTGGTTATAGCATCAAGTTTATAAAAAGTTTAGATGAGGGCTTGAGGTAGCAACTTTTAGGACAAAAACTCTTGATTTCACCCTGGTTATACGTTTCAATTGGTAGGAAAAAATTGAATTAATGGGGTACGCCGGGCCCCCTGGTCGTCAATATTATTTACTGTTAATTACCGTTGTTCTCGTGTACTGATGTACGCAAAGATGCTAAAAGAAACTGAAAATGAAGAAACAAGGATTTTTTGACAAATTTTTGTCATTGGTGGCATTTTGATCAAGGTAGCCCGGGCTCCCTCGGCCACCCTCTGGCTACGGCAATGATTTTGAGACAAGATCGCTCCCCTAATAAGTTCTTTCATAAAAAAAAAACATTTAAATCAAAATCAAAACAACTTTTTTCCAAACCGTGGAGGACTCGAATCAAGCCACTTGACAGTTTTTTGAAACGTCCAAAAATTGCATGACATTATTATGACGTGGACATGTGGTCCTCGATAGTATTGCTTACTTTGCACGCTTAAATCCTAAATTAAACAAACTGCAAGTCCGGACAGGGACAACATACTGGCTATGCTCTAATAACATTTATCATTGGTAGTATTTCAATTGGGGGGTTTGCATTACCGTCTGTGTTGTAGCATTAAGTTCATAATAACGTTAAACGAAGACCTGGGGTGGCAACTTTTAGGACAAAAATCTTAGATTTCTCACAGGTTTTGCATATGAATTGTGAAAACTTTGAATTAAAGGCCCCTGGCCCGGAATCTTGGTCGTCAGTCAGGGGCCCTGGGGTTCCCTGGTCGTGAGTTAGGGACTTCAGGAACCCCCGGTTGTTTGTTAAAGACCCCGGAGCCCCCTCATTATTAATTAAGGGCCCCGGGGATCCCTCGTCGTTAATTAGGGGCCCCGGATCCCCCTCGTCGTTAATTAGGGGCTCCGGATCCCCCTCGTCGTCAGTTTGGGGGCCCCTGGGCCAACTGGTCATCAGTTAAGGGGGCCCCTTGGTTGTCGGTTAGGGGCTCCAGGACCCTCTGGTTGTCGGTTAGGGGCCCCAGCGTTGTTAATTGGGGAGCCCCCGAGCTCCGTGGTCGTTAATTAGAGGCCCCGGGGCCCCCTCGTTGTCAGTTGGGGGGTTTTTGGGCCAACTGGTCGTCAGTTAAGGGGCCCCGGGTTTTCCTGGTTGTTAGTTAGGGGCTCCGGGGCCCCCTGGTTGTTAGTTGGTGGTCCTGGGGCTCCGTGGTCGTGAGTTAGGAGCCCCGGAGCCTTCTGGTTGTCAGTTAGGGACTCCGAGGCCCCCTCGTTGTTGGTTAAGGGCCATGGGGCCCCTGGTAATCAGTTAATGGCCCCAAGGCCCTCTGTTCTTCAATTAGGGGAACCCTGATTGTTGGTAATGTGCCCTGGGGCCCCCTGGTTGTCGGTTAGGGGCCCGGGGGCCCTTAGTTGTCAGTTAGAGGGCCCCTGGTTGTTAGCTAGGGGCCCCTTGGTTGTTAGTTAGGGGCCCTCGGGCCCGCTGGTTTTCAGTTAAGGGTCCCAGGCAGAGATGGAACCGGTCAGGATTTTCTCGACCCGACCCGACCGGTAAATTTCAAAATCATCGCCGGTCGACCGGCCGGTCGACCTGTTTTTGACCGGCCCGGTCAACCGGTTTTTTGCAGAAGGTTTTTGTTCACTGTTCAATGTATTTAATAAAAAATTTTCAAAATGGGGGGGCATGGGTGAGGTGTTAAAATTTGTGACTTTGGACGGAGGTCTGAGAAAAGAAACGCAAAACAATTTTTGCGTTTTTTGCAAAAATAACTCAATTTTGAGACCTTTTTGGGATAAACTTTTGTTTGAATGACCTGTTTTGAGCAGCGCAAAACGTGCACAAAATAAGCATAAAAAGAACTGGAGGGCACTTGCTAAATTATTAGACTTTTTTCTAATGATATTATGCGAAAGGCCAAAAAATAAAGTTACAATTTTTTAGCTATTGGTGACAGATTATTTGCAATTTGCGGAGCAGCAAAAACTAAACTATTATGACATTGGCTGCAAAATATTCGAAATATAATCTGCCCCAGCAGTTAGTAGAAATGCTGGTACTTCAGAAGAAGCCATGGATAGTTAGATATAAAAAAAAAAAAGAGCTAGGTCTTTTTTGCCCAGGGTAGAGTGTAGCAAATTTAAGGTGAAAAAAGCTTTTCAAAAAGGCAAGATTTTAGCGTGTATTAAAAATCTTAATCTGCGCCACTTCTGCTCTTCAGCTGATTAAAATGATGCTAAATGCCAGATAGCGCAACATAGGCGTTGCCAGGATTTTCGGTTGGAGGGGGGGCAAACCACAAATCACATGCACTGACGTCATCAGAAACTTCGAAAAGGAATTTTTGCGTGGACTAAGATATCGTAGAATGGAAGATCAGAAGCCGTGACCTGGTGTTGGCATAGGGACTCGTTCAAGGAGAGGGCTTAAACAAATACCTAAGGTGCGAAAATGTCTAAATTGGGAGACATGTTTGAGTAAAGACGTGTACTGTAATTCAAACGTGTCACAGACGGTGGTCTGAAAACGAAGCCCCCTGCTGCTGGGCGTTTTTTTGGAATTATTTTGAAAAAATAGCTATTTTGATACCATTGGATCACATTTCGCACGTATTCAAAGCCATTTCAAAGTAGTAGATTTTTAACAATTGGAAACGAATTGAAAAGTCCAAGTTTTTCAGTCCTCTTTTTGCTTGCAATTTAAGTCCAAAACACATTTGAAATCTTGCATTTTGGGGTTAAATTTTGTAAGTGATTTGGCCCAGCTAAGGGGGAAGTAAAGTACATCGCCTCCTGCAATATTTTAGCAGTAAATAGCAATCCAGTCGAATATTTTCCTTAGAGATTATTGTTTTGTCATGAAAACAACCAATTATAGGAGTACATATACGGCCAGGTGGCCCAGGCCCTCTCAATTCAAAAATTTGTCTAATGAGCATTCCCCTTACTGGAGCTAATTTCTTTTTAAAGTATTTTCTTGCATAAAACCTGGCGAGGTGGAGGTGAATTGTTATTGAAACATGTACAATAGATAGTTACGCCTACAAACCATGTTATTGCCCGGGCCGGATTTGCATCGAGTTGGGCCCTTGGCACTTTGGAATTTTCGCAATATTTTCCTGCCAAATACAGATGAAGACCAAAAAAAATCTTACCGTTTGAGCGCGGGGTCCCGGGCACTGTTCCGTATATCAAATCCATCCCTGGTTATTGCATTACGTTCATAAAAAGGTTAGATGAGTGCCTCAGTTGGTAACTTTTAAGATAAAACCCCTTAATTTCACTTGGGTTATACGGTTAAATTGGTTGGCAAACATTAACTTGAAGGAGCCCGGGCCCCCGGAACAATATTATTGTTGGGGGCCCATTTAAATAGGGGGGCCATTAAAATATTATTGTCGGAGGATTTTTAAATTGGTTGGCAAAAATAAAATTGATTGGATCAATATTATTGTTGGGGGCCCATTTAAATTGGTTGGCAAAAATTAAATGGAGGAAGCCCGGGCACCCTGGATCAAAATTATTGTTGGGGGTCCATTCATATTGGGGGCCATGTAAATATTATTGTAGGGAGATTTTTAAATTGGTTGGCAAAATTTAAATTGAGGGGGCCCGGGGCCCCTGGATCAAAATTATTGTAGAGGGCCCATTGTAAATTGGCTGGCAAAAATTAAATTGAGGGAGCCCGTGCCCCCTCGATCAATATTATTGTCAATTACTTTTGTACGCGTGTACTGTTGTACGCGAAGATGCTGAAAGAAACTCAAACTGAAGAAACAATAGTCTTTTTTGTGACATTTTTATCATTGGGAGCATTTCAATTGGGGGGCGGGTCCCCTGCCCCCCCCTCTGGCTACGCGTATGTAGCGCAAACTTCTTCCACATGCATGCTTTATTATAATCTGATTACGCGATTTTAACTTATATTTTGTACTTGTTTGCTTTGTGCCGTGGCCCAAAAGAGGGGGCATGACACAATGCTCTCCCCCTAAATACGCCCCTAGATGTTTTAATGGTCTTAATGGTCACAGCATATTAGTCACAGCTTGAAACCATTCAACAAGTGTTTTCAAAAGATGTGGTTTGTTAATACTGTTTTTTGATAAAAAGTTTTAGCTATGAGAAAATATATAAGTATATTTCGGTTGGTGCTTAGATGTCTTTTAGTAGCCAGAAAGGAGAATTCGACCGGTTTTTCAACCGGCTTGACCGGCCGGTCGAAGAATCTCGACCCGACCGGCCGGTCGACCCAACCGGTTTCCATCTCTGGTCCCAGGGCCCCCTGGTTGTTGGCTAACGGCCCCTGGTTGTTAGTAAGGGCCCCCTGGTTGTTAGTTAGGGGCCCCGGGATTCCCTTGTTGTCATTAATATTATAGTTAATCACTGGTATGTGCGTAATTACTGAAAAGAAAACTGCAACTAAACATCGCTAGGCTATGTTGTCATTATTTTTTGTCGTTAGTGGTATTTTGATTGGGGGGGGGGGGGGGCGGAGACCTCCCCTGGCTACGCCTATGCCAGTTTCTCTCATTTTTTGATTCGGTACAATTTTCTAGGTATTTGACCAGCGTTGAACAAACCCAACGTGATTAAATCCAAGCTAAACACCTTCGGAATCTCAACTGGTAGGTAAAACAAAGGTTCGGCTCATTCCAGTCAAATTTTGATGACAATATTTGCGATATAGTCTGCTACAAACTTTCAGATATCGAGAGGTTTGTGCT
The DNA here is from genome assembly GCA_963965965.1 of Trididemnum nubilum. Classification (NCBI taxonomy): domain Eukaryota; kingdom Metazoa; phylum Chordata; class Ascidiacea; order Aplousobranchia; family Didemnidae; genus Trididemnum; species Trididemnum nubilum. The sequence continues at coordinate 30,316,921 of OZ014474.1, forward strand.
AGCCTACGGTTTGGATTTCTGTCTTCCACCTTTGGACATTGACGTGACAAGATTTTCGCCGATTTTGAAATATTAATGGGACAATTATTTCTCCGTTCTAACAAATCAAATTCTTTCTGTGGTACTCCTATTGACATGACTAACTTCACCATGCATCATGAATGTTTTCAAGCCATTAGATCACTACGCAAGAATAGTGACATCATAATTACGAAGCAGACAACATAATTACGAAGCAGACAAGCTGTTGTTATTTTAGACAAATTCGATTATTTAACAAAAATGAATGCTATATTAGATTCGCTGGAATTCCAAAAAATTTGTTCCGTAAATGAAAACGACAACGCAGCAAGAATAAAGGGCAGCATTCAACGTTGTCTTCTAGCTTTGACGAAAGAAAACATACCGGCAAAATTGGTTTATGAGCATTATTGACCTTCCGGTTCGCAAAGACTCAGAATGTAAGGCCTTCCCAAAACTCACAAAAAGGGCGTGCTATCTCCTACCTATTCTGTCCATAATTCTGTCCAGGTTCGGCTCAACGTAAATAGGCAAAATTTCTTTCGGCCACCCTGCAGCCAGTTCTAAATTTGTACTCTAGCAACTGCACCAAAGACTTATTCTCATTTGCTCAAAAAGTGCAACAGCTCGAATTTAATCCTTTGCTTTCCTCTACGTCTACGATATCTCTGGTCTTTTTACAAATGTACCGATGGCTGAAACTATCCATGAACTATCCAAATCTATGCTGACGCTCTCTACAATGGTCGACTGCCACTCCCTTACTTAAAAGAAAAATTATTATTAAATTAATAAACGTAGCGACAAAATCAGTTGAGTTCAGTATTAACCTGCCAAGACTGGATTGGGGGGGGGGGGTTACATGTGCGCGCGCTTTTTTAAACGGTTACTGTTTGAAAGCTGGTTGAAGATAGTCGATAATATTGCTTGACTTTTTAAATTAATAAATTCTGCTTCCATTAATAAAAATTTGAAGATTTTTCACCCAATAGTATAAAGCGCGAGTTATTATCTGTTAAAGTCACTACTTAGGTCAAGTTCTGATTTTCGTAAATAAAGAGAAAAAGCGAAGAGCACGCATGCTTATAGCGAGCATATCCGTAACTATGCGCGCTTATCTTGATTTGAGTGATTTATTGAAATTTCTGTATTGTTTTCGTCCTTCAATTGGGTGCCAAGTGACTCAGTTCATTTCGTCACGAAAACAGCTGATATTTTCATTCAGAAAAATCTTATTGATCTTAGCAACGAATCTTTTACAACTAAGCAAGATCATCAATCAAACAGGCAGAAAATTTGTGCTTCTACTCATCGTTACGTAAAGTTTAATATTTCACTTTTAGTATGCCTGTTTAGGTAACGCCTTATGAACATGCTTGAAAAAGAAAACTATACATTTGCAAGAGTCGAAATTAACTTTTTTAAGAAATTGCCCGTCGGGCAAGTGATGTCAAATGTCTACTTGCCCAAAAAAATTTCAACTTGCCCCCCGAAAATAAGCACAATAATAAGGGACAGTTCTCAAAATGTCGGGCTTAATTCGGGCTTGAGATGTGCTTTTTGGCTCAAGTGCACAAAAATAAAATCAAAATAACTTGGCAACATTGCTGAATGAATACTTTATTTAAGTTTTTTTCGCGCATGATTTGGGCTTCAAATTAGTTTACGGGTTTGGGCCAAGTTCGGGCTTGTATTTTCGAATTCGGGACGGGTTCGGGCCTAAATTAGTCGGCCCGTTTACAACTCTGGTTTACCTTTAGAAAAAAATTGTAAAATGTACTTCTTGGCAAAAACACTGAATTTGCATAATACGTGTATCCTATTTCGAGAATCAAGTTTTTGTGCGCGATTGTTGTAGTAAGGTGACATAATAAATCACTTTTTCCAAATGCATTACGCAATATTGATTTTTTGATTGCAATGCATTTTCAATCGCGAATATTTTGGAAACTACACCAACTGGAAAGCCGATTTTTTTTACAAAAGTTCTAGCAGTTAAAAGATCTTCAAAATAATCATAACGAAACAATTTCAAAATTCTTGACGTTACCTTCATGCAGCATAGAGTTGTACTTGTGATATCTGAAACAGCAGTAAACTCAGTAAGTGTGGGAAAATTTTTCTCAGAAAACGTAGCACTTTGTGCCAAAAAGTTGCCAAGCGCGTCTGAGCGCCGAAAAATTCGTGCGATTCCAACAAATTCCTTGAACAAGTCGAAACGGGTCTTATTGACCCATGAGGCTCTATATTTAATGTTAGCTTTTTTGCTGCTTCTCAAAATTGTTTGTTTTTCTGTATAGCTGGCTCTTTTAGTGGGTTGAACTAGTGGCCCGTTTGAAAGGTTTTCGTAGTTCATAGTTTTTTAATTAACTGAGTTTTTATTGTCTAACGGGTCGTTTTGACCCGTTTCGACTCTTTATGTTGCTAATCCTTTCGTTGCTGAATTCGCACAAATGCGATTTCCAACAGACTGCCAATTTCGCATTTATGCGAAGATTTGTTCATCTTGTAAAAAATCTGCATTTGTTTTTGTTTCGTTGCAAACTATCGCTTCATAGTGGAACTGCCTCAAAAACGGAATGCTATAAGGCTATTTTTTCCTGTTTTTTGTTTCAATTCTTTGTTTTTCGTTCTTTTCCAAATAAAAAGTTGTTCAGTTCATTATGATCAATTATTCTTACTCTTTTAAAAGTTGATAAAATTTTACGTCAACAATAACTTGAAACCACATTTTATATGTCAAATATTTGAAAAATTTAGGCATGGGTCAAAAAGACCCACTTCGACTTTTAATGAGTGAAAAATATTTCGACCTGTTAAAGGCGGGTTATAACGGCGTTGGAAGATTATTTTAAAAATAGCATTAATTACTTTTGAACCCAGCAACATAAGCATGACTCTAAAAACCCTTTTGTTTTCGAAAAACCGCTAATTTAGTGTTCCATTGTCTTGGTGATTATGACGACAGTGAGCCTCTACTTTTTTGGCGGGTGTTCAGTTTGGCTGGGTTTTGCCATAGAGCGAGAAAGTGTCCAGAAAAAAAGCAAATATAGAAGCAGAAAACAACTTGCGCGATCGGTCATGTTGCTGGCGAGTACTATCAGATCAAGTACGAGTAAACAATGTCATTTTCGCGATTGTCGGCAGTACCGGTATATTTTTTTGGGGGAGGCAAACGATAGGCCAAAATCGGCAGCTTATGCTTACCGGTACTGTCTACCTAGTATAGCCTATTGCATGGGCGAGTCATACGGTATCACTTTCAGTAAAATAGGTTAGGTATGTGTGGCCGAAAATAAGACGCTTAAAAGGAAGAATCTGCAATTTGAAATAACATAGGCAGACTTAACCCTATAAAGACTAAGCGAGGTCGATTATCACCCAGTGGTTCTTTCTTTCTGCATATCTCAGAGATTAATCGCACCAACAATTCGAAATTTCTTGACTTTGTCCCAAATTTAGTTATCATTCACTTACCAAAATTTGAAAGTGTTATTACTTGTATTTTGGAAAGTTATTAGCTATTAATCAACTGTATGTTCAATAAAACTAGCTTTAACAAGGTTTAAGATAAAAAAGAGAGAAAGTTTTAGGAGCGCAGTGTGGGAACTGGCTAAACTAACAAAGTTTCACGCTCACTGAGATTGAAGAATGCAGAGAAGGATATCAAAAGGTCACGCAAAAGTTACTCAATTAATCTCCTTATGTCAAAAATGATCAAATTTGCTTTGCTAGGAAAAAGCTTTAGAAATCATCATTTATTAGTCCGGTAGCGAAAGCCAAATAAATATCCTGTTCAAAAATTTCTCGCTGAAAAAAAGCAAAGCATAATTTCTTGATTTTATTTGCTGTATGTTTGTGTATATTGTTATTGTTGTTGTTGTATATTGTTATATTGTTCAAATCAAATTTGTGTTCAACGTATGTTTTAATAATTAAAATAAAGACCGTAAAATTAACGACCAATTGGTCAAGCGGTAACGCGTTTGCTTCTGGAACGAGAGGTCTGAAGTTCGAATCTCGCGCCGGTGAAACGGAACACACTGTTGCCGACGGCTAGCCACCGCTGCGACTTTATTTTGAAGAGCTATGTTGCCCGAGGGAGATGGGCTACGTAAACTCGTTACGCGTTTCGGCGTAATACAGCGAGTATCATGAAGATTTGATTGGACCTTAAAATTATAGTGCGCCAGTACGATTATTTGCCAGTCTTTTTATCAATTTTGCCGCAAATCAGAGCTATAAAAATAAATAAACAAAAACTTTAGTGTAAAAGTCAAGGAAACATAGTGATGCCAATGTCATAACATAGTAATGTAACAAAGTTTGAAAAAGGTTTGCCAAACAACAATTTACAAAAACCAAAGAATTTATAAGACATGTATCTTGAGAGTTGTGACTATAGTAGTGAGTATGAATATTGGCTTAGAATGTGCGCAGTAAATAGATTAAAATTCCTATATTGTATTAAAAATTATGCTTTTTTTGGATAATATCACTTATAATTATGGGTGGGTAAAAAACAATTAACTTTAGAAACAGAAAAGCGCGGTGGTGAAGAAGATCATGAGCTTTAAGCCACTTGATGCAGCAATACACCAACAACAAGGCCATAGTCAGACGTGTTGTGTACTCACGGGTCTGCAATTTGCAGTTGGGGTTCAATACATTTCGTCGGACACAAGAAGGCTGAAAAAGAGAAAAAACTTGGGGTCGATTTCATTTAAAGATAAAGCGAAGACTAACCAAAAAAGATCCTCCACATCTAAAATTGAAGCTAATATCGCTAAGTTGTAAAGAGAGGAAGTAAAAACCAAAAAAATTTGTCAAAAGGCCAAAGTTCTAACACTTTAACCCCGAATCCTATCACAAAATCGTGATGCCTGTTTGTTAAAACCGTAAAATTATGAGCATCAGCAGAAAAAAATAAATGCTTGCAATTTCAAAATTTACTACACTGCTTAACTAGTTAAAATTGTCAGTTCAAATGATAAATCGAACAAATCAATCATTTTTAGGCATTTGTTAGTATAAAGTTCTGCAGTATCTTCATTATTTCTGACGTGATATATTTTTCAGTATCATAAAGAGCTTACAGTATAAGCAGTTAAAGAGTATAGTTAATTTTTAGTAAATAAGTAAGCAGTTTGGTTCTGCTTACGCAAAGAAATGATTATTATTTGCAAGCTTGAATGGGGCCAAAATCGTTTTATGTTTGAGGCTGAACCCAAATGTCATACATAATAATTTAAAATGCTTTTGATATGATTATTTGGTGTGTTTTAACTTAGCCATGACTGCTTTACTAGTTTGGCCGATTTTTGTAATTTGGAATGTTTGCGATAATTTTTTTCCTGTGTGTTCTACGATCTCCTACTGTAACCAGGGTTGGATCCATTCATTTTTTTTTTAATTTTTACATTCAAATTCAAATTCAAATTCATTGACTTTGAAAAAATTAAATTCAAATTCAAATTCAAATTCATTGACTTCAAAAAAACTAAATTCAAATTCATTGACTTTGAAAAATCAAAATTCAAATTCAAATTCAAATTCATTGACTTCAAAAAAACTAAATTCAAATTCAAATTCAAATTCATTGACTTTGAAAAATCAAAATTCAAATTCAAATTCAAATTCATTGACTTTGCAAAAGTCGAATTCAAATTCAAATTCAAATTCATCAATTACTTGTGAGCGAATTCAAATTCAAATTCAAAATTCAAATTCAATCCAACCCCCACTTTTTACACCCAAGATTCAAAGAGGATTTTGCAATTTGCATCTAGCAAGTCGCAGTCTCGCAGTCGCAGATGTGTACTAGCGCATCGCAGTCAGGGCCTGCGAGAGTGGGTTCAGGGGGTACATCGTACCCGGGCCCAGGCCCAGCGGGGGGCCTGGAAGAGTTCAGGTTTCCGCGTTAAGTTTTGGTATGGCACCATAACACCGTAATCAAACTTGCCTACAGCAAAAATATCGGTCAGCCTATTCACTACTGGTAATTGTTCGCTGATTTTGCTACACAGCCTTTAGGGCATCCAATAATGGCCGATTTGATTAAAAAAAAAAGGAAAATGTATCAAAAGCCATACACTTGCACCAAAATTAACGTTTTGTTGCATTTCTCTGACTTGAAAGCCTTAATCAATTTCTACGGTGTAACAATTTACGAGGGCCCACATTTCCAGACATACAAAAGCATTTTAACCTCAGAGAGCGGAGTCAAAGTTGACATACTATACTACCATCATTAAGTAACTCACTCTGTCTGTATGAATTTAATAGGTATTTGGGTTTGTGAAGTCCATGATTGCAGATGACTTCTTAAAACTTTTATCAGTAAAATACTTGGATTTGCAGTATTAAAGTCGTTATATTGTATAATATTGCGTCAATGTCATCATCCCCCATTTCACATACTTACTTTCATGTATATCGCGTTTTCTACTTGTCAATTTAAGCAAGTTTGGTGCTGGGATGTTGATCAAACGCTGTATTTTACCCTCGAGAAACATAAAAAGTGCTGAAGCTTCCGGGGCTCCGCCCCGGACCCCACTGGGGGAGCTCACAGCGCCCCCCCAGACTCCCTATAGCTGGATTTAAACCAATTTTATGTCTAGTTGTGTTTTTCGTAGGTCCTAACTGTATGCGAATATCGTTATCCCCTCACTTTCAAATGAAGATCTACACCCATCCGACAAAAAACGATTTAGCGCCATGGGCCCCAATAAGATTTGGGGGCCCGCTATCGACCTTCGCACCCCCTGAAAAATTTTCTCTCTGAGGTCCTGATCGCAGGTGCGTAATATACCAACAACTCAAGTTGCTTGAATCCAGAGTTGGATCCAGTACCGTCGCCAGAGCAAACGAAGTGAAAGGGCACTAGCCAAAAGTGGGGGAGGCACTAAAATTTGCGTACAAAAATTGATCTTCAGATCTTGTACGGCTACAATTTTGAGCAATTTTAAAATAAGGCCGGCCGCGTTTCTTAGCTCGTTTCGTCGGCGGCCATTATTCGCTAGAAAAATCTATCCTCAGCAGTGAATGCTACCAGACGTACAACTAGGATTTTGCTAAGAGAGGTGAACCAAATTTTTTTTTGTACAAAAACTGCTTAAATTAGCCCCCGAGCTGAACAAACTTATGCAACTCAAGCGTTTCACACACAGACATAGATACTAAATACTAAGTGAATGTGTATGGGGCCTGAGGGCGGTGTCCCCGGCCGCTGGGCAATTTTGAAGCAAAAAAAACGCAATTTTAACGCCATTTTAAAATCATACTTCACACTTTTAGAAGCGATATGAATAACTAAATTTCTAAAATTCAAAAGTCATTTCAAAGAATTGAATTGCTTTGCACCTCAACCCCCCCTTACTTTTGGTCAAGTCTAAAATACGTTTAAACGCTCGTATTTTGAGATTAAATTTTCTAAGTGACTTTGCAAATGGGGTTTAAGCCCCGTCACCTTAGTTGCGCCACTGAGTGTGACCTCAAAATGTTGAGTGTGCTCGAAAAATCAAAACAGCTGGTCTTTGAAAAAAAGTTTTCACGCATTGTTTCATGTCATGATCACTAACAAAGTACCGGTAACAATTCTGCATGCTTACATGTCTCTTCCGCAATTCCGCGACATATCCGTAAAGTCAGATTAATGTACAGCAGTTGGTTGCCAGCAATGTCGCAAAGAATCGAAAAAACATAAGAGGAGAATTATGTTTAAACGTAATTATTCCTTTTTCCATCATTGTCTGACTGTCTGTTGTCTTGTCGTTGCGTGAGGTTTCAAAAGCAGTGTTTTTAGTCAACCAAAATGGAGGCACAAGCGGCCGTTAGGGGGTACGGCCCCCTTTGCCCCTTTTAGCGACGGCACTGGTTGGATCCATTCATTTTGTTTTTAATTTTTAAATTCAAATTCAAATTCATTGACTTTGAAAAAACTAAATTCAAATTCAAATTCAAATTCATTGACTTTGAAAAATCAAAATTCAAATTCAAATTCAAATTCATCAATAATTCGTGAGCGGATTCAAATTCAAAATTCAAAATTCAAATTCAATCCAACCCTAACTGTAACCAGTTTATTTTGTTGTTCGCGAGTCATCAGTTTCATGACGTCATAATTACGTTGCAATTTGACTTGACTTTGTTACTATAAGCTCGTATAGTTATGATTTCTCTGAATATTCGAGCGCTTTTGCCGTTAGTATAAATAGGTGGGTTTTTCTACTCTATCATTCTAATAATTCGAGGATTCTAATAAATCTAGCGTTCTGAATATTAATTTTGTAGATAGTTTCGCCGAGATTGCGTATTTGTGATTGGCTTGTTCTGCGTAGTGTGTGATCTTAATTGGTGGATCGCAATAAGTTTTAGTGGAGTGATTTCCTCAGAGACAATTTGTTTTGTTCTCAATCTTAAATAGAAAGTTCTTAATTTCAGATTAGTATGCTGCTTTTGCAATTTAAGAAGTTTAACTGAACTATCAACTGCAATTTTGATTCATCAATTAGCATCTTAGTGGTTCTCTGGTTTAAGTGGATGTGGACCATAATTCTGGAGATTGATTAAAGGCTGAACTCTAGCCAAGTATCAATATCGCGACACCAAATGAATTGCCAGAGCTCATTTACAACAATTCCTAGAGCGTGCTACATATTATTCGCTATAAAACTATAATTTGTTTTGGAAATTAACTCTTTACTCGGCAGTGAATTAAGCGGTGAGGATTTATCCAAAGTATTAGATCGTCACTCTCACTTCCTCGTGATTGAAGGATAAGGAAGTATGGTACACTCAGTCATATAATGTTTTGATGAAAGAAGAACCAATCGGTAAAAAGTTATTTTACGGTAAAAACAGAAAATGAAATCACAATTGCTCAATCAACTGATCAGTGATTATGTTACTGTTTTAATCATTAGCACTTTGTTGAATTAATAAAATTTTCAACGTTATTACGATAGAAATGGTAGCGAAAGAAGGGTTTGCTAAACGTAATAATAGTTTAGGTTTATTTCACCCAACGCTACGAATACGCGCAGGCAGAAAACAGCAAAGACCAATTGATCGCTGAAGTCTATATTGTTCTTACAAGCAGCATTATTCCACAAAGTTCAAATCAAATCTTTAGTATACTTGCTGTATTACGCCGAAGCGTGTAACGAGTTTACCGGGATCATTTCCGCGTCATTGCACCCGGAAAACATAGCGCTTTTGAAAGAAATGTTGCAGCGGTGGCGAGCCGTTCTACAAAGTTTCAAAATACAACATTAAATAAAAAGAATCATTACTATACTGTATGTCTGAATTATTAATATAGTAAACGATGAGGTAGTTCTGAAACTACGCGATTAAAAACGATTAACAATAACTTTGCTCTAAGCGACTATTTTTACAAATATTCAATACAGTAATACATATAGCGATAGATAATGAAAAAAAAAAAATTTACGCGTCATGTTGTGCAGTACTCAAAAAACAAGATGTCTCCGCTGCTTTCTCTGGCAACAAACAATACTGCTTATCAAATTAATTAGACATTCATTTTTTGTGTCAATTGAACAAATATTAATGGGTTTATTGTAGCTTCATGACATACAAAACAAAAAAGGATTATCTTCTGAAAAAAGAAAAACAAAAATTAAACAAAGCGTTTAATATTGGCAATGAAGAAAGCCGCGAATAGGGAATGGTTTTGTAAAATTAAGCAAACTTCATTTAAGAATATTATTCAGATTAATTAGAGTTGCTGCCCTGTTTACTACGAGTTCAACAAGCTCAGTTAATTTGTTTGTCAAATTTGCACGGTTGTTTGAAATTCAGTCATGCTGAAACAATCCATCAACTTATCTGGTTGTTTTGATATCGCGTAAAAGAGAAATCTTTGTTTCTTTTAACAACGCTAATCGATAATTTCTTTTGACTGAGCCATCTCATAATTAATGATTATATCTAGAAAATTTTAAAGCATGATATCAAATAAAACATTTTTGCAGAACGACTATTAAATTTGCTACACGTTGCAGCTTCAAATTTTTTTCTACGTGGCGTAGTTCATGAGATACAGCCGCGCAAAGTTCTGTGGTCGATTCTGCAAAACCTTAGGCCTGGGAAAAAAAAGGCTTAGTTCGAATAGGGTTAATGCAAGTTTATAGGCTTTTGGACTCAGACTGAGATCCCTGTGTTAGGCCTACCTGTTTCTACATTTGAAGTAGGCCTAAAAAATTTGGCCAAAAACTTACTCTTAGGCCTAAATAACTAACCAACTCTGAATTGTGCGTTTTGTTGCTACCAATGCCAGTTATTTTCTAAAATATGCTGAAGTAAAGTACCGGTATGTTTCTTGTTGTAGGCCTATTGTTTCTAGAAATCAATCGCACTCCTACCCACAGACGAAGTAGAATATTTTTTTGAAATGGTACCTCCCTCTCCTAAAAAAGATAGGCCTACTGGCAACCAGTTGCAAAAATAGTTTTGACAAGAAGTAGGCCTACCCAGGTTTCACAACACACTACTGTACAATTATTGTGTAGGCTAAGTGAATTGCGGTAGGCTTGCAGGCCTTAATTATTTATAAATTTTATGTGTCACTAATGTCTACAACCAACTAATATTTCAGATTTATCTTAGTCTGTAGCTAGTTGCTGTGAGCAAAATTTTCACTTACCGGTCTATGTTAAAATTCTGATTGATTAAGAAAACGAATGGAAAGAAAGAATGGCTTAAGTTTTTGTTCCCCAATCTGCAATAACGTGCTGTCCTGCACAATTATGGTTTTCTAAACCCTTATACAAAGGACCAGTTTGAGGTGGTTGACACCTTTTTCTAAATTGCATTAAGCTTTGCAAAAATAGTTTTGAATAAATAGTTTATGAAAAATTTGATCAGGTACAAATTCTGTTCTTTATTGCTTAACAAAATATTTTACAGATTTCAGATTTGTTAAATAGCTTAAGTTATTTGTGTTTTACCTAATGTGCATGTACATTTATTGTATACTCTCGACAGTTGTGTGGTTAGTTGAACATTAAATCAAGATCAAGTCATAAACTGTGCCGAGTGCACATGGTATGGAATAAAAGATGAATTAAAATAATACCAAGTACTGTTGGGTGACAGTACAACGAAAATACCGGTGCATTATGCAGATATGTGTCTGGATAGAAGACATGCCAGTGTCAGTGGCGGATTTAGGGGGGGGGATGCATCCCCCCCACCAGCCTAAAAGTAACGATTTTGGCCGAAAAATCAGCCTCTATTTCGAATAATTCGGCTCCATTTCGGGATGCATCCCCCCCCCACCGACCTAAACGTAACGAATCCGGCCGAAAAATCAGTCTCAATTTTGGTGAAGACCTTTTTTTTTTTTTTTTTTTTTTGGAGAACACCTGATTTTGGGCGAAAAAAACGTTTGAATTTCCGATTTCGGCCGAAAAATCACTCTCAATTTTGGTGAAGACATCCGAATTTTTGAGGTTTTGTGCTTCAAATCCCCCCCACCAAAATTTTCTGGATCCGCCACTGGCCAGTGTGTCACTTTTATATCATAATGGACTACAACATGTTCCACATTTATGTCAAAAAAATGTGCTAATCCAAGGTTGAGATGGAAGATGCTCCCTGCATGCACTTGTGGTGCTTCGTGTTGACAGGCAGAAGTCAATAATTTTGCAATGACTAATTTGGCCTGCAAGATAAAAGAAATGTTGCCCAATCTTACATCCACTTCTGATCTTAGTAAGTGTGATTTCTGATTTACAAAATTTTTTATACGTCAATTCAGTTCATGATTAACCTCATATTAACTGTAGAAGTTTTTGTCAAAACTACTTAATTGCTTTTGGAATAACACTGTTATACTTCATAGCACTGAAATAACATATTTCTTTTTTTATTAAGCATACAAGGCTCATTTTTCCCTTAATTAAAAAAAAAGGAATGAGAACAATGCAAGCCTCAGCAGTCAGCATGCAAAAAAAATTTAGACGCAGGCTAGAACAATGAGTTTGTCAGCAACCAGCATAGTTTTTCTAAGACCTTTTCTACATTGCCATTGTTGATTTGTCAAATAGTAATCATAATGAATGACAAAAGACATTGTTTTGCCTAGCAAAAGTTTATTTGTAGCACTTTTTTTCCCATAAAAAGGACAAATGCGGCTGAAACTTTGTGAGAGAACAATCAGCCTGACCCTTTCAAAAAGTGTAGTTACACTAATTAGAGTTAACTCGGAACTGCTTATCACCAGATGTATATAAACTCTCGCATAAGTTTGAAGAGGCAGAGGGGAAATGCATCCTGGCAACAAGTTTCTTGAAAAAAGCAGCAATCTTTCGGTTATAACCTCGTTAAAATTAATGTTTTCAACTAAATTTAAACAAAAAACAACAAATATTTTGTGAAGACATTTTTTGGGGGAAAAGGGCTGGGCCTTTACCTTAATTTGACAGAAAAAAAGCGATGAATTTTTGGTGACAACCTTTATTTTCTCTTCACATAAATTAGAAAGTAAAAAGCAGTGAGTTTCTGGTGCAAAATTTTTAGAAACTCGCCTCTCTGGCTCAAACCTTAAGTTATTCCACATAGTATTGCTAAATCAGCATTAACACTTGCTGCTAAGATTAGTCTCAGCACTCGTGTACAAATTACTTGTCAGAGGTGGAGTCGAGAACACAAGGCTCGAGGCCAAGGCCAAGGACACAAAAAAAATCCAAGGCCAAGGACAGCCTTTCCGAGGACAGACACTCTCGAGGCCAAGGACAGGAATGCTCGAGGCCAAGGCCAAGGACCAAGGACACAAGCGCAAGTGCTCTCCAAAAAAAAAGGTCTTCACAAAAATTTTTCAAGCGATCTCCACAAAAAAACGCTTTCCAAAAAACTTTTCAAGCGCTCCACAAAATTTTAACAATTCAAAAAATAGTGCTGTCCTCGAGCCGAGGACAGGCCAATTTTCGAGGACTTGAGGCCTCGAGGCCAAGGCCAAGGTCTTGACCTTCGAGGCCAAGGCCAAGGACTTCAAAATGTGTCCTCGAGGACTCCACCTCTGTTACTTGTCTTAACGTTTGTGTAAAAAACAATGCCTTTGCATGTTATTAATGCTCGTAAATTATTATTGTTTAGATTTCCAAATTTTGTTATACTGGAAGCTACAGTATACACATAACAGCATACTCTTTCTGCTTTGCTCTTCCTTTCAAGGTAGAGATAAAGAAACCCTCTGCGATATGTGATGAGATGCTCAAATGAACGAGTGGTCTAAAGTAAGTAAATCTTTCATTGTTACTAACATGAATCTTCATTTTCCGAAAAAATATACGGTAATGTAGTTGTACACCAGGCATTTCAAATAAAAAGTTTTTCCTGAGGTTCTGGTGTTCTAGGCTAGCTTTGAGAAATCACACAGGTGCTACTCAAAAGACTAACTTTATTACTGACGTTTTGCTAGTTAGAAGCATAGCAAAAAACAGAAAAACGATCCCACACGTTGCTGCAGTAGAATAACTAGCGAAAAAATTCAAAATAAGGCTCCGATAAAATTCATTGTTACGATAGGCTACGTCATACAGATAATGTAAAGGTGCGTACAAAAATGAAAGAAAGCGGTTCTATGAAAATAATTTCTCCGAAATAACATTGCTGCAAAACACGTTAGAACTAACACTAGGAAAGATTAAACCAGAAGAAATTCAACACTGGGAATTAAGCAACTTTCTGTAAACAGCAGGGAATGATAACCCATCATTTCTATTGAGTACTTGGGGCTTTTCGTTGATGTACCAACTTTCAGTGAAAAGACGCTTCGTGTAATCATGTTCCACTTTTAAAATTTTGACTTTAGACCAATCATTGAGGGGATCATTTTCCATGGAATGCTGGCAAAGTGCTGATTTTTCGGGCCGTTGGAATTTTACTGCTCGTTGATGTTCCTTTATTCTAGATTTGAGGTCTCGTTTGGTTTGTCCGATGTAAACAAAAGGACAATTCTGACAGATGAAATAAAGATGAAATAAGTCATAATGAAAAGTCCAACTTGGTTTACGAAGTTCCCTGTCAGAATTGTCCTTTTGTTTACATCGGACAAACCAAACGAGACCTCAAATCTAGCATAAAGGAACATCAACGAGCAATAAAATTCCAACGGCCCGAAAAATCAGCACTTTGCCAGCATTCCATGGAAAATGATCACCTCATCGATTGGTCTAAAGTCAAAATTTTAAAAGTGGAACATGATTACACGAAGCGTCTTTTCACTGAAAGTTGGTACATCAACGAAAAGCCCCAAGTACTCAATAGAAATGATGGGTTATCATTCCCTGCTGTTTACAGAAAGTTGCTTAATTTCCAGTGTTGAATTTCTTCTGGTTTAATCTTTCCTAGTGTTAGTTCTAACGTGTTTTGCAGCAATGTTATTTCGGAGAAATTATTTTCATAGAACCGCTTTCTTTCATTTTTGTACGCACCTTTACATTATCTGTATGACGTAGCCTATCGTAACAATGAATTTTATCGGAGCCTTATTTTGAATTTTTTCGCTAGTTATTCTACTGCAGCAATGTGTGGGATCGTTTTTCTGTTTTTTGCTATCAGAAGTTGATGGCGATTTGCCATCACTACTGATAGCAGTGCTCTGAAGAAGCTAGTTGCTTCTAACTAGCGAAACGTCAGTAATAAAGTTAGTCTTTTGAGTAGCACCTGTGTGATTTCTCAAAGCTAGTCCAGAACACCAGAAGAACCTCAGGAAAAACTTTTTATTTGAATCTTCATTATTAAGATGAAAAACGATCATTCCATTCGAGAAGTTCTCGAAAAAGCAATTGCTCAGCTAGTGGAGACTACAAAGTCCGTTTTTTCCAGTTAAATAATAATGTACTGAAATACTGGCAAATTATCTCATGTATGGTAGGTACAGCATTGCAAGTAATTAGTTTGTAAAACTTCAATCGAGACGTATTTATCAATTTATTATGCAACTTGTTTTCCTCGGATAAACCATTGCAATGGGCCAAAGTAAGACCTACGCTGCAATTGTAAGTAGACTGCCCAAAAGAAACAGGGTCACTTGCATCGATGCCCATTAGCAGTAAAAATCATGTTTACGACTTTGATTGCGTAATGTGGGTCCGACCCACATCTTGGTTCTTTGCGTCTTACATTAGGCACTTTACGATAAATACAGTAAAGCTTTACGCAGAGTCGTTGAGGGGGAAGCAAAGGGGCATGGAGTACTCATGCCCAGTATTTGGTTTGAAACATGATTTGAAGCAAATATCGAGAAATAAATAGGAACGCGAGCCACTTTTAATTTATAATAAAAAACAGGCTTTGAAGACTTTTTTTGGTCTTCAACCTAAATTTCGTAGGACAGAATAGCTGCTCGGTTTAGAAGCTTTGCTTTCGTTTTTATCATAATAAGTTTATCATGGCTTTGAATAAGTTATGGCTTTATCATGGCTTTAAATAAGTTATGGTAAGCATCTTTTAGAAATGCAACATCAAACTGAAAAGAAAGTCTGTTCAGTTGTGAAGTTTATGAATTTTTTGTTGTTATGCACGACGAAAAAGTTGTCTAGTTTAATATTTTGTTTGGTACCATATTGTGAGTGATTAATCCTTCGTGATATGTGTAATTTAATGCAGATGGGTCGTCAGAAGACAGCATCATTTGGCTATCTGAAGAAGCTGCAAAGTCGCGATTTCATATTCAGCGGCATATTACGCTTGTTGGTGGATAAAGATGCTATCAAGAAGTTGCCGTTTGGCGTTGATGATGCCTAAGCTACTGTTATTTACACTCGTCTACTGTTATTTTGTTTTTGCAGATGTTTTTTGCGCAGGTAATGCATAGCGTAAGCTTGCATATATTTTTGAATAAAATGTAAAAAAGCTCCTTTGAATTATCAATAAAGCAGTCTAAGTCAATAACATTATTCTATTTACTGGCCAAAGATTGTGCTCTCTCCCCAACTATATTGCCAAAAGTTGGTGTTTAACCTGATCGTTTTCCGTTGAGTTTTTCTTTTCTATCATAATAATCCGGGAAGGTCGGGTATAGTGCCATCTCTTGGCCAATCTTCAGCGATACTTTTGACTGGGCGTAAAAATCGTGAACGTACGAGCGTTTTTAAGTTTCATTTAAAGCAGAAATTCAGTACACTCGTCGTATAGCTTTAATTGATATAAATTAAGAATGCACGCACGATTTCATACATATTAATGCATCAAAAGTTTGTTAAAAACAACTTTTTAATAAAATGAATTAATAATCAGCATACACAAATCATCTTACCAGAAAACGAAAATTCACGAAAGGATTGCTGGTTGAGCGGTAACGCTTTCATTTCTGGCGCGGGAGCTCTGAGATTCAAATCTTTAGGCCGGTCAAATTGGACACAGTGTTGCAATGGCTCATCACCGCTGCAAGATTTCTTCGAAGAAGTATACGCATTGTAGCCAGGACGCAATGACGCGGAGATGGGCCCCCCCAAACTCGTAACACAATTCGGCGTAATACAGCGAGTATAATGAAACGCTTGAGTTAGACGTGTTTCGCTTCAGCTGACAAGGGTACACTCGCTCGAAAACTGTAGCGTAGGCCTTAGAGGTGGAGTCTTCGAAGACACAGTTTAAAGTTCTTGGCCTCGAATCCTGCAAGTTCTCGAAAATGCCCTGTCCTCGACAGCACTATTTTTTTATTTAAAAATAGGCCAAGGTCATGACCGTTTTTTTTTCGTCTTGTTGGAGCAAGCCAGAGACCTCGCAGAAAATTTTTGACGATCTTTTTTGGGAATACACCTGATATTCGCGGAAAATTTGCAATTTTTTTTGAGCGATGACCTTTTTTTTTGGAGAACACTTGCACATTGTGTCCTTCATTGTGTCCTTGGCCTCGAGAAGGTCCGTCCTCGGAAGGTTGGTCCGGCCTTGGCCTCAGATCTTTTTTTGTGTCCTTGGCCTTTTCCTCGAACCCTGTGTTCTCGACTACAACCTCTGCCAGGGCAAACAACCCAAAATTTGACGCAGTACAATTACATCCAACCCCAGCCGTTGGAAATAGTTGGCGTCCCAATGCCCACGATCGCTATGCGGAGGATTTCACCGATGCACAACCAAATACAAAAACTATTGAAAAACAGCAATCAAGTTTCACTAGAAAAATACATTGAAACCACAAAAGCCAGAGGGGGAACCAAAGTCCTCACTTCCAACTCTCCTGTTGACCAAGTACAAACTAAACAAATGCCTTTTTTCGTGCTCTAGCGCCAGTTTATTGCAGTGACATAACTTCCGCATTTGTTCCAAGCATTTTTAAAACATATTTTTAAATCATACGTATTCATCATAGCGACGGTGGGAAGTCCTCCAGCGTTGTGGGTTTGTGCCACATTAAACATGAAATTCTTTACGGTGGACGGTGATAATGATGTCATTGTTGTTTTTATGTATTAACGAATCAGTGAGCACCCTCATTCGAAAAGCCCAACTATAGAAAAACCACAACGATGATGCGTTTACGTATGCGGTGCAATTCAATTTTTTGAATTGGTTTTCTTCTTTTCTTAAGGATCTCACTTGACTGTTTGATGAATAAAGCATTGTCAACCATTCACCCCTGAAAATTTAAAACCTGATAAATTTTTTAAATGGTTTCTCTAATTTGAGTATTTAAAACATCGATATAAACGCGAAAGTGTGTAGCTAGTTAACAAGGCCCACCACCTACGCACCACTGCTCCAACACAACACAGTTTTAAACAAGAAAATGTTGGAACGGTGGCAACTCGCAAGCCGTCAGAAACGTCTTTCTCGTATCTTCACCCAAAGTGGCTCTCTGATGCCTGATCTTGAGTCTCCACCCTCTCTGTTTGTACTTTCGTGAATTCTTAGAAAGTCTGCGTTTGCCTATTTAAAGATTGAATTTGCTTATTTTCTAAGCCAAATGTTAGTCTCTTTACTTGTCAATGTGGCCCCTCTTGCCTCCTTCCTCTCCATTGCGTTTCTGCAAATTTTGAATCGATTTCTGCTGGCCTTCAAGAAATGAACTTGCCGTTTTCTTTTTTGTCTATCGAACGTCGATGTAGACCTTTGTCCTCTCTCCTCTGCAACTGCCTAAAACTACAAAAGATAAGCTCTGTTGTCTATAAATGCAATATTTTACTTTTGCACATCAAATTGTCAAGTTCCTCCAGCATCTTTGAAGGAACTAATCAATGGTGCCATTGGCGTCGATTTTTTGTTAAGCAAATTCTGAGAGAGCAAAAAATTTTTTCGAAGTTTGGTTAAACTTAATAATTCTACTTCAGTCTGGAATTTTGCCCCCAAATTCAGGTGAAGACCAAAAAGCAGTAGCGTAGCCGGGGGGGTGGCGGGGCATGTATACTGGGGGGGGGGAGCATTCCATGCCCCCCCACATTGGCATGTCGACTAAAATGCAGAATGAGAAAAACACTACGTTTTTAGCACTTTTGATACCGTCAAATGTACTAGAGCGGGCTAAATAGTGATTTAAAACATATATTTAGGGGCTGGGGGGCTAATTTGTAGAAAATAAAACTAACAAATAAACAAAAACTTTGAAAAATGGTCAAAAATACGCAATCAAATTTGATCGCAAGTGTAAAAATGCTAAACATAGCTGTTATCAACAACTATACTATAAACTAAAAAATAGGGGGGGCTATTCAGTATTGTTAATTACCAATTTCTTTCAAACTTCTTTTCATTAGCCCCCCCCCAATTATTTTTTTCTATAAACTGTATACGAAATAGATTACTCCGTGTGAGCTTTATTGCACTATTCGATTTTATAATTTACCAGCATCTAAATAAGAGAACTAAAATTTCACCATTATCCACTTCCCAAATAACACATTTATGCAACCAGAGTAGTATAAAATGCGCCAAATGCTTAGGGATTGCGGCGTGGCGGCGTGCGGCGTTGCGGCGTCCCCCCAAGTGCGGCGTCCCCTAAATGCGGCGTCCCCTAAATGCGGCGTCCCCTAAATGCGGTGTCCCCTAAATGCAATGTTATCTAAACGCAGCTTTGTCTAAATGCGGCGTTGTAGTGCTCTAACCCTAGCTAGTTGTTTGAAACTTGGTCTTACCTGAGTATCGAACCACCGCAGGTGGTTTGCCTGGGGGTTGGTTCAAGTCTAAAGACTCTTAGTGTCTTGCTTGAGTTCCGAACCACCGCAGGTGGTTTGCCTAGCTTTGGTTAAGGTCTAACCCTAATCTTAACTCTAACCCTAGCTAGTTGTAAGAATCGAACCCAAAACTTAGTCTTGACCCGAGTACCGAACCACCGCAGGTGCCTGGCTTCAAGTCTAAAGTTTGAAGAGTATCTTACCTGAGTACCGAACCACCGTAGGCGGTTTGAAATCACCGCAGGTGCCTGGCTTCAAAGTAGCTAGTTAAAAGTGAATAACCTGGTATTTTCTAAAAAGGTTATCTAGTTAATGCTATGAAGTCTATTTTTGTACGTTTGGGAATAAACTTCGTGTAACTTGAAACGATTCCTGTCGCGCTGAATTTTCGCTACCGTGTCGAAATCGTGACAGCTGTTTACATGAGGTAATCTATCTAAGGTTTAGCTGTGAATCACTATCTTTTTTTTGTTAATTTTTTTTTTTAACTTTTCGAATATGGGACGAACATGGCGCAAAAGAACTTGTTTAACCCCAATAAGTTTAACTCTTTAGCATACGATAGCGCAATAGCGTTGCTTATAAAAGGCGGTCATGAAACTATATTTTCATTCTACCAAAATGTATTCATGCGAGTACTGTGCTAAACCCTTTCGTCGAAATTGTGATTTATTGCGTCACAAGCGAGAAGTGCATGAATGGATATTGCGATTTGAGTGTGAAAAATGCGAAAAAAAATTTAAAAGAAAGTCGGATCTTGAGAGACATAAACGCACCTGCTGCGTTTGCCATCGGTGTCACATCCAATTCAAGTCTCCCCAGGAGAAAAAAAGTCATGTATGTGAACCGGCTACGAAAAAAGCTCGAATTGTAAGTGAAGAACACGCTGTACCGGTGCAGTGTCCAAGAGTTCAATCCCCAACAGAGACACCATCGAAATCTCAACCAAATGCAGTAGAGTCTCCAGATCTTCAAACGAACGTTGTGGAGCAACTTCCTCCAGCAGTTCAAACCCTGCCAATTCCAAGCGGTGCTCCAACCTCGGTGTTAACTTGTCCGCCATTGACACCAGCTCCTCGACGGCGCAAAAGTTTGAAAATCAAGCGCCCGACCAAACTCTCTAATCTTCCCTCACCGCCACCGCTGACACCAAAACCTGGATTGTTTCTCAAACCACCGCGGAAAGCTGAAACCAAAAAGAAATGGCGGGAAGTAGAAGAAAACGAAATTATTCATGAACTAGATCCAGATTTAGAAAGATTTATCCGTTTAAACTGGGACTCCATTCGTACATTTTCGCGTAGAGGACCCGTTCAAAATCTGTTTAATTTTTACTGTAGTGATGATGTTTGTAATTTAATTGGTCGTATAGCAAAAACTATCATGAAAAAACAAGAAAATCGTTTTAAAATTAACTATGGTTTTGGGTTTGTGTTAAAAAATATTGAAACAGGTGAATTTCGTTATTATCATGCTTCAAATAATTCGTTAATGCTTGATGCTGCAGTACTGATTTCTAACGAAGCTGAGTTAAATGAATTTTTAGCACAAATCGCAGATGAAGATTTTTTGGATTCTGTTTCCCGACCCGATACAAAATGGCGGCTGTATCAAATTACGAATTTACTGTTTTTTGTAAATCATCTGAAACAAGCTCCGCTAGGGGCGCCGTTACCACTCCCGAATTTTGTTAAATATAATCGTGGTCTCATTACTGTTTCAGGCGATGAAAATCTCTGCTTTTTCCGTTGTTTAGCAGTTTTTAAAGGGGCTGATAGGTTGGATTGTAAAACAAAGACCAGAGAGTTGTTTGCGCAGTATGCTATGAATTTTGATGTACATAATTTTAATGGTATTGCTATTGAGGATTTGATTCCAATCGAGGATTTGTTCAAGGTCAATGTTTCCATATATCAACTTAATGAAGAATCAGCTCGACTCGTTTACAGGAGCCGAGGTCTTTATCAGGAAACAATGGCTTTGAATAAATACCAGAATCATCTTAGTTTGATTACTGACTTTGAAAAATATTGTGCTGTGTACCGTTGCATGTCATGTGATAAGTTGCATTACGGTAGAAAGGATTTCTTACGCCATTGTAAAACATGTAAAGTCATCACCCGGCAAACTTATCCCGGGGGTATATTTAAAGCAAAAGAAACAATTTTTGATAAATTAGCAATGATTGGTATTAACGTTCCCCCAAATGACCGTCACTTCCCCTATTACGCCTGCTTTGATTTTGAAAGTCTATTTAACAAACAAAACTTACCACAAAACGCCCAACAACTTTCCTATGAAGCCAGACATGTGCCGTTGAGTTTTGGTGTTGCCTCCAACGTTCCAGGGTTCACAGAGGGTGTTTGCCACGTCAGTTCCGGTGACGAAAACGAACTTGTTGCAAAATTGATCGATTACCTTGAAGGGGTGGCTGATGCTTCGTGCGAGATACTGAAACAGAAATTTGATTATGTTTTGGCAGCTCTCGAAAATCACCCAAATTGCAGAAGGGAAAAATTGACTTCTGAATTTCACTTATATCTGCAAGAGCTACCGGTTTTGGGTTTTAATTCGTCTAATTATGATTTGGCTCTTATTAAACCTGCTCTGGTTCGTTGTTTGATGGGTAAAATCAAGTTTGTGCTCAAAAAAGCAAACTCTTTCCTTTGTTTGAAAACCACAAAACTTAGGTTTCTGGATATCAGAAACTTTTTAGCTCCAGGGTTCTCTTATAGAAAATTTCTCATTGCATACGGGGCTGAAGACAGGAAATTTTTTTTTCCTTATGAATTCATGGATTCTTTTGAAAAACTGAACTTTCCCAGACCCCCACCCCATGAAGTTTTTTATAGCTCGCTGCACCAAAGTAACATTAGCAACGAGGAATATGCTCTCGTTGTAGAAACTTGGGAGAAAGAGGGTTGGTCAACTCTCAAAGATCTCCTTATTTATTATAATTTGTTAGATGTGGCTCCTTTCGTCCAAGCAATTTCCAATCTTTTACAGCCCTATTTTCAGGATGGTATTGACCTCTTTAAAGATAGTTTTTCAGTGAGCGGTGCTGCAAAACTCAAAATGCAGAGGGAAATTAACAATGGGACTTTTTTTTGCTTGTTTCCAAAAAGGCATAGCGACCTCTACCAAAAGTTAAGATCTCAGTTAACCGGCGGTTTGAGCGCGGTCTTTTGCCGCCTAGCAATCGCTGGCCAAACCAAAATTCGCCCTCATCAGGTGGAGAACCCGTATACATGTGCTATTATAAAGGGCTATGATTGTAATGCGTTGTACCTCCATGCCATCATGCAAAAGAACCCCACAGGTTATTTTTGCCGGTATCGGGAGGAAGATGATTTTAGACCCTTACCTGCCTGCCGATATGGACTCTCCTGCTACCAATGGCTTTCCTGGGAAGAACATCGTCGAAACATCCACATCCAACACCAGTTCAACGGTGGTGAATGTCGCGTGACCCCCATGAGTCTACCCGTTGATGGGAAGTCAGGGAGCCAAATATACCAAATGCATGGTTGTTCCGTACATGGCTGTGATCGCTGCTGGACCAATAGAAATCGAGACGGCACCCTCAAGGAGTTCAACTGGTGTGGTGACAAAGTGGAAGAGCTGAAGAAACAAACCCTGGAAATCACACAAAAAATTGAAGAAGACGGGTACGAGGTAATATCATTGTGGGAATGTGAATGGAAAAGGATGAAAAAGAGACCAGAGGTCGCTGAATTTGTAAAAACTTTAAAAACAGTCCAACCAAGAAGAAAGTTAAGTTTTGACCAAATTCTAAAAGGGATTCAAAACGATACTCTTTTCGGTCTCCTAATTGTTGATATTCATACGCCAACAGAGTTGAAACCGCTGTTTGCAGACCACCCCCTCATTATCAAAAACACAATGGTCTCACGCGAGGATATTGGGGACTATATGAGGGGTGTAGCTGAAAAACATGGTTTTCTTAAAAAACCAAAAAGAGCTTTAATTTGCAGCCATTTTGGCAAGGAAGTGTTAATCACCTCAGAAATGGGAAAATTTTATTTGGAAAAGGGTTTAAAAATTACTAAAATTTATGAATTTATCGAATTTCATCCCCAAAAATGTTTTGAAGATTTAGGCAATCGGATATGTGACGCCAGACGACTCGGGGATTTGAACCCACATTCGCAAATAGCTGCTTTAACGGCGAAATTGCAGGGAAACTCCCTTTATTCGGCTACTCTAATTAATAAAGACAAACACAGGGTAGTTACTTACTGTGATGATAGTACAGTGAATGAGGAGATCAATAACCCAAGATTTGTTAATTTGGAAGTTGTTTCACCCGGCGTTTACGAGGTTAAATCTTTGAAGAAGAAAGTTATTAACAACTTGCCAATTCAAATCGGCCTGTTTGTGTATTTGAATGCAAAATTGACCATGCTACAATTTTTGTACGATTTTCTTTTAAAATTCTGCCAAAAAGAAAAAATATCTCTCTTAGAATGCGATACCGATAGTTATTACTGTGCTTTAGCTGAACCTGATCTCGATCAATGTGTGAAAGCTGAAAAAAAGCGCGAATATTTCACCCAAAAACCGAATTATTTAATTGTGGCTGTTTGTGAAAACCACAAACAAAATTACGTTGAAACCAAAGTAGCCGGACGAGAATGGAACCCAGAACCTTGCTGTGTTGCCAGACAAAAATTTATGAAGCGAATGCCCGGAAAATTTAAGTTAGAATTTTGCTCCACCTCAATGGCTCTTTTGTCCCCAAAATGTTACATTTGTAGTGGGCCAGAAGGGGATAAATTGGCATGCAAGGGAGTAAACACAAAACAAAACAAACTTACATTCGACGATTACTTCCAAATATTAACTTCAGATGACACACTGTCAATAGCAAACAGAGGGTTTCGAACCAAGAACCACAGTGTATATTCCTGCAAGCAAAATAAACGGGGTCTTTCTTCTTTTTACTGCAAAAGGCTTGTTCTCAATTGTGGAATCGAAACAGAGCCCCTAGATTTGTAACCAGTGTGTTGTAACTGTTATTTCATTGGTGAAAATGTATTTTTTTGCAAATGTGAAATTGTTGGAAATGTGTATGTCTTGTATCGATTTGGAATAAAAAAACGAAATCAGATTTTACCTTTGTTTTATTGCAAAACAGCTTTTTCAGATCTAAGAGTTTGGTTGATAAGTTTGTGTACATAACAAAGTAGGCGACTAACTTGTTTGCACAGTAACAAGTAGGTAAAACACATTGGATGCTCCAAATCATATGGGAAAACTATGAACCGAGACAACCTCAACAGTTCCATTGCAAAGTATTTCGCGCCATTTGCTGTTTTTTTCCATTCATGCTCTAACTCTGAATATCAAACACACAAGCCTCTGCTCTCAATTCAATTACGACTCATAAAAAATAAACTTAAAAAATATTCATGAAACACACAAGCTCTACCCTTAATTCGATTAAGTCTCATAAAAAATAAACTAAAAAACATTCAATATTGCACCAAACCGTGTGGGAGAGCTTATAATCAATCGCTCCGTTGCAAACTTTCGCGCGCTTTGCAGTGCTTTTTTGCAAGTTAAACAAACTAACAAAATCAACCTAGAGTTGAAAGAAAAAAGTGGGGGATTGAGAAGTATTAAAAAGGTTCGAGCTTGTATTTTCACACATTTATTTGAACAAATTGAAGAAACGGGGAAAATTCGTCAACATGGAGCAAAAGTGAGTTTGTTTAACTATTTTATCAAATCTAGCAATTTGTTATGAGTAGTGTTTCCACTAAGGTGAATTTTGTTGGAGTGATGGTAAATGATTTTGACACAGTAAACATAGCTTTAGAAAATTTGTGAAAATATGACATACTAGATTAGTACAAAATTTAGAGCATATAAACAATATTTAAGAACTTTGATGACAGGAAAATTTGAACACCGATTAATCATGAAGTTAGAGGGAACACAGCTTCTTTTTTCGAATTAGTTGAAAAAAAAAAAGCGTTCTGTTTTTTTTTTTTTTACTATTTTAAAGAAAAGTAAGATTAGTTGAATAATAAAAAATATACTTACTATTTCAAAGAAAAGTAAGGTTAGTTGATCAATAAATAAAAAATACATTACTATTTTAAAGAAAAGTAAGGTTAGTTGATCAATAAATAAAAAACACATTACTATTTTAAAGAAAAGTAAGGTTAGTTGAACAATAAATCAAAAAATGTAAATTTCGAGCAACTGGTTCAATTAGTAAAATAAATAACGATCATACCTCCATTTCGTCTAAGGACTATCATTATTTCTACAGCAACAACAACGTAGTTGTAGAAGAAGAAGAAGTCTTGGTCCAGGAGTTGGACGATATTCAAAACGACCCGGAACCAGAACCTCCCGCGATTTCGTGTATCTCATGTATGGAGTAAGAGGCAGTAATGGTCGCCCTTTTTTGTGGGCATTGTTGTTTTTGCCCGGAATGTCTCCGTGCCTACGAGGAGGAAGAGATTAGAAGATGCCCTATTTGTAGGGAAAGAGTTATATGTTTTTTTCGTATATATTATTAAATTTTCTATGTGTTTTTTCCAAATAAAAAATAAATAAATAAATAAAATAAAATAAAATCAATACAAAAAAAAAAAATTCAGTTGTGAAAGTTATTTCAGATCTAGCTAGGAATCGAACCTATCCATAGAGAATTTAAGTAATCACAATGACGTCACCGCAAAATGTCGCATACTCGATCACAAAGAACTTTGTCTAAGCGTATGACGTCACTGCGAGTTGTGACGCGTTGATTGTGCGGCTAGAATCTCTTTGTCTCTAAAGCGTGCATCCAGTCAAGCGTGAAAAATTGCGCGCTAGCAATTGCTTACGTGTCTTTTGTGTTTGAAAGAATACCAATCATGAAAAAACATAACAGATTCACTTACCTGCAAATTATTAAGGTTGCAACGGTCACACTATTATCCACTAAAAGTTGTTCCACAGTCAATTAACCAATATTTTTCGAATAAACGTTCTTTACTACAAACCACCATTTTCAAACAAATTTACTACAAACTAATATTTTTTAAACAATAGGGTTTAAACCCTTTCTAAGCTCTTAGTTAAGTTTTAACATGTAGTTAAATATTCGCAAAAACTAGGTTTTAAACCTTAACAGTTCTAAGCGAATTCTTGGCTGCCATTTTGAAATAGAGTTTAAACCTTAACAATTCTTAGTGAGTTCTTTGCTACCATTTTCAAAAAATAGAGTTTAAATCCTTTCTTAGCTCTTGGTTAAGTTTTAAAATTTTACTACAAGCTATCGCAAAAACTAGGTTTTTAAACCTTAACAATTCTTAGTGAATTCTTTGCTACCATTTTCAAAAAATAGAGTTTAAATCCTTTCTTAGCTCTTGGTTAAGTTTTAAAATTTTACTACAAGCTATCACAAAAAACTAGGTTTTAAACCTTAACAGTTCTAAGCGAATTCTTGGCTAACGTTTTCAAACAGTAAAGTTCTTTGCTAACACTCTCAAAAAATAGAATTTAAAAGTTAATTCTCTGCTACCATTTCCAATTTGTGTTTACGCTCTTTGTTTACCTCAGAAATCTTTATCACACAACCGCTTTGCAAAACCGACGCAAAGAACCACGCGCCACGCCAATCGTCGCGAATTTTTTTTTAAATGCGTGCAAGGGGTTGATTTCTTCAGTTGTAAATATGGCGTTGAAGGTAAATAACCCCGCTTCTTTCCTTTTGTCGGGACCGAGTCAGTCGGGCAAAACTCATTGGATTTTCCGCCTTATTGAACACCGCAATGAAATTTTTACAGAAAAAATCGAAAAAATTTTTTATTTCTATGACACATATCAGAAAAAATTTGACCAGTTCGTCGACTCTATAGAATTTATTCAGGGTTTACCCAGTCTGGAAATATTGAAAGATGCAAGTCAATCTTTAGTAGTTCTTGATGACTTGATACATTATCCGAAAGACGTAATAAGCAAAATTTTTACTGTCTATTCCCATCATTATAATTTCTCAGTTATATTTACCACACAAAATCTTTTTAATAAAAGCATTCGTGAAATATCATTGAATTCACATTTTGTGGTTTTATTTAAAAACTGTCGTGACGCCACTCAAATCCAAACTTTCATGCGCCAAGCTTTCCAAGAAAACGCAAAAAATGCGTTTCAGGCATATAAAAACGCAACATCGGAAGCAAGGGGTTATTTATTGCTAGACTTCAGACCGGATACGTACGACTCCCAGCGGATTCGGACAGGAATTTTTCCAAACGAAGTGAATTACATCTATCAGTAACCTTCACACATGGATCGGTTAAAAAGAAACGCTTCTACTCTCAAGCTTTTGCATGGCGCAAAACCTTCTTTCCAAAAAGCTGTTTTAAAAAAATCAAAAGACGATTTTGTAAAATGCGTTTGCGATTTAAGTTACAACGTTCTGAAAGGTACTGCACCGATTTCAAAACAGCATAAAAAGCGGCTCAGTCGTCACAAAAGTTCATTACGTAAACTTATTGACCGGAAACTGTCCCTCAAAAAAAAGAGAAAAGTGATTCAAAGTGGCGGTTTTCTCTCGGCGTTATTGACCGCAGCGATACCTGTTTTGGGTAGCTTGTTCGGTCTAGCAAAATGAGGAAATTAGTGGCACTGGAGCCAGCTGTGTACGAAAAATTAAAGGAGGGAGCTGGACGAATTGAGTCTCGTGTTCTTGGTGACTTGGATAGACAAATGCAAACGGTTTTACATTCCCAGCAACCCGAACATGAAAAAATTAATCATTATAACTCGATTTTGGAAAAAGCGGCGCGGTACGAAAAAAAGACTGCAGATGGTAAACCGCAAGCGACAGAAGATCGAATATTAGCGGACTTTGAGCAGCAAATGCAAAACATTTTACATTCTCAAAAACCACCAAGCGAAAAAATGTTATTATATAACAATATTTTTGGTAAATCCAAAGTATACCAACAAAAGCGGCGCACTAGACGTGTGCAGAAAAAAGAAAAGCTACCAAAGAAAGAAATTTTGAAACATTTCAAAAAAGCTAAAAACAAAAAGGTAAAACGGATTCTGAAAGGTATTGAGGAACAGAAAAATATTAGCTGGAACGACGCCGGAAACTTGGTTCTTGACGGCCGCCCGATCCCTTCCAGCAACATAACAGAACTGCTACGCTCAGCTGTAGTGAAAAAAGAACCGAATATTCCAGGGTGGCGATCGTTCGATAGCGTTTTACCATGGGAGAGTTTTTAGATTATTATAATGAAAATAAACCTGGATCGTTTAGTGGTGCAGCGGCGTTTCAAAGAACCGCGCAAAACCCTAAGGCAAAGAAGTGGCTTTTAACCCAAGACGCTTACACTCTTCACAAACCGGTTCGAAGGCGGTTTCCAAGACGAAAAATCATTGTGGCTGGTCCGAAACAACAATTTCAAGCAGACTTGATTGACTTTAGTCGTTTACAGAAATACAATGACGGATTTAAATTTATTCTTGTTGTGATTGATGTGTTTTCGAAATATGCTTATGTAGAATGTTTAAAGAATAAAACTTCCAAAAGTGTGATAGTTGCGTTTTCTAAAATATTGAAACGAAGTGGACATTTTTCCACTTTGCAAACCGATTTGGGTACTGAATTTACAAATAAAGCGTTTCAAAGCTGGCTCAAACAACACAATATTCATTTTTTTACCACACACAACCACGAAATTAAGGCTAGCATAGCGGAACGTTTTATTCGTACTATTAAAGAAAAACTTTGGCGTTATTTTACGCATGAAAACAAACGAAAATATACTCATGTGATTCAAAAATTAGTGCATGCTTACAATCATACCTTTCACCGTTCGATTCAACGTTCACCAGCGGAGGTTAACCCTTCTAATCAGGAAACGGTTTGGCTGACATTATACGGAAGTCTGCAGCCTAAAACACCGAAATTAAAAGTAGGAGATCGAGTAAGGATCTCCATGATGCGCAGACGATTTGAAAAAAGTTATTATCAAGGGTGGACCGAGGAGGAGTTTGAGATTGCCGAGGCATTCACAGACGACCCCCCCTATTATAAGATCAAAGATTTAAAGGGTACTGTTTTGGAAGGGACTTTTTACGAGCAAGAAGTTCAAAAAGTAGTTAAAAACGATAACATTTACAAAATCGAGTCCATTCTTAAAAAACGGAAACGTAAGAAGCATCAAGAGTATTTTGTGAAGTGGTTGGGATACCCAGACTCGTTTAACAGTTGGATACGCGAACGAGACCTTGTACGTTATGCTTAATCTTTCCTCAAACACGGCTGACATCATCGCTTTTTTGTTTCAAGTGGTTGCTGTCTACATTGTAATCGTTATAAGTCTATTAAACCTGACACGAGGTTCGGATAATAAAGAGCTCTGGGTGAGCCTTCTGTCGAGTAGTGTGGGGTATTTGCTACCGACCCCCATACTCACAAAAAAACATGTTTCTAGTGCTACCCAGTAATTCTTCGATTCAAGTTTTTCCTGACAATAAAACTTCAGACTTTAAAGTACAATTACCAAAGTCTGTGAGTCTGGAAGGTTCTTGGGAATGTGGTTTAGCTGAGATACAGTACCCACGATCTTGGTACACAATGCCGTCAGCTTTGGATCTTTGGGTGCAATGCCGGCAGGGTAATGTGGAGGCGATGGGTTTCTTATCGCAAGGATACTACCAAGACCCTCGCAATGTGATCGATCAGCTCAATCGTGATTTAGAAAGATCTTTCACATATGTGGTAGACAAGAAAATGGCGGACCCTACGTCAGGAATGACGACACGCCCGCAATTGAAGACACATTTACGCTTCGACTCTTATTCTCAAGTAGCGTCGTTGGAAATCCAAGAGCCTCAGCTCAGAAATATGAGAGTTAGAATTTCTCCGCCGTTAGCACGCATGTTAGGTTTCGACACTGTGAATTACAGACGACCGGGGACGTATGTAGCTTCAAGAGTTGTAGATTTAAACAACACTCATGCTTTATTCGTTTACAACGATTTAATTCAACCGCAAATCGTTGGCGATACCCTGACACCCCTACTGGACGTCGTTGCTGTCCAAGGTGGACCTGGAGATCTAGTCTGTAGTAGATTCGACAAACCACATTACAAACCTGTT
This sequence comes from Trididemnum nubilum, assembly GCA_963965965.1. Classification (NCBI taxonomy): domain Eukaryota; kingdom Metazoa; phylum Chordata; class Ascidiacea; order Aplousobranchia; family Didemnidae; genus Trididemnum; species Trididemnum nubilum. The sequence goes on from OZ014474.1 coordinate 30,347,224, forward strand.
TTGAGAAAGCAATTTTCCGATATCCACATTTCTTTACGTGATGCTCAAGGCGAACCGATTCGTTTTGAAAAGGGAAAAGTAATCGTGACTTTACATTTGAGAAGAGCGAAACTACCTCTTTAAATTCGGTATCAAATCTACACGGCATTCATTTAGACCAAGCAATATGCATGTAAAGTACTGTTGTGATTCAAAGGCTTATCAGTCTTATTACCTGAACCAAATTGGACACGGTGGCCCGTATTTTAGCGGTGCACCCTTTCAAAATGGGTACGGTCTTGGTGGAATTTTTTCTAGTCTGGCAAAGTCGATTATGCCCTTGATTAAGTCAGGTGCAAAGGCAATAGGTAAACAAGCCTTAAAGGGTGGTCTTGGTTTCGCCTCAGACGTTTTAGCGGGTAAAAACGCAAAGGAAGCGGCTGTCGAGCGTGCAAAGATGGCCGGTTCTTCCCTTTTGCGACAAGCTGCAGGTCGTAAACGCAAAGCTCCAGGGCGAGTACAAAAGAAACGACGCAAGCGAACGAACGACATATTCAGTTAGGATGGCTTCCTTGATACACCCCAGTTCTTCGGAGTCTGTGACCAGTCAATTGGACCTATTCTCAGTGCCGCCAACTCAGACTAGTTTGGAAGATGGATTTTTTACGGAGTACAGACCCATTTCTGTTTTAACCTCAGGCGGTCCGGTGGAGTTTTGTATAGCTGCTGAAAGCTCAAACTACATTGATTTAGCCAACACTTTTCTGTACGTAAGAGCGTCGGTGACAAAAGCAGATGGCACCGCTCTTGCAGCGGATACCGAAATCACCCCAGAATGTAATTTTTTACATACGTTGTGGTCTCAGTGTGATCTATACTTAAACGACACATTGGTGACCCAGTCGAGCAACAATTACGGCTATCGCAGTTACATAGAAACGTTGCTGTCGTTTGGAAAAGACGCTAAAGATTCGCAATTATCGTCGGTTTTGTGGTATCAAAACTCTTCTGGTTCATTTGATACGCGTGGCGCAGGTAACGCCGGTTATACGAAACGAAAAGCGATTGCAGCGCAAAGTCATGAATTTGATATGATGGGACGTTTGCATCTAGACATGAGTTTCCAGTCTAGATACGTTCTTAATGGAATCGAAATCAAATACAGGTTGATTAGAGCAAAGGATAGTTTTTGTTTGCATGGAAACGCCGACCAAGCTGAAAACAAGGTCTCGTTGAAAGAGGTCTCTTTATTCTGCCGAAAAGTGAAACCAAACCCGTCCATTCAACTAGCACACGCCAAGGCTCTACAACACGGGACTGCAAAATACCCCCTGAGACGTGTAGAAGTAAAAACTTTCACTATCCCTCAAGGAAATCGCTCTTTTTCGAAAGAAAGTCTGTTTTTGGGGCAATTACCCACCCGAATCGTGGTCGGTTTTGTTGACAACGACGCTTACAACGGAAACATTGCAAAATCACCCTTCAATTTTAAGAATTATGATATTAATTTTGTGTGTGTTTATCGTGATGGGACGCAAATCCCTTCGTCACCCCTTCAACCGGATTTTAACAACAACAAATTTATTCGCAGTTACTTGAGATTGTTTTCGCAGACTTCCCAATATTTTGCTGACACAGGTCTAGCTTTGTCTAGGTCTGATTTTGGTGGTGGTTACACGCTGTTTGCTTTCGATTTAACCCCCCAGTTAAATTCGAGCGACCCTGCTTTCGAGTTAATAAAAAGCGGGAATATTAGATTGGAGGTTCATTTTGCTGCAGCAACTCCGCGTACCTTGACCGCTGTTGTTCTTGCTGAGCACGATAATCTTTTGCAAGTAGACGACCAAAGACATGTAGCTTTCGACTATACAGCATGAACACGATTCAGATCGAACATTTATTGAAAAAAGACCCTTTTACTAAAACTATTTTTAAAAAGGCTTGCGCCAAAAACCAACTACTTCGCGTTGATTACCCGTCTGCTTACGTCATTAATTCTCACCCAAGCTCCAAACCTGGAGAGCATTGGATCGCGGTGTATTTTGATAAGCATGGAAAGGGTGAATATTTTGACAGCTACGGTCTGCACCCTAGCATGAACGGTTTTACTGCTTTTATGGAACGTAACTCAAACAGTTGGATTTACAACAACAAAACTGTACAAAGTCTGTTTTCTACAACGTGTGGTCATTATTGTGTGTATTTTATTTTGTATCGTTGTCGTGGTTATAGCATGCGTGATATTGTTTCTCGTTTCTCATCGAATCTTACTGAAAATGATCGTAACATTAACCTGTTTATTCGTGCTTTCATGTAAATCGAACACGCAAATTTTTTTCACATGTGTTTTATTGCAATAAAAAGTCACAAAGAAAACAAACGTCTGATTTTCATTCTATGAACAGGTTCGAGACAAAATTCAATTACTTTAGCACAAGCTTCGATTCGCCGGCGAAAACGTTGGCGATTTCGGGCAGCACGCATCCAATTGCCGCGCCGCGCTTCGCGACAGGCGTCGGATTCAAACAGCAGGCGAATAGTCACATAGTCAGAAAAACGTACACTTTTCATTACAAATATGTCTCTAAACTTTGAGTGAGAGGTAATTCAGAGACGGTAGGAAGAGCAGTGTCAGAAAGTTTACGCTTCTTCGGTGTCGCGATATTGTTCGCCTCCAAAAGAGTCAAAAAAGACTCGAGCTGTTTATGGTCCACTGGGGGTAGGTGACAATCGTCGTCGTTTTGAACCGCTAACGTGATGTAGTTGTTGAGCATGTAAAGGGTAAATCTTCGCGGTGATGGAATGTTTTCCACTTTAAAACGAAGCTGGTAGCCGTCAGCTAGAACCTCCTGTTTAATCACCTCTGCGTTTTCTTGAATATTGCAAAGCGTGTCATCAAAATTAGTAGACCAGAAAACGAGAACAACGTAGTCCTTTGTATCGCTTTTGGGTCGAAACAACAAGTAGGGTTTGTTTTCCATAATCATTTGTACCACGCGCGAAAGTTGTTCTGTGGAGAACATAAACTTTCCTTTTTTGACCGAGACCACCGCCTTTCTGAGTAGAGTCGAAGTAGGTAGCGGGAACCCGGAGTCTGCAATGGTTTGAAACTGCTGACGGATTTGTCTTGCTGAATCCTCCATTGTTCTGGCACGTTCGATTAATTCTTCTTGCTGGTAAAGAGTCTCGTAGCAGCTAGTAAACGGGGGAATGTAGTCTGGTATTTGCACGTTTTGAGCCTCTAAATAAAGTTCGTCTGCTCTGTTGGTGTAAGACTGCATGATTTCAAGTTTTTCGAGTGCAGCTCTTTTTATAGACGAGGAGAAAAAGGTAATCGCACCACAAAATGGAAAAAAGTCCACAGCTGTTTTTGGTGCTATTGCACCACGGTTACACATAATGGGGAGTACGCCAGTTTTGTGAATATGGTGCAATCCTGGTCTTACACTCGATACGAGCGGATTTTTTCTTCAACAAATTCACCGCAAATGGTACACAGTTGCGACTTCCTGGAGCATGAGAAACAATGAGCGATGTGGGCACATGGGAGATATACTACACATCTTTCTTCCTTTTTACATTTCAAACACTTCACTTCATCCAAAATTTCTTTGGCACGTTTCATTGTTAGTTTGGGTTTAAAAATAACATCGGGTTCTTCCATTAATTTTAACATAAAATCGTAAAAGGTAGCAAAGTTCTCGTTGTGTTCTTGAAATCTTTTGGTTAACACCCGAGATATTTTTCGGTCTTCAAACCCTAGCAATTTCGCCATTTCTACATTCCTTCCCAACAGCATCTCTCTTTCGACTTTTTCTTTCACATCCACACCACCTCTAGGGTCGATGAGAGGAGGGAACGGTGGTTGGTGTTTTCTAAGGGGTGGGTAATTGACTAATTTTTCCAAACCCTGAAGCTTGCTTTTGGGTGGTGGGTTGGGAACAGGTGGTCGATTCAAAGTAACAAAACCCGTCACAATATCTTTCACAAAACCTACCCCTCTATTTTTCAGCAAATATTCACAGAATGGGAACCATTTCGCGTGTTCTATCCACGGGTCGTCGAAACGTTCCCAGTTCTTCAAACCTCCGTTACAGTACCAACATTTTGCCCGATCACCGTCACCGAGATAGTAAAACCCAGCATCTGCTATTAACTTGGGGTCGGCTGCGATTCTTTCTCTGGGCCAATTTTCAGACTCGATAAACGTCTGATAGCGGTCGCCAATGCTACGCATGTGCGGGTTCATCGGTTGCTTGCACGGGAACTGAGAAAAAGTCGATGGGGGAACATCTAACCCGCGTACTGGGACGGAATCACACGCGTCTGCCATGTTGCTTTTGTTTTTTTGAATGAAAACATAGTTTCATGACCGCCTTTTATAAGCAACGCTATTGTGCTATCGTATGCTAAAGAGTTAAACTTATTGGGGTTAAACAAGTTCTATTGCGCCATGTTCGTCCCATATTCGAAAAGTTAAAAAAAAAAATTAACAAAAAAAAGATAGTGATTCACAGCTAAACCTTAGATAGATTACCTCATGTAAACAGCTGTCACGATTTCGACACGGTAGCGAAAATTCAGCGCGACAGGAATCGTTTCAAGTTACACGAAGTTTATTCCCAAACGTACAAAAATAGACTTCATAGCATTAACTAGATAACCTTTTTAGAAAATACCAGGTTATTCACTTTTAACTAGCTACTTTGAAGCCAGGCACCTGCGGTAATTTCAAACCACCTACGGTGGTTCGGTACTCAGGTAAGATACTCTTCAAACTTTAGACTTGAAGCCAGGCACCTGCGGTGGTTCGGTACTCGGGTCAAGACTAAGTTTTGGGTTCGATTCTTACAACTAGCTAGGGTTAGAGTTAAGATTAGGGTTAGACCTTAACCAAAGCTAGGCAAACCACCTGCGGTGGTTCGGAACTCAAGCAAGACACTAAGAGTCTTTAGACTTGAACCAACCCCCAGGCAAACCACCTGCGGTGGTTCGATACTCAGGTAAGACCAAGTTTCAAACAACTAGCTAGGGTTAGAGCACTACAACGCCGCATTTAGACAAAGCTGCGTTTAGATAACATTGCATTTAGGGGACACCGCATTTAGGGGACGCCGCATTTAGGGGATGCCGCATTTAGGGGACGCCGCACTTGGGGGGACGCCGCAACGCCGCCACGCCGCAATCCCTAAGCATTTGGCGCATTTTATACTACTAACCAGTTTAATCTTGTTTGCACTGCCAATTTCTAAGCCACGTTTTAAAGGCATTATTTTTTTTGTCAAAATAGCCCTAAAATTAAGTTATTTTTGCAAAAAAATGCAAAAATTTTCCAGCGCCTACTGTTATTTTGTTATTTACGCCTACTGTTATTTATTTTTTTCAATTGATTTTCAAATGTTAAAAATTGAGTTCTTTCAAATGGCTTCGAAAACGTGCAAAATGTGATCCAATGGCATTTAAAATAGCTTGTTTTTCAAAAAAAATCGCCCAACGACATTTTTACTTTTTAATCTTGGTAAACCAGACCACGGCTTCTGGTCTTCTAGTCTACAATATGTTCGTCCCGCAAAAAGTTCCTTTTTCGAAAATTTCCAATGACGTCATTACATGTAATTTGTAGTTTGCCCCCCCCCCAAAACAAAAATCCTGGCTACGCTTATGCTGCTGCCTACTTAATGTTGAATCAAGCCAAAAATATGATAAATTAGGAAAAAACATTAAAATCAAAATGAGTAGAACTGTTTGCAATGCTCTTTTGGTGACACAACTACTTTTTGATTGGCGTGGTTGCTTTGTAATTTGGTACAATTTTTTGGCATGACTAAAAAATATGCAGACATCGAAAGCAAAAACCAGGCTTAAAAATTGGACAGGCATGTAAAAACGTTAAATGTGGTGTTAATTTATGTAATACATTATGAATATTCTCTCGAAATGGCTCACTAAACGATTAAACGAATATAACTATGATGCCTAAATATTTGTGTTGGGATAGTTGTATAGGTGCTCAATAGCTAGAGAGTAACGACAATGCAACTGTTTCGAAACTATGCGTTGTAGGAGAGTAGAGGAGTGGCGCAACGTTATGGTTATTGACTCTCACTCTCAAAACTTAAAAGCTGAATATTATTTTGTAAGTACTGTAACTAATCGTATATTTCCACTGCTGTAAGTATCTCCCACCTCCTGGAAAGCCTTCCAAATTGTTTCACTCCATAATCAATTTTTTAATGGCTTAAACTAGAGAATTTTTTTGTATCAGTATAAATTATAAAACGACGAACATTGTTCGCATGGTTTGAAGGTATTACCTTCTACGGAACCCTGCCAAAATGAAGAACAAGTAATTATATTAAGAACAATAAACAAAGAAAATTAATAACAAGCTATAGACAGTATCCAGAGTCTTATAGGCACAATCAAACCTTTGATTAACAGCCTAAGACATACTGTTTCGTAATCGACATTTGTCTTTTATTCCTCGTTAGTATAGCTAAGACTACAGGTATGAACATGAGCGTAGAAAGGCAAGGAATCGCAAACTAACCAGATCATAACACAATTTTTTTTCAACAATATTAATAATCACAATATTACATGAGATAATTATAATAGTTCAGTTCAAAATAATTTTCAGTAGCATGCCTCAGACAGTTGTTTCGCCCAATCTCAAGGCTCATCAGTAAGGCTAGCAAGGCCAAAAGGACAAATATTCCCAGTGATAAAAATCTTCAAAACATTCATCTTTACCAATTCATCAATCAATGAAGAATCTTTACCGATTACGTTTATAAAACATAAAGCTTTACTCATCAGTCAGTCAATTTTAGCCAAAATAAGTAAATCTTAACTGCAAAATCTTTCCTAATGAAAGTAAAGCTATTAGAGAGAGAGAGATAGATTAGTTTATTGTGACGATAAACGACGCACAACACAGCACACACAATTTACACAAAAATTAATAACTTTATGCAGAGGCATCAGTCACCTGAATCGGCACAAAAGACCATGGGTCCGGTTCAAGACCACGAGGTCGCCGAGTCTGCACCTACTCGTTTGTTATTTGGAGTAAATTTTTCTTTTTTTCTTTTTCCTTTTTTTCCCCTTTCATATAAATTTGATCATAGTACATAAAAAACTTTTTTACACCTACACACTAAGGTGTTGTAGCCGCCCCATAAATTTGAAAATATTATCGTGACAACTTCTACCTTAGATTAAGTTGGAGGCGTTGCACAAAAACCCGTTTGGCCAAGTTTTGTAAAAATTTGTCAATGTTTAGGGGTAGCACAGTGGCATCAACATTTTTGCAATGAACAGACATGTTTTTCTTTTCTTTTTGTGAGTTTTGGGAAGGCCATACATTCTGGCTCTTTGCGAACCGGAAGGTCGAATATGCTCATTAGGGTGTTGCAGTTGCACCAACCTCTTTGGATTTTTTCCACCTTCTTCAAAATAGGAGGTTACCAAAGAAAATCAAGAATACGAAGTTTAGGGAAAAAATTGAGATTTAGGGGTAGCACAGAAACCTTTTTACCCAAGATTTGGTGTTTGTTTGATTTTAGGTCGCTAGATGGTGCTATGTGAAAACTTTAAACTAATAAGTCATTGCAAATTTGTGCATTTAGTTTTGCTCTTATACATTCAAAAAACTTTACTTCAAGTTCTAAGTTGTTTCCATTTATGTTTTTTGCTTGTTTGTTTCAGAAACAGTGATGGTAAAAATTGATCACGTTTTTATGATAGGAAACTATATGAAAAAATCTGTTTGAGTTAGACCGATTTATTTTGGCTGGATGTGTAAAACTGAATGAAAGTTAGCCTACAAGGTTACTTTGTTAAAAAATGATGATGCACATTAGGCTGTAAGCATAATTATTGAAATCTATTTAGCTGTTGTCCTTACTTAACTATAGCTACAGCAGAAGTTTACTGAAAGCACATTTTTTATGTTTTTCTGTGCTACCTATATGGTTTAGTGCAATCTACAAAGTATAAGCTTTACAAAACATGAACATTTGTATATCTGCTAGCAATACTATTACTAGATCTGAAAATTCTCGTAGTTGGCTGCAAGGAACTATTTCTAGACGTTACGACATTATTATCAAACGCACACGTTTGCCCACCATGTAGCTGGAGTTCCTCCAATTCATTCATTAAAAATGCTCCAGGCAGTGAAAAAGCTGGTAGATGAAATGAAAAGTCTGTACAAATACAACTAACGAAGAAACTGTGAAAAACATTGGTAACTTCAAAAATAATTCTCTCTCACTTCATTGCCTTCTTTTCCATCATGAGGGTTTCAGGGCAGCAAATCGAGATTAAACCACCACAGCTCACAGTCTTCAACCATCTTCATTCTTTCGCTTAGGTGAAATTCCAAGTAATGCCACCCAAAATCCTTAATGTAATATAGATTCATCAAGTTCTAGGTCGTCCAACTATTTTTTCCCATTTGCTTTGGCAAATAAAACTTGTTTAAAAGTTTTTCCTGAGGCATTCTTCTTATATTGCCTAGCCATCTAAGCTGAGATTTTTCGGTATGGAGAAGTAGCGGCTATAGAGATTTTCGAATCTCAGAGATGTGTGCCTTGTCAATAATGTAACTTCTAAATGTTCTAGAGCAGCGTTTCTCAACCTGGGGGTCGTGACCCCCAAGGGGGTCGCGAAGGTGTTTTTAGGGGGGTCGTAAGGTTATTTATAAAACACTGGCATTTCTCTAATCGCAAAGAATTCTGAAATTTTCAAAATCTTTGCAGCGATCGCTTTTCAACTATATCCTAGCAAGTTGTCAAGTGGTTGTAGGCCTCAGAGATGGAACCGGTCAGGATTTTCTCGACCCGACCCGACCGGTAAATTTCAAAATCATCGCCGGTTGACCGGTTTCTGACCGGCCCGGTCGACCAGTTTTTTTACAGAAAGTTTCATGTACCTAATGAAAAATTTTCAAAAGGGGGGGCATGGGTGAGGGGTTAAAATTTGTGACTTTGGACGGGGGTCTCAGAAAAAACAACGCAAAAAAACTTTTGCGTTTTTTGCAAAAACGACTCAATTTTCAGACTTTTTTTGGTTAAGTTTCGGTTTGAATGACCTGTTTTGAGAAGCGCAAAATGCGCACAAAATAAGCATAAAAAGTACTGAAGGGCACAAGCTAAATTACTAGACGTTCTTTCTAATGATATGTTGCAAAAGGCCGAAAAATGAAGTTACAAGTTTTTTGCTATTGGTGACAGATTATTATTTTGCAATTTGCCGAGCAGCAAACACTAAACTTTTTTTCGGCAGTTCTGCCTTTGCAGTTACAAAAAGATGAGAAAAAAATAGCAGCAAAAGATAGGTAACAGCAAAAACATACGAATACTTGTACTATTGCACCCAAAAACATTAAAATGATGGATTGCCTTGATTAAAATGTTCATATCTTCGAAGCTTTTCGTCTGACACTTGTCAAGAAGAATCGTCAGAATGGAGAGCGTAGAAAAATGAGCGGCTATTTATAGGAAAAAGCCGAGCCGTGATTGGCTGGAAAAGGACCAATGAGAAAGCGTCATTAGTGTACAATCTTTAAGCTGTATACGAATTCTTTTTGTCGGCAGAGGGCGGGGTTAGAAGTTTTGATAAAAGTAGCTTCCAGAGCAGATAGATGAAAAGGTGAGCGGCCTTGGGCAAGAATAGAAAATCTGCTGTCATCATAATGTTGAGCGCAGGTAGGATTTTGTAAAAGATGAAGTCCAGTGGCTGAATCAGAAGCAAGAGACTGGGTATTAGTCTGGGTGGAAGATTTGCACCGGCGAGCAGGAAGTAAGCGTTTTTGGGAAGAAGAGCAAGAACGGATAGATTTGGGGACATGTTGTTTGATTCTGTCCTGCAGCCTTTGGGAAGTACGGCCTACATACCGACTGTCACAGTGACACCTTCGTAGTATTCAGCAACGAAGATGAATGCGATCTTTTCTTAAACAGCCTCAACTCGCTTCACCCTTCTCTCCGCTTTACTTTCGAAAAAGAATCCAACCTGGCTCTCCCATTTCTGGATGTTCCTGTTGAAAAATCCCCTTCCAAGTTCATTACTTCCATCTATCGGAAACCCACATTCACCGGTCTATATCTACGCTGGAATTCCTTCAGTCCTCGGAAATGCAAAACTAACCTAATCCTGACATTAACTCATCGGGCTCTTGCCATCTGTTCTCCTGAAAGATTGCCATCGGAACTAGACAAAATCAAGTCCATTCTACTGACTAATGGATACCCTGAGCACGCGATCAAGTCGTTTATGGCTATAAAGATGAAGCAATTTCACGCTCTGCCCAAATTTGGACCCGAAAAATGCCCTGTTTATTTACGTCTCCCATGGCTCGGTTCTGTTTCTACCCGGTTTGAAAAGCAAGTTAAATCTGCTGTCAAAAAGTGCTTTTCCGCTGTGGAACCACGTGTTGTTTACTCTACCAAGGAGCTTCTCCCCGCTACCAACAAGGATGTACTGCCTGCTTTACAGAAAAGCAACGTGATTTATCAATTCTCATGCCACTGTGACAGTCGGTATGTAGGCCGTACTTCCCAAAGGCTGCAGGACAGAATCAAACAACATGTCCCCAAATCTATCCGTTCTTGCTCTTCTTCCCAAAAACGCTTACTTCCTGCTCGCCGGTGCAAATCTTCCACCCACACTAATACCCAGTCTCTTGCTTCTGATTCAGCCATTGGACTTCATCTTTTACAAAATCCTACCTGCGCTCAACATTATGATGACAGCAGATTTTCTATTCTTGCCCAAGGCCGCTCACCTTTTCATCTATCTGCTCTGGAAGCTACTTTTATCAAAACTTCTAACCCCGCCCTCTGCCGACAAAAAGAATTCGTATACAGCTTAAAGATTGTACACTAATGACGCTTTCTCATTGGTCCTTTTCCAGCCAATCACGGCTCGGCTTTTTCCTATAAATAGTCGCTCATTTTTCTACGCTCTCCATTCTGACGATTCTTCTTGACAAGTGTCAGACGAAAAGCTTCGAAGATATGAACATTTTAATCAAGGCAATTCTCAAGTTCTGTACCACCAACCAACTCTTTAAAATGATGGAGCATTAACATTACGTGATATTGAAAATTATGTCAGTAACAACGTGAAAAAGAGGAACATTGAAAAATTATTTCACTAACAGCCTGAAAAAACTAAATAATATTCATTATAACTATACACAGTGGGCACAAAATTAGTCAAATAGACGTTTGAACGTGGTCTAGATTTATGCAGCAGACGTAATTTAGATGGTCTAATTTTTGTCTAAATGCTGTCTATTTTGCAAAAATGAATGTAGTTAAAAAGACGTCTTTACAACGACGTCCAATTTACATAACTTATAGACCTTAACACGTTGCTTAATTTTTCGTATTTTTGACGTCTTTGTAAAGACGTTTATTCAACTCAGTGCATTTTGCAAAATAGACAACATTTAGACCAATTTTTGTTTTAGACGTCTTTTAGACGTTTTGTGCCCACTGGGTAGGCTGCTTCACTAACAGTTTGAGAAAGTATGAAAAGGATCTATTGCAAAACATTATGTATTGGAAAAGGTTTTTAGCTCCACAGAGATTTATATACGGACGGAACACTTAATATAAATCTAAGTGGAGCTAAAAACCTTTTCCAATAAATAATGTTTTGCAATAGATCTTTTTCATATTTTCTCAAACTGTTAGTGAAGCAGCTAGTTGTAACGAATATTATCAATTTTTTTCACGCTGTTAGTGACATAATTTTCAATATTATATAATGTTATTGCTCCATGATATTAACATTTTTGGGTATAATAGTACAAGTATTATGATGTTCGCATGTTTTTACTAATTATCTATCTGTGTCAAGTTGCGTGGAAGCTTGGCAAAACTCCCAGAGATTGGCAAACAGGTGTGATTATTCCGATATTCAAGAAAGGAGATCGCAAGCAATGTACAAACTACAGAGGGATATCACTCCTTAGTTTGCCAGGGAAAGTTTATGCCAAATGCCTTGAAAGGAAATGCCGAGAAATAGTGGAATCAAAACTGGAAGATGGTCAGTGCGGTTTTCGTCCGGGTCGCAGCACCACGGACCAAATCTTCACTCTGAAGCAAATCTTCGAGAAATCTTGGGAGTATGGCAAAGATCTCTTTGCATGCTTTGTCGATCTTGAAAAAGCATATGACCGAGTTCCTCAGGATAAACTTTGGAAGGTTTTGCAGGAGTATGGCGTTGATGGTCAATTGTTACGCGCTATTAAGTCATTCTACTGCAGACCGGAGGTTTGTGTTCGGGTAATTGGCAAGCAATCAAAGCCGTTCCATGTGGGCGTTGGACTCCGGCAAGGGTGCGTTTTGTCACCTCTCCTTTTCATTGTTTACATGAATTGGATCGACAAATACAGCCAAGCTGATGAGTGTGCCACGATTGGAAATTGCAAAATTAGTCGTCTGCTATTCGCAGATGATTTGGTTCTGCTTTCTTCCACAGAATCTGGCCTCCAGCGCGCATTAAATAGCTTTGCAGATGCATGCAACACTGCCGGAATGAAAATAAGTACGGCCAAAACTGAGGTACTTCATCCTTCAAGAAACCCTGATCAGTGCGTATTACAAGTGAATGGAGCGACACTGAAGCAGGTAGAGAAGTTCAAGTATCTTGGGGTTGCATTTACAAGTGACGGAAGGCAAGACGAAGAACTCGATACCCGAATAGGCAAGGCTAGTGCAGTAATGCGAGCTTTGCACTACTCGGTTGTCATGAAACGAGAATTGTCGAAAAAGGCAAAACTCTCAATTTTCAAAGCAGTTTTTGTTCCCATTCTCACTTATGGTCATGAATCTTGGGTAATGACCGAAAGAATGCGATCACAAGTGCAAGCGTCCGAAATGAGGTTTTTACGAAGAATCGAAGGAGTTACACTGTTTAACAAGGTGCGTAGCTCTGAAATTCGAAAATCTCTTAACATCGAGCCGTTACTTCTCCGAATTGAAAGATCTCAGCTTAGATGGTTTGGCCATGTAAGCAGAATACCTCAGGAAAGACTCCCCAAACAAGCTTTATATGCCAAAGCAAATGGGAGAAGACCAGTCGGACGACCTAGAACTAGATGGACCGATTACATTGAGGATGTTGGATAGAATCGCTTGGGACTTCGCCCAAGCGAAATGATAGAGGTGATGGAAGACCGTGAGGTGTGGCGGCTCAATCTTGAGCTACTGCCCCCGCAACCCTCACGGAAAAGCGGGCAATGAAGAAAGAAGAAGAAGAAGAAACCTATCTTCTGCTGTTATTTTTTTTTCTCATTTATCTTTTTGTAACTGCAAAGGCAGCACTGCCGAAAATTGTTCTGAAGAAACTTCCCGGTTTGGGAAGCGAAACGTGAAACCAATAAATAAACTCATCGGTAGTACGAAGTCGTTATGAATAACTATCCCAATGAACGCAACGCGTCCGTTATTTTCATTGAAAACACTAAACTGTTACAACATTGGCTGGAAAACATTCGAAATATGATGTGCCCCAGCAGTTTGTACAAATGCTGCTACTTCAGAACAAGCCATGGTTAGTTAGATATAAAAAAATAAGAGCAATGTCTTTCTTGCCCAGTGTAGACTGTGGTAAATTTAAGTCGAAACAAGCTTTTCAAAGCGGCAAGATTTTAGCATGTACTAAAAAAACTGAAATCTGCGCCACTTTTACCCTTAAGCTAATTAAAACGATGCTAAAATGCCAGGTAGCGTACACCTCTTCCACGTGCATGCTCTATTAGAATCTGATTACGCGATTTTAACGTATATTTTGCACTTTTTTGCTTTGTGCCGTGGCCCAAAGTCGGGAGGCATGGCACAATACACCCACCCTAAATACGTCCCTGGATGTGCGTATCCTAATGGTCACAGCATATTAGTCACAGCTTGAAACCATTCAACAAGTGTTTTCGAAAGGTGTGGTTTGTTGACACTGATTTTTACAAAAAGTTTTATTTATGATAAAAAATATAGGTATATTTCGGTTGGTGCTTAGATGTCTTTTAGTTGCCAGAAAGGATAATTGGACCGGTTTTTCAACCGGCTTGACCGGTTGGTCGAAGAATCTCGACCCGACCGGCAACCCGACCGGTGCCGGTCGACCCGACCGGTTTCCATCTCTGGTAGGCCTACTATTGCAAGTATTACAATACCATGCGCAGTTTAGTAGAATGAAATATCGCCGTGTTTGAAAATTTCTCCAGTGCTATTAAAGAAGATGAAGAACTCGATGAACGTTTGAATACATTGACTAGACAGCATCTTCAACCTCTTAAAACTGCGTTAAAACAATATTTTTCTGAGCTTAAAGAACAAGAAGCCGCATTCGTATGAAATCTGTTCTTAACTGCTTTGAATGTTAGTGATATTCCCGATGTATTACAAGACCAATTTTATGATCATCAAAATCATTCGTCCGCACGTGATGTTTTTCAGAAAATGGCACTCTCTCAGTCAGTAGCAGAGCCAGGGGGGCGGCGAAGCTACAGCCCTCCCCCCATTGGCATGTCAACCAAAATGCAGAATAAGACAAATACTACGCTTTTAGCTCTTTTGAGACTGTTTTATGCACTGAAATGGATTAAAATAGTGTTTTAAAACATCTTTTGAAACATATATTCAGGGGGGAGGGGGCTAATTTGTCAAAAATAAAACTCACATCTACATGAAAACTTTGAAAAATGACCAAAACTAAGCAATCAAATTTGATCGCCAGTGTAAAAATGCTAAACGTAGGTGTCATCAACAAATATACCATAAACTTAATTAGGAATAGGGGGAGGACTATTCAGTCTTAGTTAATTACCAATCGTTCCTCTCAAATCTCTTTTCATTAGCCCCCTCCCCCCAGGTATTTTTCTCTATAAGCTGTGGACGAAATAGATTACTCGATGTGAATTTCATTGAACCACACGATTTTATAATTTACCAGCATCTAAATACGAGAATTAAAAATTTGCCATTAGCCACCTCCCAGATAGCCCATTTATGCAACCAGTTTAATCATGTTTCCACTGCCAATTTCAATGCCATGTTTTAAAAGCATTATTTTTTTATCAATATATCTCTAAAATTAAGTTATTTTTTCAAAAAAATGCAAAAACTTTGGGCGCTGGGGGCACCACCCCCAGACCCCCGTGCCTCCCGCGGCAGGGGCCTTGCTCCCACACCCCCTTCCTCCGGCGGCTGGGGGCTTCGCCCCCAGACCCCCAAAACAGCCCCCCCAATGCGAATTTCTGGCTACGCCCCTGCTCTCAATTCTAGTGTGCTATGCGCGAATCCCACGGACAAGTATCCGAACTGCCTTTTCAAGTATTATACTTACATTTGCAACAACATATACCTCTGCAAGAGCGGCTTTTCAGCTCTTGTACATATCAAAAAGAAAGCACGAAATCAAAGGAAAGTTAAAGATGATATAAGATTGGCTTTATCGAGCACTAAACCACGAATCCCTAAATTGGCTTTGTGGTTGCACAGTCTACCGTTGCACTAACAGATGTAAAATTGATCAGTTATTTGAAATTAAATATCTTGAAGTGTTTTTTGTTGTAAGTTCTGTTCGCGTAAAAAGTAGAACAGGAAGAGGGTCGCTGGCTATATGGAACTCTTAAAAGGGGTCGTGAACCGCAGAAGGTGGAGAAACACTGTTCTAGAGAAACCTCATTTTGGATGCTTGCACTTGCGATCGCACTCTTTCAGTCATTACCCAATTTTCATGACCATACAGTAAGTGAGAATGGGGGCAAAGACTGTTTTAAAAATACTGAAAATTTAGAGCTTTGTCTTTTATGACAATTCTCGTTTCACTACAACCAAATTGTGCAACTTTGCATTAGTACACTTGCCTTGTCAATTCGGATATTCAGTTCTTTGTCTTGCCTTCCGTCACTTGTGAATGCAACCCAAAGATACTAGAATTTCTATACTGGTGCCTGCTTCCGTACCTTTCCATTCACTTGCAACAAGCACAGATTAGGGTTTTTTTGAAACATGAAGCACATCAGCTTTCACCGTGCTTGTTTTTATTCCGGCTGTGCCACAACCAGCTACAAAGCTACCTAATGCGCACTGAAGGACAGATTCTGTGGAAGCAGAATCAAATCACCAGCAAATCGCAGGCAACTGATTTTGCGATTTCTGATTGTGACACACTTATCAGCTTGGCTACGTTTGTCGGTCCAAATCATGTACAGTAAACAAAGAAGAAGAAAGGAAACAAAACGCACCCTTGCCGGAGTTCTATGCGTACATAGAAACCTTTGATTACTTGCCGTTTACCCAATCACAAAAATCCAGTCGGCATAAGAATGACTTAATGGCATGCAACAACTGACCATCAACGCCATTCTCTTGCAGAACTCTGCAAAGTTGAATAGGCGATCATAGACTTTTTGGAGATCGACAAAGCATGTAAAAAGATCTTTGGCATATTTCCAAGATTTCTCGAGCATCGAAAAAAAAAATTGAACGAAACAATGAAATTTTGGTGATCAAACTAACGCTGTAACATTATTGAAAAATGATGAAGAAAAGCATTTTTGCATAGCTCGATGTTTAATTTAAAAACCGGTATGAAAAATAAAGACAAAACTTGGCTGTCAAAGAGAAGTAGTACTAGAGTACTCATTTCTGGCAATTGTTAGAACATAAAAAAGTAACAGTTTCAAACAACAATTGACCAGAAACGGATACAGCAACAAAACGATTTACGTTATACATGGAAGAAAAATGAAAATTATGACATAGAAATGGAAATTATGACAGCTTATCAAAAAGATGCTTTTTTTAAACTCAGCTGTTTACAATAAAAGACTGACACAAGTGACACTCAATAAATAACAATGATGAGCATTTTTCAGTTTAAAATTATAGACAGATATTGAATTAATTACTAAGTCAGAAAATTATGCAATAATCGGCTATTAATTATGCTTGTGGTAGTAGGCTTACAAAGTAACTTCAAATAAACTTTGATTTAAGAAGTTCTCTAGTTGGTTAGGTACTAAACAACAACTTTGAAAACAATAGAAATGATCCAAAGTGATCACAGGTTCGACTTACAGTCAAAAACATTCAAAATGAAAAAAAAAACACGTCTGTTAATTGCAAAAATGTTGATGCCACTGTGCTACCCCTAAACATTGACAAATTTTTACAAAACTTGGCCAAACGGGTTTTTGTGCAACGCCTCCAACTTAATCTAAGGTAGAAGTTGTCACGATAATATTTTCAAATTTATGGGGCGGCTACAACACCTTAGTGTGTAGGTGTAAAAAAGTTTTTTATGTACTATGATCAAATTTATATGAAAGGGGAAAAAAAGGAAAAAGAAAAAAAGAAAAATTTACTCCAAATAACAAACGAGTAGGTGCAGACTCGGCGACCTCGTGGTCTTGAACCGGACCCATGGTCTTTTGTGCCAATTCAGGTGACTGATGCCTCTGCATAAAGTTATTAATTTTTGTGTAAATTGTGTGTGCTGTGTTGTGCGTCGTTTATCGTCACAATAAACTAATCTATCTCTCTCTCTCTAATAGCTTTACTTTCATTAGGAAAGATTTTGCAGTTAAGATTTACTTATTTTGGCTAAAATTGACTGACTGATGAGTAAAGCTTTATGTTTTATAAACGTAATCGGTAAAGATTCTTCATTGATTGATGAATTGGTAAAGATGAATGTTTTGAAGATTTTTATCACTGGGAATATTTGTCCTTTTGGCCTTGCTAGCCTTACTGATGAGCCTTGAGATTGGGCGAAACAACTGTCTGAGGCATGCTACTGAAAATTATTTTGAACTGAACTATTATAATTATCTCATGTAATATTGTGATTATTAATATTGTTGAAAAAAAATTGTGTTATGATCTGGTTAGTTTGCGATTCCTTGCCTTTCTACGCTCATGTTCATACCTGTAGTCTTAGCTATACTAACGAGGAATAAAAGACAAATGTCGATTACGAAACAGTATGTCTTAGGCTGTTAATCAAAGGTTTGATTGTGCCTATAAGACTCTGGATACTGTCTATAGCTTGTTATTAATTTTCTTTGTTTATTGTTCTTAATATAATTACTTGTTCTTCATTTTGGCAGGGTTCCGTAGAAGGTAATACCTTCAAACCATGCGAACAATGTTCGTCGTTTTATAATTTATACTGATACAAAAAAATTCTCTAGTTTAAGCCATTAAAAAATTGATTATGGAGTGAAACAATTTGGAAGGCTTTCCAGGAGGTGGGAGATACTTACAGCAGTGGAAATATACGATTAGTTACAGTACTTACAAAATAATATTCAGCTTTTAAGTTTTGAGAGTGAGAGTCAATAACCATAACGTTGCGCCACTCCTCTACTCTCCTACAACGCATAGTTTCGAAACAGTTGCATTGTCGTTACTCTCTAGCTATTGAGCACCTATACAACTATCCCAACACAAATATTTAGGCATCATAGTTATATTCGTTTAATCGTTTAGTGAGCCATTTCGAGAGAATATTCATAATGTATTACATAAATTAACACCACATTTAACGTTTTTACATGCCTGTCCAATTTTTAAGCCTGGTTTTTGCTTTCGATGTCTGCATATTTTTTAGTCATGCCAAAAAATTGTACCAAATTACAAAGCAACCACGCCAATCAAAAAGTAGTTGTGTCACCAAAAGAGTATTGCAAACAGTTCTACTCATTTTGATTTTAATGTTTTTTCCTAATTTATCATATTTTTGGCTTGATTCAACATTAAGTAGGCAGCAGCATAAGCGTAGCCAGGATTTTTGTTTTGGGGGGGGGCAAACTACAAATTACATGTAATGACGTCATTGGAAATTTTCGAAAAAGGAACTTTTTGCGGGACGAACATATCGTAGACTAGAAGACCAGAAGCCGTGGTCTGGTTTACCAAGATTAAAAAGTGAAAATGTCGTTGGGCGATTTTTTTGAAAAACAAGCTATTTTAAATGCCATTGGATCACATTTTGCACGTTTTCGAAGCCATTTGAAAGAACTCAATTTTTAACATTTGAAAATCGATTGAAAAAAATAAATTGTTCAATCCTCCTTTTACTTACAATTTAAGTCTAAAGCACGTTCAAAACCTTGCGTTTTGGGGTTGAATTTTGTAAGTGAGTTGGCCCAGGTAGGGGTAAGTAAGTTATACATTGCATCCTGTAACAGAGATGGAACCGGTCAGGATTTTCTCGACCCGACCCGACCGGTAAATTTCAAAATCATCGCCGGTTGACCGGTTTCTGACCGGCCCGGTCGACCGTTTTTTTTTTACAGAAGGTTTTTGTTCACTGTTCAATATGTCTAATAAAAAATTTTTAAAAGGGGGGGCATGGGTGAGGTGTTAAAATTTGTGACTTTGGACGGGGGTCTCAGAAAAAACAACGCAAAAAAGCTTTTGCGTTTTTTTTGCAAAAACGACTCAATTTTCAGACTTTTTTTGGTTAAGTTTCGGTTTGAATGACTTGTTTTGAGCAGCGCAAAACGTGCACAAAATAAGCATAAAAAGTACTGAAGGGCACAAGCTAAATTACTAGACGTTCTTTCTAATGATATGTTGCAAAAGGCCAAAAAATGAAGTTACAATTTTTTAGGTATTGGTGACAGATTATTTGCAATGTGCCGAGACCAAGCAGCATAAACACTAAACTTTTTTTCGGCAGTTCTGCCTTTGCAGTTACAAAAAGATAAATGAGAAAAAAAATAACAGCAAAAGATAGGTTACAGTAAAAACATACGAACATCACAATACTTGTACTATTGCACCCAAAAACATTAAAATGTTGGAGCAATAACATTATATGATAATCAAAATTATGTCACTAGCAGCGTGAAAAAAGGAATATTGAAAAATTATGTCACTAACAGCGTGAAAAAAATTAATAATATTTATAACAACTAGGCTGCTTCACTAACGGTTTGAGAAAGTATGAAAAAGATCTATTGCAAAACATTATGTAGTGGAAAAGGGTTTAGCTCCACTGAGATTTATATACGGACGGAACACTTAATATAAATCTCAGTGGAGCTAAAAACCTCTTCCAGTACATAATGTTTTGCAATAGATCCTTTTCATATTTTCTCAAACTGTTAGTGAAGCAGCCTAGTTGTTTTGAATATTATTAATTTTTTTCACGCTGTTAATGACATGATTTTTCAATATCATATAATGTTATTGCTCCATTGTTTTAATGTTTTTGGGTGTAATAATACAAGTATTGTGATGTTCGAATGTTTGTACCATAGGTGGGCAAGTTAAAGCAAAACGTTAGCTTCGTTAACCACTAGTCCGTTAACGAACTTCACACCTCCGTTAACGTTAATCCGTTATTTTCAGCTTTAATTAACGGAAGTTAATAAAGTCCGTTAATCCGTCAACATTTTGCGTGTAATTTACATTTCGTTTTATTCACTCGCTTCTAGAACACGTATTGACACTGTTGAGCTGATTTTAAGGAAATATCTATTGCTGTGGTGGTCTTTTTGTGTTTTGAAAGTTACATTTTACAGTCTAATCTAATTTCAAGATAAAAACAAGTTTAAATGCACAACGAAGCTGCAAGATTTTAACGACAAAAACCTTAACGGAAGTTAACAGCACTTAACGGAAGTTACTTTAGTCCGTTAACATGAAAAAACTTTTTAACGGATTAACAAGTTAGTGAAAAAGTTAGCTTCGTTATTAACGGATTAGCGGACTTGTGCCCACCTATGGTTTTTACTGTTACCTATCTTCTACTGTTATTTTTTTCTCATTTATCTTTTTGTAACTGCAAATAAGGCAGCACTGCCGAAAATTGTTCTGAAGAAACTTCCCGGTTTGGAAAGCGAAACGTGAAACCAATAAATAAACTCATCGGTAGCACGAAGTCGTTATGAATAACTATCCCGATGAACGCAACGCGTCCGTTATTTTCATTGAAAACACTAAACTGTTATGCATAGGTGGGCACAAGTCCGTTAATCCGTTAATAACGAAGCTAACTTTTTCATTAACGCGTTAATCCGTTTAAAAGTTTTTTCATGTTAACGGACTAAATTAACTTCCGTTAAGTGCTGTTAACGGACTAAAGTAACTTCCGTTAAGTTCTGTTAACTTCCGTTAAGGTTTTTGTCGTTAATATCATGCAGCTTCGTTGTGCATTTGAACTTGTTTTTATCTTGATATCAGATTAGACTGTAAAATGTAACTTTCAAAACACAAAAAGACCACCATAGCAATAAATATTTCCTTACAATCAGCTCAACAGCGTCAATACGTGTTCTAGAAGCGAGTGAATAAAACGAAATGTAAATTACACGCAAAATGTTGACGGATTAACGGACTTTATTAACTTCCGTTAATTAAAGCTGAAAATAACGGATTAACGTTAACGGAGGTGTGAAGTTCGTTAACGGACTAGTGGTTAACGAAGCTAACGTTTTGCGTTAACTTGCCCACCTATGCTGTTATGACAGTGATCTAAAAACATTCGAAATATAATGTGCCCCAGCAGTTTGTACAAATGCTGCTACTTCAGAACAAGCCACGACTAGTTAGATATAAAAAAATAAGAGCAATGTCTTTCTTGCCCAGTGTAGACTGTGGTAAATTTAAGTTGAAACAAGCTTTTTAAAGCGGCAAGATTTTAGCATGTACTAAAAAATCTGAAATCTGAGCCACTTCTACTCTTAAGCTAATTAAAACGATGCTAAAATGCCAGGTAACGCAAGCCTATTCCAATTGCATGCTCTATTAGAATCTGATTACGCGATTTTAACGTATATTTTGCACTTTTTTGCTTTGTGCCGTGGCCCAAAGTCGGGAGGCATGGCACAATACACCCACCCTAAATACGTCCCTGGATGTGCATGTCTTAATGGTCACTACATATTAGTGACAGCTCGAAACCATTCAACAAGTGTTTTCGAAAGGTGTGGTTTGTTAATACTGATTTTTATAAAAAGTTTTATTTATGATAAAAAATATAGGTATATTTCGGTTGGTGCTTAGATGTCTTTTAGTTGCCAGAAAGGATAATTGGACCGGTTTTTCAACCGGCTTGACCGGCCAGTCGAAGAATCTCAACCCGACCGGCAACCCGACCGGTGCCGGTCGACCCGACCGGTTTCCATCTCTATCGTGTAATATTTTAGCAGTAAATAATAAAATAATCCATTCGAAGATATTCCTTAAAGATTTTTATTTTGTCATGAAAATAACATGCTGTAGCAGTACATGTACGGCCAGGGGGCTCAGGCTCATTCAATTCAAATTCAATAGTTTGTTCAACGAGCACTTCCTCTAGCTGATTTTTTTTCAAAAGTATATTGCCGTGTAAAAACTGGCAAGATGGAGGTGAATTGTGATTGAAAAATGGCGCATACTAACCATGTTATTGACCAAGCCGGATTTACATTGTGTGGGGCCTCTTGTACTTTGAAAACTTTCGCAAAATCGTCCTGCCAAATGTAGGTGAAGACCAAAAAAAGTCTTACAATCTGAGAGCGGGGCCATTGGCACAGCGTCATATAGTAAATCTGTCCCTGGTTGTTGCATTAAGTTCATAAAAATGCTAAATGAGGGCCTGAGATAGCAAGTTTTAGCACAAAAACTCTTAATTTTACTTGGGTTACGCATATAAATTGGTTGGCAAAACTTAAATTGAGGGGGCCGGGCCCCCTGGTCGTCATTATTATTATTCATTACTGTTATACGCAAATTACGCATGTATGTTAAACGCAAAAATGCCAAATGAACCTAAAACTGAAGAAACAGTAGGCTTTTGTCTCATTTTTATCATTGGTGGCATTTCAATTTTGGAGGGCTCGGGCCTCTTGCCCCCCTTCCCCCCGGCTACGCCTATGGGCACCAGGAGCAACAACCGGTCCTGAAAAGTTGACATTTAAAAACTCCAGCTTACTGTATATCTGCCATTTTTCAATGAACAGAGCAGAAATTATTTGTTTAGTCGACATCACAAAAAATACACAAAAATACAAAACACACAAAATTCACCAATATCAAAGAGCACAAGAAAAAGTATCACGATGCGACAAGGAATTGTAAAGGGACGCGAAGTCTTTCAAGTCTTCAATACAATATGAAACTGATAGAAAAATTGCCAACCTTTTCAAGGAACAGTAAAAGGAGCCAAAAAAGAAGACAACTTATCTTGATTGAAGTTACTTCATACTTATAGATAACTAATTGAAGTTTTCAAGAAATATTTTGCTTAGACAACACATGATGGGTCAATGAAAATACAGCAATAAAAACAATTACATTCAATCTAAAGCAAAAATTTTACAGATTTCAAAGATACCAATTCGTAAATGAGGACTTGAGGCAAATTAATGGAAGTATCTAAAGTGAGGCCAATCGTATTGGATTAGATTTGCGTTGACTCCATCCTTCTTGGCTAATTAGCATATAATGAATTAACCCTGTAGCACCCCACGTTGCAAATATGCGATATAGATTCCAGAGCATTGAAAATGGAACTGTGATTGAATAAATTAATTTCTCAAATTTGGCTAGTTACCTAAACGCCCGCTGTTACAAATGTGCAACTTATTACACTTCCACCTACCACTGGCTGCAAAAAACAGCCTTTTTCATATTTACTAAGCATATTTTGCCAAAATTTGGTTAGTGGCCAGTTTTTTTTTCCTTTTGACATACACATAGTGTAGAAATCAAAATGCATTTTGTGTTTTCTGAATTAATATTACCCAAATGTCACTTAAAACGGGCAAAACTGTCAGACTTGACACAAAATCTTATGGAGCAAAACAATTTGAAGTGATGTTGCAAATTTGCAATACTGGGCACAGAGGGCTTGAGTCGCAAAATGGTGTATCAAATTAAATATTTCATTATACTCGCTGTATTACGCCGACGCGTGTAACGAGTTGGCGGGGCCCACTTCCGCATCATTGCGCCCGGGCAACACAGCTTCTTTCGAAGAAATATCTCGGCGATGGCGAGCCGTTGGCAACATTGTGTCCGATTTGACCGGCCCGAGATTTGAACCTCAGAACTTCCACTCCAGAGACAAACGCGTTACCGCTCGACCAACTGGCCGGTCAAATTGGTGTAGATACATTCAAATACACAGTGCAAACACTTCAATCTTACTTTTTTAGACCATGGTTTACTTTCAAATATTTAAAATAGCACCAATTAGTGCATACCATGTAATCCAAATCTAAATCAAACCAGTTAAGCTGCAGACAAGTGATGCCAACGTTGATGTTTTTGACTTGCTATTTGATGTCTGATGCTTCTTAATGGAAATCTGCGCTAATTTTCTTTTGGGAAAAAATTTGATGTTTTTGACAAAAATTTGATGTGAATTACGAAAAAAGATTATAAAAAGCTAAATCCACTCTATAGCTTATCATTTGGCAAACAGCTTTGGAAATGCGGTAATTTCCCAAACAAACAAGCAAAAAAATTCGTTACCTAATCTTAAACAAACGGTTGAAAGAGATGTGATCTTGTAATCTTTAAAAACAAACGGTCGTCAGCCCAATTTTACTTCTATTGCTGGATGCAGGCCCGGCGCCAGAGTAATGTGCTTGGGCGAAGGGCATAAACAATTTTGGTGGGGCATAAAAATATATTCGGGACTGAACGCCTAAAAAAAGTCTTTATCGCAAATGCATCCCAGCGGCGTAGGTCCTGTTGCTTTTTTTGGGGGGCACAATTTTCGCTGGGGGGCACATTCTCGCTTGGGGGCACAAAATCCTGCTTTGGTACGGATTTTGCCCTCACATTGGGGAGTAAAGACCAAAAACAAAAACAAAAAAGGTCTTCATTGCAAGTGCACCTCAGTGACGTTGCTCCTGTTGTTTTCTTTTAAGGCACAATTCTCGTTCGCTTGGGAGGACACATTTCTCGTTTGGAGTGGCACAAATAGTAAATTGGGGGTGTAAACGCAGGGGGAAGATCATCGAAACTTTGTAGACGACGCGAAATCTCTTCTGTCTGCTGTATCTTATGTCTCTACACGCGTTAACTTGTCTTGATATATTGTCAATGATTTCTGTAGAAAGTACGCCAATTAGCAAATTCGGATATCAAAAACGAACGTAAATATTACTGCGCTGCACCAAATAACTCACACAATTTGAACACATACAGTACGCCAAATATCCAAATAGAAAGTAACAACTACGGTATAATTACGAATTGAAAATCAGACTGAGAATACTGATCAGAATAATTGCAATAAATAAACAAACTCACCGATGGTTTCGTCTTCAGGCAGACAGTAAGCTGTAACTCCAATCGATGTCTTCAAAGAACGCAGTCTCTGAAGTGGGCCCCGGGAAACAGTACAGAAACACTTGAAAGAGGACAATAGTCCAGTAAAATAATTATTCTTAAACTTGAGCAACAGCTCAGGAGACAAAAGTCCAAATATAAAGAGCAACAGCTCAGCGGACAAAAGTCCAAATATAAATAAGATGGAACCCACTCAGGACAAGCTTTAGACCTGTGACGTAATTCTGATTGTAAAAATTTAACGTCCTTCCTCGACTACAACCAATTTTGACTGACGCTCAACAAAGAAGTTATAGCGCGAAAATTCGAGAAAACAGTTTTGAAATAGTTATGCAACAGATAATTGCATGCAGTAGAAAAGGCGCGATAAATCGCTTAATCGATGACTGTAAGCGCCGTTCTTTGTTTTCATGTACCGTTAGTATAATTGCTGGCGATCCCTTGCGGTAGTTTTGACTTGGCTCCTCTCTGTTGCGCAATGTGCTTGATCACTTTGTATTTTGCGCAGGACAGAGAAGGTAAGTCTCCAAGTTTGCTGTTTATTCACTCGTGTTTTATAGTAATCTATTAAAGAGTATGTAAGTCCTATTGGAGTATGATATTAGAGAATTAAAGAGTATGTAATCTATTCATTGGTTTGTAGTAGATAATTTCTACTTTAGTTTATTCCACATGTTTAGTATTTATTTTTTGTTTACAGAGATCCTGAAGTATTTTTCTTTGAATCGCTTACACGATTGCACTCACTTGTTTCCCGCATTTTGCTGTACCCGCGTTGTGCTCACGCTCTAGTCCCCTTACATATTTTTGGGTTTATTAGTAAATTTTTGCACTTGGTAGAAAATAGATTTATACTGTATTTATTTTGTTTGGGAACATCGCTGGGGTTAGATTTGTTTTTTGCTCGAAATTCCTTTTGTTGGCGTTTGGCTCTTTTGTCCCCTTCTAACTTGTTGGCCGTGGGAGTTTCATTGTTTGTTTGTGTTGCAAATTTGCTTGCCCTTTTGAAAAGTGTTTTTTTTATTAAAGGTTACTTATGAGATTTGTCATTGTCAGTTGTACAGTAAGCGCATTCTAGATACTAGATCTTTTCTCTTTGCTTTACCGCTACAATAACATCACGTGCGTTGTGTAACATTACATCATTGGAAATCCTTAACAGCCAAGTATACACGAAAAGCTAAATGCGGTAAAGTGAGTGTTCGAAACCAGGTATAAACAAGAAAACATAAACGACGTTACAGGGGGGCACAGCACCGAAATGAGACCCGTGGCGCCGGGCCTGCATGAATGTTTCTGCTGAAAATTTACTGCATCGGATTTGTGGTTGAGATGAAATCTGATGTTTCTTTTCTAAAAATCTGATGTTTTTGAACAGCTGTCGCTGGCATCACTGGCTGCTTAACAAAAATGGCATTGGTTTCGAAAAGTGGTTTAGTTTGATCATTTTATGCAAGTATTGTGTAGTGGCTTTATGCGACGATGTACCGGTAGTATTTGCTGCATTGTAAATCAGCACTATAGTAGTTTCAGAGAGAGACTGATAAGTATTCAGCGGTTACTTAGAAGGACATTTTCACGCAATACTTTTTCAAAGATGGTGGTTTCTGAGTTTAAATTAGGGGTAAGGGCTTTAGAATTTTGGAATCAAAGTTTTGATTGGAGCAAAGGTCATTTGTTGTTGATCTTTACAACTACAAATGGGTACTAATTTTGTATGAAGTTTTGCATGAAGATTATTCACCGATTATGCTAAATCCTTTTTGTGTATCTTATAAATAATATAATTTAGTTATGTGGTATTTGCAAATTCGATATGCATTGAAATTATTTGCTTTTGTGTTACTAAACATTGTTTTTTTGTGTTGTAATCCATAATTGCAGCCTATAATACCCAGTGTTGCGTATTTGCAACTTTGAAAAATATGGTAATTAATTATGATACCCCCCAAACTTCACTAAGGTCTGATGAATTATGTATCACCATTCGACTTGAAAAAACCTTTCGTGTATTTTTTTTTAGTATTTGTAAGCATGGGCGCTGCGGGGTTTTAACATCACATTTAACGTTTTACATGTCTGCCTAATTTTTGAGCCTGGTTTTTGCTTTCGGTATGTGGATTAGGGTAGAGTAAAAAAAATTTTTTTTGGAAATTCAAAAAAGTGTAATTTGGAAATCCTGGCAAATGGTCTAAAAATAGAAAAAAAATCGACTTGAGCCAGTTGCCACCTACCATGGGCTGGCTACCCCCCAAAAATTGGTCGCGGGGATAAAATGGCCATAAAATTATGTTACTTGATAACCGCTAGTCGTAGAGACCTGATTTATAGCTCAAAAGTTGCAGAATCATCATGTTTCTATGAGTGCTAAGAGGACTTTTTTGTCTATTTCAATCATAAAAAAGTTACAGTCAAAAAACTAGTTTTGGCAGGTGTAACATAGCTTTTTTAAGGATTAGGTAGACGTAGGCTTACGTCTACTTAATCCTTACAAATTTTTAAAGATTTTTTTCTTTGTCGATAAGTAATTAGGTGCTTAGCACTATTAATGAAATAACTTGATAACCACCGTAGTTTATAGCTATGACAACCAGGCGAAGTGCAAGCAACGTTAAAGTTTTACATAGTGGATACACTTTCACTGGAAGTAAAAGCTTTCCATTCGGTATACTACCCACCAAATGTCAAGTGTTAGAGAGGATCATCCAATTCGAAAATTTTAGAACTGTGGACGTTGCAAATGATGTTGCTAAAGAAATACATGACAGATGGGTGTGGTGTAATGTTTATCCATTACATTACTTAACTTATCCAAAAAAGTACAGGCACTGGTGGTAGCTTTCAGCAAACTTGATCGGTATCCCAAGAAAAAACGTGGAGCATCTTTTTTGGAAAAAGAAGCGGAGTTCTTGTCAGATATAGATAAGTTGTTCGACGTGTTTTGCAATGACAATGAACAACAAAGACGTTAGGAAAAAGACCACAAGTTGCGAATGACTGATGAAGATTTTGTATGTTATGAAGATCAAAAGAGTCGGCGTATTGGAAAATGTTTAGATGTAGCTTTGCCTTTGACCTCATCTGACCAAAAATTTATACGACGTTCAGAATCACATGTCAATGCCCCAAGTTCACAATGCCAAAATGAAATTATTACTCTGTCAACTACTGATTATGTCTCGAAGTCCGAATCTTTGGCATCAACAAGCACAGACACATCACAATCATCTGCAGTTTCTCAGTTCTTAGCGGAAATGCCAAATCTATCCATTCAAACTCGCAAAAAATGGCCAAACCTTGCCAGAATTTGTGAACGCTACCAGCTATCGGATAGAGCAGCTGCTGCAGTTGCTAACAGTGTCCTAGTGGATGTTGGTTTAGTTACTGAAGATGATAAAACACGCATCATTGATCGTTGTAAACTACGAAGAGAGCGTGAAAGATGCCGAAACGAAATCCGGAGCGAAGAGCAACAAAACTTTGGATTGGTGAACGCAGTGTATTTGGATGGCCGCAAAGATGCAACCCAAATTGTTGCACAAGGTCCAAATGAGAAGCATTATCGGTCTGTTCAACTGGAAGAACATTATACAGTTAGTGAGCCAGGAAGTTATTACCTTACTCACTTTTCTCCTGAAGATGGCAAAGGTAGAACAAATGCCCAAAAGTTGTTTGATTCTTTCAGTGGTATGGAATTGGAAGGCAAGCTTGCAATAGTTGGCACTGACGGTACTGCTTCTATGACCGGCAAACACAATGGATGCATTCGAAGTTTAGAAGAATTATTACACAGACCTCTTCAGTGGGTTGTGTGTTTACTACACACAAATGAACTTCCCTTGCGACATGTGTTTGCTGCTTTGGATGGGGCAAAGCTGCTTTGGATGGGGCAACAAGTGGTCCAGATACATTTGCCGGACCAATAGGTAAAAAAATACAGGGTCCTGTATCAAGTTGGCCAGTTACTCAGTTTAAGCAAGTGTTCGTCCCTATTTCTTCTTTTCCAAAACTTCCACCTCATGTCATTGATGACCTGAGTACAGATCAATACTACGCTTACAAAATCTGTTTGGCAATTATAACTGGTAATTGTGATGATGATCTACAATATTTGGAAGTTGGCCCAGTGGTGCATTCAAGATGGTTGACTTTGGGTTGTAGAATTTTGCGGTATTACGTGTCACTTGATGAACCACCTCAGAACTTGGAAATCTTAGTTAACTTTTGTTTAACTGTTTATTTTCCCACTTGGTTTGAAATCAAGTTATACAACCAACTAACACATGGTTCTAAAGTTTTTTTCAACTTGATCAAAAGAATTAACAGTCTGACAAATCAAGATCTTCGACAAGTAGCTCAAAATGTTGTTCAAAGAAATGGATATTTTGGCCATCCAGAAAGCATTTTGATCGCAATGTTAGGAAATGACGATCAAGCTGTTTGAGACAAGGGCGTGAATCACGTTTTTTCACTTCGCAAGAACGACACCTCAGTTCGTTTATTTCACCTTCCTACTTTAAACTTGGAAGCAGACACATACTATGAGTTGGCTGATTTGGAAATTTGTCAGCAACAACCTCCAGCTATTAGACATTTGTCCGATTCTGAAATTGAAGACTGTCGAATGAAACCCTTAATTTTACACCATCCATGCCACAATCAAACTGTCGAAAGACATGTCAAATTGGTAACGGAAGCATCAGCACAAGTCACTGGATTTGAAAGAAGAGACGGACTTATTCGCCAAAAAATTAGATCTCGCAAATTGTTAAAAAAGTTTGACACTAAAATGCAATTTTCGTAAAATGTTTTTATGTTGTGTTGACTGTTGATAACACATCTATGTTTGCCAGCCTCGTACTCACTTTTGTTGTGCACTTCGCATTACTACAGTAATATGTTGTACGACATACCCCTAAAATCAAATTTCTTAGCAAGTTACGAATTGCAAGAGCTCATGTTAACTAGTAGTGAATCACAATTCTCTATGATGCAATTTTAGCATGAAAAACCGGTTTCTTGACTGTAACTTTTTTTATGATTGAAATAGACAAAAAAGTCCTCTTAGCACTCATAGAAACATGATGATTCTGCAACTTTTGAGCTATAAATCAGGTCTCTACGACTAGCGGTTATCAAGTAACATAATTTTATGGCCATTTTATCCCCGCGACCAATTTTTGGGGGGTAGCCAGCCCATGGTAGGTGGCAACTGGCTCAAGTCGATTTTTTTTCTATTTTTAGACCATTTGCCAGGATTTCCAAACTACACTTTTTTGAATTTCCAAAAAAAATTTTTTTCACTCCACCCTAATGTGGATATAGCTGAGTCATGTCAAACAATTGTGACAATTTAATTACAAAATAACCATACCAATTAAAAGGTGACTATGTCACCAAAAGAACATTGCTAACATTTTTACTCTTTTAGATTTTAGTGTTTTTTCCCTGTTTATCACATTTTTGATTTGATTCAACATTAAGTAAGGTACTAGGAGCAACAACCAGATCTGAGAAGTTGACATTTGAAAACCCCAGTTTAATGTTTTGCTATTTTTATTGCTATATGAAACAGATACAAAAATTACCAAAATTTTCAAGGGAAACGGAGCCGAGAAAGTACGCAATTTATATCGATTGGAGTTAGTCTTACTGGAATTATTTAACTAATTAAGCGTTTCAAGAAATGTTTTGCTTAGGCTGTTGCAAATGGATCAATCAAAATAATTGTATTCAATGAAGAGCAAAAATTTTACAGATTTCAAAGAAAACGAATTGTTAAACGAAGAATGAAGACAAAGTCAGTCATCATCATATTTATTTATTTACCAAGTGACGTCATATCACACAAAAAAACTGCAACTTCCTCTAGGTCTATCAGCAAAGCATCGAAACATGCAGTTCCTTCAAAACCTACACACAAACTTGCAGAGTCAAAGCGATATTTAGTCACTTGGTGAGGAGACAGCAAAGCACCGAAAGATCATCTAAGTCTACTGCCACCTCACCAAATTAAGGTTAAAAAAGCAGCTTTTAGATTTTTTCAGTCTGCTACTTTCTATGATAAAAAATTTTATGCAAAATTAAAAGAAAGTGTTGCAAAGATATGTAAACTTTGTAGAGTATGCAACACACAAAACTCACAGTCAACATGTAAAGAAAATGCAAGGCAACATTAGAATCGTTCTAACTCTGAGCATACTAAAAAAATTTAAAAAAAAAAAAAAATAATAATAATAATACTGTAACTACAAATTGGATAGAAAATAAATTAATAAAGTTCATGATGCTCATTTATGTTTTGTAGGATTTAAAGTGGGCAATTGGAGTGGAAAAAAACTCCTTGCTTTGGTTTATATCGTTGGCCAATATGTTACCAGTACCGGTGCAATTTCCAATGCCAGTATACATCAACCTCAGTCAGTTACAGCAAAAATACTTATAATTGAGAGGCACATCAAAATGAGAGATGACGTATTGTATAATACTGTATATCAATAGTGCTATCTACAGTTAAGCCAATCATATTAGATTTGATTTGCGTTGACTCTATCATTCTCGGCACAGCCGTTCCAAAAATATTCTACTTCAAACACGATGTAGAGCCTTCCATAAATATAATTTTTATTGGCAACTCTGACGTTTCAATGCAATAGCCTAGCCCATTGAATTCTATATTGATCCATTTAAAAGGCTTCTGAGGCTTAGCCTAATTGCTCTGGAACGGCTGGGTCAAGAAGAATGAAGTCAACTCCAATTTAATGTAATACGATGGGCCTACCGTAACTTTAAATGCCCCTATTGATTTTTCCTTCCGTTCTCGTTTGACCTTGTTTTAAGCAGGAAGGAGGGTTTACACTCAATTCTTTTGTAATAAATCCCTTCAAGAAAAATTGCTTCAGTTTATATTAACTTTTAAGTCAAGTTTATTCACAAATAACCACTAAAAATGTGGGGTTTCTGAGGTAAGGGTAAGTTCCCAATTTTGAGGTTTGCCGAAGTCACTTTCTGAAAGCTGAGCATTTTTTAGCTTTGGCTCATACTTAACTTAAGTAACGTCATAAGAAGTTTTAGTGACATGATCACTTTTGACTTGGGTTCTTTATAATTATTTACTGTAGTTTAAAAAATAAACTATGTGCTGCATTTGAACCGCTTATTTGGCCATTGAAAAATAACGTAATTTTTCCAAAATAAAACCGTGACGTCATTGTGACAACGTAATCAACTCAAATCCTACTTTGGTAAACATCAACAATTTACACCACCAACCAAACAAGCATGGTGTTCGCATGACTTCAGATCGCTTTGCAATAGAAGTTAGATAGGAAAAAATTTTGCTCCTCTTCTGTAAAAATACTGCAAAATGTGTTGGTCAAATAGCTTGTGTAGAAAACGAATTATTACAACATGAAGACACGCAACAGGCTACAAAACGTTCGATTTAAAAATTATTCGAGTACGACTGTACAAAATGATACACACTCCGAGAGATTAACATCCACCGTTGGTTGCTACTTCTAGAGATCATAAAAGGACCGGTTATTATTATAAAAGGAGTATATAAAAGGAGTATATAAAACTTCTAGAGATTATAAAAGGACCGTTGGTTGCTACTTCTAGAGATTATAAATGGAAATGTAATAGTAGATAGCAAAACCAGTCAATCCCAATCCGACTAACAAACATAAGCTCAAAACAACATGTGCAGTGGTTGTTTTTGAATTGTCTTCGGTCGAGCTTAACTGCTGGTTGCACTGCCGGCAATAAGTAGTAGAGGACTTCATGCCATCAAAACAAAACGGGACGCAGGTACAAAGAGGAGTTGCAAAGCAGAACAGTAGAAAAGCCCAAAAAAAAGCACTCTGTTTATACTTTGTCTCTTGTCTCGTGTGTTGGTGAGTGCAGCGGCTGTTGTGCATGTCAACCATCATTTGCCAGTTTACAGCAGGTTGTTGGGAGATGGGAGCTGCTGCAGGTGGTGAAATGGGATTCACCGCTGGATCCTGTTTGACTTGCGACATTCTGGTATTACTGTAGTTTCAAGGCAGTTGACTATGCTATAAACAAAGCTCTGTAAAATACAGTATTATAGTTAAGCAAAAGCAAATTTCATGCTTTTAAATCATATTTACAGGTTTAAACTGTGGAGTGAAAAATTGTTCATCAAGTTATTCCATTAAAATGATTCCAAAGTAACAATAAATTACAACATTGAATTACCACAGTACAGTACAGTACGGTACAGTATACGAGGCTTTTCTAAAGAGGCCACTTGACATTTTAATGGACGACGAAGAGGATCCCGCAGGGAGTACGTAGAAGGTGGATTGCGCAGGGAAACCCTAGCCGCTGAGTATTTGTTTTGATTTACTTATCTCATGCAATTGTTAATTAGATACACGACTAGGAGTAAATATTGACATATTTATATCAAGTTGGTCCTCCTCAGCCAAAAAACGTTTCCGCGCTGCAGTGCATAAAATAAATTTGAAAAAGTCAATTTGTCATTCCAGAACTGTATATGGATCCCGAATGTCAAAAACTGTTTTTGCAAATATTGATTTTAACAATGATTTTTTGTCTTAAGATTTAAAAAAATGGACCCCAAACGTTCAAACTGTTTTTGCAAATGTTCATTCTAACAACAAGTTTTTGTCTTGATATAAAAAAAATGCAACAGGTTTAATTTTACAACGTTCAAATGTCCACGATGGAAGTGGAAGCGATTTATTTCTCGCCGTTTTACTTCCACATCCCTGCTGCCCAAGCATTTACAAATGAATATTTAAAAGAAGTGGCGCAACCATTAGAGTTGGCAAAGGGGGCTTCATGCCTCTCCCCTAAGCCAAGTTACTTTAAAAATTTAACCCAAATACAAGCGTTAAAACGTGTTTTGAACTTGACCCGTCAGTAGGAGGGTGGGGCTGAAAGGGCTGAGCAATTAAGTCTTTCAAATGACTTTTAAATTTTAGTAATTTAGTTCCTTTCAACAAGTCAGTAAAAATGAACAAAATGTGATTTAACTAGCGTTAAATATCCATGAATGTAACTTAAATATCCATGAATATCCGTGGATATTAAAAATAAGCTGTTTAAAAATCAATTTTATTGAGTTCATTTTGTTGGGTTTCTTGTGGGATAACACCAAAAAAATCTCACAAAACCAAGCTTCGTGTTTAGTTTAACGATTTTCCACAAAAGTTACATTTTGTTGTTAATCCGTTTAGGAGAAGAAAAGCTTATACGAGGTTTAACAAGCAAAAAAAAGGTAAAAAATGAAGTCAAAAAAAAAGACAAAGAAATATCAAATAAAAAATCATTGCCGCCAAAGTGGGTTAGGAGGGATAAAAGAGCGTCATGAAATATACAACCGTGTGAAAACTTTGTTGCATTCAGCCGTTTTTGAACGAGACTTTTTTTTCCGCCAAACTTTCTGGTCGATTTTCTGGCTCTGAAACCAAAGTCACGGACCTAAAATTATTGCTCTAAAACAAAACAGCGACCGGATTTGGTTTACGGCTGCGACTCTGGTGGCTTGAGTGGAAACTTGGAAGAGCACAACCTCCCCTGCCTGTTACTTTCGTCACTCGTTCTAACTTCCAACTACAGTTTGTTCGTTGAGTTGAAAATCCTTATTTGATTTACATACTTGTACTTATCATATAGGATAAACCGAAATGCACAAATCTTTATTGAGTCGCGGCCCGCAAAAACTCTGGTCGCACGAAGTTGCGGTTTTGCGTACTTAAAAATCAAGCTACTATTTATACTGCTTGAGTGACGGAATGCACCTTCATCGTGCATGGCAATTTGCAGATTACAATCAAAACGTAACTTAGTTCAAACGTGATGATAAGTCCGGCAGTTGACTTTTTTTTGCTACTGTGCTGGTGCAAAAATTTTTGAATTGTTTTAAAAGGTGTATATGGAAGCAAAATTTTGCAAAAACGAAAATGTGCCGTGTGTAAGAACAAGCCAAAATTTCAGTTACAATACAGTTCTGATTATTGGTCACATAAAATTCTAATGCTTGAACTTCTAGTCAAGCTTTAGATGAGAGCGGTCGTTTAAAAGCCTTCAAATTGAGTACAATAAAATTACGGTGCAGATATTGATTTTGATAAAAAACTTACTCTTATGTTAAATGTTATGTTTGTTTGGCCCTTGAACAGGCAGCACCTACAGGTAATTGCGAAAATTGAAAATTTGGATTTAAGTCTTGGTTATCGGTATGTAACGCAGGTACCATCAACGGTCGCTGTTAGTTTAAAAATTTGTTTCGACAGTGGCCAGTTTGCTGATGGTGCCAAAAATTTACATGGTTAATGAACGTTAGCAAACCTACGTACATTTCCACTCGAACATGCCACTGACCTGTATATTTTACTTGGCAAAAACAGGATTTTAGATAAATCGCAGAAAACTTACTGGTGTTTAATACAGGTCCATAGTCTACACAGGAAATATGAAGCATTGTTACGGCTATAGGTCTTTTCTATTTATCGAACCAAGACGAAATAACATCAAAGTTTGCAGTTCAAGGTTACGGCAGTAAAAATTGATTTGGGGTTGCGAAAGTGCAAAAAATTACTGCAAAGGTACCACAAACATGCGGATTTGCGGTTGCGAACCACCCATTGCTATTTTGCGGAATTTGCGATGGCGGAATAGAAGGTAAATTGGCGGTGCCCATTACTGGATGTAACTAACTTGACTTAGGCATTTTATGAATCAGTATTAAAAAAAAACTATGTACAAAATTTGAAGCGCCCGTGACGTCATCGCAAAGCTGACACCATTTGTTTGAAAATATGGCTTTGGTGTCACAATGATGACGTCATTATCTCAAAACCAAATTTTCTGAAAAAACTTGGTAAACACCAACCCGCGTGCCAAATTTGGTGTTCTCATAACTTTTGGTTTAGAAATTGGACTTGGGGGGGGGGCATTTTCCCCTCCGTCTATAGTGCGTTGGTCAAAATAGCACGTGTACAATAGGGTTAAGCTGCAAGCCTGCAACATTGGCAAAACTCATTGCATTTACAGCACATTGTAATTTTCATTATCAGAGCAGTATAGTGACAAAAGTATACAAGCCAAGAATATTGCAAAAATAATATGAACCATTTCCTAGTGGATCTAAATTGCTCCGATGTCATTGAAAAATATAAAATTGGTTGCAATTTCGATATACCACAGAATCAATTAGAGCTTTTTAACTTATAATGATGATATCGAAATGAAAAAGATACTGCTCTAAATTATTTTCTTTTTTTCAAAATAAGTTGTAGTCCCACTTGAAAACGCACAAATTTTGCCAACTGTTTGTTAGTTGTTCGCCTATAAGTGTACGGAAAATAGAATTACTCTTTTTAAAAGAAAAAAACCGCATTCCCTTGATGAAATCGATAAATGCAGTAGTTAGAAAAACACCTTGGTTTGTTTTAAAATTTTAACCACTGATTGATCGTCGTGTGGCTGAGTTTGGAATACAGCAAACGTAGCTGCAATCAGGGGTGTCGAAACCTGGGGGATGAATGTATTCCCTCAGTATTTTGACCGCATCCTCCCCAATAATTTGACTATGATCTGCATCTGAGCGCTGGATGATATTTGGACTTCTTTTTGGTCTTCACTTGACTTCGGGTACAAAAAAGACACCTTTTTTTTGGTCTTCACTTGATATGCTTACGTGAAAGAAAAAACGGTCTAGCTTCATCCCCCCAATGTTGAAAATAGGGTAAAATTGGGTAAAATTGCAAATTCCCTCAAATGCTCAACATAAATCGTCACCACTGGCTGCAATACAACCTATTTTACGTACATCGATATTACTCGGCTTTTTTACCTTAAAGCTTGACTAGTTGAAGCCCTTTTAAAAGTCATCAGTAATGGTTGGCATTTTTTAAAAGTAGAGCGATTTAAATTTTAAATACAAGGCTAATATCATAAAAAGAAGGGTTGTGCGTATCCCATTTATTGTCTTAGGTAGTAAGGTGCTTCTCACTCTTCAAAATTGGAAAAACTTCTTTCGAATGCGTTTTTTTGAATTATGTTAACCGAGATTGAGCTGTTTGAGCTTGTATAATATAACAACTTTTCATATTAAAAAATTACAGTTTAATCATAGACTCTTTGGTTTAACCTTAGCGTAAGCACCCCTCGTTTAAATTATTGGGACTTCGCACGCGCGTAGTACCTTTGTTTTTATTCGGCCATTATTGATATATGAGCATCGAGACTCAGTTGACTTGTTTATAAATAAAAAAAAAAACGGTTAAACGTGGAAAGTTGAATTTTGGATATACGAGGTGTGTCATTGAAGTTCTGTAGGACTGTGCTCACTGTGTAAGTTATAGTCAAGCTATACGACTAAGTTAAATGGTGAACGATTTAGTAACTTCTAGAAAATATTTAACCGCAATTTCAGCTCACTGTAACATTTATTGTGCATTTCAGGAGTAGAAGAAAATAATCAGCTTATTTGCTGTCGTTTTACAAATTGAGTGGTTTTGCTCGACAATTTTGTAATGACAACAGAGCAATGAACCAATTTCAAATTTCTGGTCGGTTTTGGAAAATCTCCTTCAGAAGCTCTTTGTATGCTTCAATAAGTCTATAAAGAGCAGACTTTGTCTCGTTCAACAGTTTTTCTTTCGTACAAAAGATTTAACAGTACCTGAAGGCTAATATAGCGGAAAAAATAAAACATGCCAAACTTGGGGATGCCACGTTGGACAATTACAGTAGGTCTTATGAACGTTCAAAACTAAAAAATGAATTCCCACTATGAATTGGTATCACACAAAAGTAAAAAAAGTCAAACTTATTGGATTACTTCAAGACGTCGAAGTACTTATGCTTAATGGCTTAATAGATTTAAGCTTGAGTGCCGAGTTTTTTTACAGAACTGTCACCTGTGACGTTGAGAAAACCTTCTATCTGCTCTTCAAAAGTTTTGAGCAATTTTATTAAGAAAGTTTTGGTGCTTAACGATGGATGTAATACTGTACAACAAGTTTTTTCATTCTAATTGCTAAGGCAGGCATTGTTTTGATTTATTCTTAAATTTGGAGCAAAATCAGCAGAATTGTTCACACATGTGGTGCGGCAAAATTTTTCTTAAAAAAAATCTTGAGTGGGCCAAAAGGGTGTAGATTTAATACTAAGGATAGTGCGTCAAATTTCTGGTCAAGATAACGTAAGTTATAAAATCCGAAAATCATGTAGGTATTTTCAAATCAATAAGTTTTGTTCGTGTCATTTTTGTTCTTTTAATCGGAGTAAAAGATTATTGTCAAAATATTTGCTTTAACAAGAGTTTTGTTCATAACCGCAATTTTAACAATTGCGCTGCGCTGCTGAGTGAAAATAGCAACGAACTCCTTTCAAGTTAAAACAAAAACTAAGCAGAGTTGTAAAGTTTTGACATTTTACTGCTATTTTTTTTGGACATCTGAACTTTAAAAGCCGTTAACTTCAAACCTGATCAAGTTAGTGCAACCTCGTCACTGCTGCCGGTCGCAAATAGTGCTGCCGGTCGCATCCTATAAATGCATTAACAGCCGCTACTAGTAAGGATCTTTTTGACGAATTTACGTTTTAAGCCTGCGAAACATTAGAAAAAGTCAAGTTTTCAAGTTTGGAGAATTTATTCAATCATAAATCACAAAAATGCTAGATCAGAAAAAAGATGGTGAAATAATGTATTAGAAAAAGCTAGATCTCAATTAAATATGCTAAATTTTTATTTCGAAAAAAAATTGCCAGAAAAATGTAATTACGTTTTATTGCCAAATATCTTTTATTGTTGTTATTTTGATACCTAAAATCAGACAGTTACTGGGTGAACCAAAATTGCACTGTTTTGCTGACTAGTTAAAGGCAGGCGCTTGCCACAAATCTGCAATGGGAGGTTGTTACCAAGGTCTAGGGGCGGAGCTTCAAGTCCTACAAAATTATGTATTTTTTCGGCAAAAACAACTTAATTTTTAGGCCTATTTTGATAAAAATTATTGCTAAACGTAGCATAGAAATTTGCAGTGCAAAAACATGATTATAATACTTGCATAAATGGGCTATGTTGGAGGTACTGTAGCTATAGCTAGAATTTCAGTTGTCTTATTTACCATCTGGTAAATTATAAAATCCTGTTACGGTAGTTCAATAAAACTTTCATGAGTAATCGATTTCGTCTATATTTTATAGAAGGATATAATTAGGGAGGCTATGGCTATTGGAAGAAAGTTTGAAAGAAGTGTTTAGTAATTAACTTGTACTGAGTAGCTCC
The DNA here is from genome assembly GCA_963965965.1 of Trididemnum nubilum. Classification (NCBI taxonomy): domain Eukaryota; kingdom Metazoa; phylum Chordata; class Ascidiacea; order Aplousobranchia; family Didemnidae; genus Trididemnum; species Trididemnum nubilum. Next base: position 30,386,815 of record OZ014474.1, read on the forward strand.
TCCCTATTCCTGCGCTTCTATATTGTTTGATGAAACCTATGGTAAGCATTTATCAATTAGCGATCAAATTTGAATCATAAGTTTTGGCCGTTTTCAAAGTTAATTCTGATTTATGAGTTTTATTTTTGACAAATTAGCCCCCCTTAATTAACGTTTCAAAATATGCTTTAAATCATTTTTGAGTCTATTTCGGTGCACAAGACAATCTCGGAAGTGCAAAAAACGTGGCATTATTCTTATTCTGCATTTTGGTCGGCAGGCCAATGGAGGGCTATAGCATCCCCTCTCTCCCTGGCTACGTTTCTGACTAATGGGCAGAGGTCAAGACGCCTTACCTTTAATATACTCTAGAATTATAGTAGAGCTATTATATTTTTATTCCATAACTTAGCATTACTGTAACTGAATCCTAAGCGGCGTAATAGGCTAGCACAGAGTTGTAAGTCGGGCCGGGCTTTTCGGGTCGGTTTCGGGTTCGGGCTTAAAGTTGACAAAAATGTCGGGCTTGATTCGGGCCTAAGACGTACTTTTTGTCTAAGGTGTACGAAAATATAATCAAAATAATCTGGCAATATTGCTAAATTTCACATACCTAACTTTACATTCGGGTTTTTTCGGATATGTTTTGGGCTTCAAATTACTTTTCGGGTTCGGGCCTGAACTAGTCGGCCAGTTTACAACTCTGGGCTAGCACTTGTAATGTGATTTAACAGCAATTTTACATCAAAACTGATTCTCACTTCTATTCCCGAAGTCAAAAATATTCGCGTTATTTATAACTTAAACAAAAGGAACCATTTCGAAAAATCTTAAGAAAAACTAACACAAACGTATCAATCATGTCATTGTGACGTCACAGTCTAAAATTTACACACGATATTAAACTAGCGTGCTTGTTTAGTAACAAAGATGGAGTTCCGGGAATAAACTAGTTACAAAACTGTGATTGATTGATTGATTGGTGCATCTTTATCCTTCTATCACGAGAAAGTGACGGTGCGCTATGCTTTGGACGAATCCGCACCCGCTTAAGCGTTGACCATTTTCCAAGCTTTCCTGCTGACATTTTGACTTCTTCCCACGTAAATTTGCTGCTTGTTCAAAGCCACCAAGCAGAGATAATTATCGTAAAGCGTCTTATCCAAGGACGCAACTACGTGACCAGGGTGCGGGTTGAACTCATGATCCTGCGATCAGAGTCGTAGTAAAAACGACGCCTTCACCCATTCGACCACGCTGCCGACATGATGTTGATGTTGAAAAGCTACGCAACTATCGAATTGGAGCTTTCTGGAAAGGGTTTGGCTGGCCACCTGTAAGCGGCAAATACTTTTGCATCGATAAATAAACAGCACTGGCGTATTATTGTATTGATTAACACCGTACAGTTAGCAAATCGTAACTGTTTTTTGGAGTAACAAGTACGTAGCAAAATATTTTAAACAATGCACGGCCGCCACAGGTGCATTTTAAAGTACAATTTCATGGCCGCAAAAACATCTTTCACGGCCGCAGGTTGTGCATCCCTAGCGTAAATGAAATGCAAATACGGTTGCAGTTGCGATTACAGGTCACCTTTATTTTTTATCTCACGCTAAGAACATTATTTTATGCTAATTTTAAATGGCAAATACAATATTTTACATGCCTCTGCTTTTCACAGTAACTCGCCAGTATAGTCAGATAAAGAAGTTTTTTCCAGTGCTTGATCGACTACCTGTTTTTTTCTAATTGATTAAACCAGATTGAAAGTCACTTTTTCGTAACTTTCAATATTTCGCATCGTAATATGGCGGAAAAATAACGGTTCAGAAATAGATAATGGTGTTGAAGATGCCTAATGTCAATGCAATGAATTAGAAATAATCAATATGTATTTCAATAGCATTCTTACAAACAACTTTTTTTCCTAGCTAAACATGAAAAATGCTTTCATTTTTCTCCGCGTTTTCTTTTTGGGAAACTTTTCATTGGTTTTTATTCAATACGCCTACGTTTAAAAATCCAGAAATTTTTAAAACGCATTAGAGTTATTGAAATACAATTACTATATTTATTTGAATTAAGTTTTCATTTTGTTTTGTTGTTATGTCATAATGCTTCAACGTCAGTTCTGAAAAATGTGTATTTTGGTCTAGTTTATCCGTACTTGCAATATAGCTTGATGACATGAGGAAATACAATTCTAGTTGTCTTAATAAAATTCAAACGCAACCAAATTATCCTACTAAAAATATAACTTCGTTCCAGTGCTATTGTCGCAGATCTCCATTTTTACCGTTTTGAGATATGGACGTTTTTATGCTGGGGCGATTTTTTTAAAATTTATCTAAATTTTGTGTGTAATATGTTACATTTATTTGGATAATTGTAATAGAATTGATTGACGATGTGTTTGAAGTATACCAAAGGAAGTGTGTTTTATTTCACAATTAGGGGGTTTTTCGTTGAGATACGTGACTTTTGCTCAGGAAAAGTTTCAAAAACTTCCGCTGAAATTGAGATACGCGCAAAATTTCGTAAGATTTTCTCTGCAATTGAGATACGCGCAAATTGCACTATGGATTTTTGTGTATTTTTTACCATTTTACCATAGTTTGGTAGTAAATGAGTGATTTTTCTAGTCGGCAACCCAATATATTTGTTATATATAGTCAGTTGAGTATATTTTTGAACTCCAGCTGTTTTTAACATTCATAATGCGTAAAACCAACATTTTCACAAAACTCTCGTTGTTATAGATTGATGGCTGTGTCCTAGGCGGAATGCCTAGGTCTTCGCTGTCTGGACCTCGCGCTCAAGAGGCTAACACTGAAGATTCAAAGCAAACTTTTATTAACAAAAGCAAATTTAAAAAGACCAGTCCAGCCAAAATTATCGAGGATTGCCCGGGTGGGCGGAAAACACTTAAACTGAAAAACTGAATTTTACACCAACAAAATAAAAAACCTCTTGACGCTACTGTTAAAAAAAAAGATTGATTGTTTATTATTATTATTGTGAGTAGTGGCGCTTTATAACAGCGGTGGTTTATCAGCACTAGTGATGTAGTTCTCGAGACCGGTCTCGGTTCTCGAGACTGTCTCGAGACACATTTTTGAAAGTCTCGTCTCGGTCTCGCCTCGGACTTGAACTTCAAGTCTCGATCTCGAGTCTTGGTCTCGAAAAGTCATGGTCTCGAAATATGAAAAGTCTCGAGACTCAAAATCTTGGTTAGGCGTAGGAGTAAAGTTTTGAATTTAATTATTTAATGCAAGCAACGCAAACGAGGATTCGATTGACTTTCTAGGTCTTAACACCTTTTTAATTGCTTTCAAACAATCTTCCTTTATTTATTCATTTCGGTCAATTTTCATTTATTTCCGTCAATGTTTTTAACTGAGATCGTGAGAAACAAATTTTTGCAATAAAAGCTCAATTTTTGATAATTGGCTACTCAGTGGGAGATACTTGAGGTTCGAAAAAACTCAGGCAGAGCCGTGGGAGAAAACTGTTCGACCTGTTATTCATTATTGTCTTTGTTATTTACTTATGAAAGGTGTGATGTAAAACAGTCTGGAGAGGAAGAAGCCGCTTTAGCGGTGTTATTTGATGTTGATCTTTGTTGAAGGTGCTAATTACCGCTGTCTACATTTTTGCTTTCTGGTAGTAAACGCTCTAAAACTTTTTCTCGTTCAGGTTCCTTGCACGTGGACCGAGTTTGAGGTGGTAGCATGGCAATGCAATGAGGTTTGGTCAAGGAAGGTTGATCAGGACAGCTCAGACCTTAAAGTGATTGTTTTCAGTCTCATTCTGTTGAACAGATCTTTCGTAGTATGATACAGTTAAGATTGCAGACTCAGAATGATGAACTTAAGTCTACTTTACCACTGCTTTTTTGTAAATATCAAACGTTAGAAGTAACAATTAGGTCCAGTGAAGATTAAAATAGCTTGAGGTATAAACATGGGCCACCGAATGGGGAAGACGCGTGACCTCAAAAGATTTTCAGGGCGGTATCGGAGAAATAAAGTCTTGATAAAAAATAATACCGTAACTCAGATATTTGTTATACATTAAGGTGTTTGCCGTGTACTAGGACCACTAGGTTACTGAATCATTCATCTTGATGTCTTGTTAATGAAAACACAATTGTGCATTCCTCCATAGCCTTCTTGTGATTAAAATAACTATCTGAATGCAACTGCTTTAGCAAGCCCGCTTTACTTTAGATTTAAACGACCGGTCAGCGTTAGTAGTTAAAGACACCGCCATCAGAGCGTGAGGTCTGCGTTTTGATTCTTGATCCGGTCAAAATCGAACGCAGTGTCGCTAACGTCCCGCCCCGCTGCGATGTTTCTTTGGTGCAGTGTTCTTCATTTGCTCAATGCCCGTGCACTAAGCCGCGAGTTTATGAAAGCTTTTATTTTAATTTGATTTAGCAACTCGCTTCGAAATCGAATTCCTCTAGAATGGTCCACGATCAGTTTGGTAATGAAACTTAAGCAAATTTAAGATGCATTTTATAAGAAATATCGTTGTGATACATATTGAAAGAATATCTTTGTAATACGAGTGACAGTTGTGTTTAGTTTGAGTTAATTCGTTATAAAGTATTATTTCATTTTTTACGTTGAAACAATTTGCATTATGTCTCGTAATTCGGCCTTAATAAAATTTGGGTATAGTCATCATAAAGAGTACGACGATGAAAAAGCAGGAAATAAAAAACATTCTGCAAAATGCAAGTTTTGCCCAACATCGACAACAATCTCTGATCGTTCAGGCACAACCTCTTCGTTTGTTCGGCTCATGAAGAAATGCCACAAGTCACGGTAAGCTATTGCATTATTTTTGAAGGAATGATTTAATACACTAACTTTATTAGGTTGTAATAGTGGATAATAATTGTGTGCTTTTGTATGTTATTTATTGATATTTTTAACGGTTGTGTGCCGAAGTGAACAAGTTTAATTATGAAACGCTCTCCAAATCGAAGCTAAATTAATGTACTGCACGTCTCAACCTGATGGCATTTTGCATTCCAAGTTCTTGAATTATTAACCCGACACTGGAGGGTGCTATTTAAAGTATCACCACTTCAGTTTCTTTTGCTGTTGTAAAAAATTCTAGAAGATAACAAATACCCGTAACCCCCATCAGCGACGTGTAACTCAACAACAACTTACAATGTACAGCTATATATATTGCATCGACCCAGGTTGTAAGGTTTTTTATTTGCGAGTAAACTTTTATATCAATTTTTACAACTTTGCTCTCGGCCAGGAGCTGCAAACGGGTCAACAACTGTAGTTCAGGCCCAAACACAAAAATAAAAAGCCGGAAACTAATGTGATTCGAAGCCCAATGAATAAGAAATCGCAAGTGAAATTTGATATAGATCGAAAGCACTAAGTAGCGGCTTCTAGCTGTGGGCTTGTGCATGCTAAGCGACTCGAAATCCATGACGGCTGCAAGTGGTCTTCCTCAGCTTACGTCCGTCTGTGTAAAGAATGCAACAAGATAACAGTTAAATCGACGCATTTTATGTCATTATTGAAATTGAATTGTAAAAAGGCTATATATTTTTTGCAGAAAAGATTATCCGAGCGGCCGAAAATTTAATAGATGATATGGACGTGGAGGGAAGCACATCTGAGTTGGCGAATCGTGGACGCTCGGAGGAAGAAACGGGACAGCTAAGAAACATTCCGCGTCTTTTCAGCAAATATTCGAAAATTCCAAATAAAGCAACTTCCAAAAGATCAACAAGCGTTCGGTGGCAGTTGCTAAAGTATCTTGAAATCACCAAGAATTGTGAACATTTTAACGAAAATATTTTCGAATTTTGGGAAACCATGGAAAACCAACTACCTGCCTTATGCGATGCAAGTTCTTTTTGTGCCAGCGTCATTGGTTCCTATGGAGCGTATTTTTAGTACCGGTGGTTTGATCATGAGACCTCATCGATCTCGACTTTCTTCAGTTAATCTAGAAATGCTGGTTGCATTAAAATGCAATCACAATTTTATTGTTTGATTTTGGTATAGGCTTACTTTTTACGGTTGCATTAATTTTTTCCGTTGTGATTCGTGATTATTTTTGCTTGCAATAATATGCCATTCAAGATTTTTTGGCTCTGTTAGTAATCTGTAGTTACTGCAAGCTGAACCACTGCGATAGTTTGAACACAGAAACGCACTGCCCAGTTTCAGTTGGCATCGAACGGCAATTTCTCTACTTTAAGGTCGGGCGCTTGACAGTAGAGGTACGCCGTCACCTCTTCATGTCCTTGTGAATAGCACGTGGCCCAAGTTCGTTTTTTGGTTTATGGTCGTTCTACTGTATTGCGATTAGCCGTTTGTTTAAAAAAAACCATGAAAAGGGTTGTCATTAGTCAATACGATAAAGTTTTGCTTCTAAAATCTCGGGTCTCGAAGTCTCGTCTCGGTCTCGAAAAACTCACCGAGTCTCGATCTCGGTCTCGAAAATTTTTTCAAGTCTTGGTCTCGGGTCTTGGACTCGAATTTTTTCCAAGTCTCGGTCTTGGTCTCGGTCTCGACCATCAGGGTCTCGACTACATCACTAATCAGCACCATAACAAAATTGACTAAAAAACACAGATAGATATATGAAATGCTGTGGATTTAAAAAACTGTGGTAGAAACTAAAAAAGAGAGAAAGCCAGTACTTCTGAAGCGACAGCAGGCGCCTGGTATCACCACAGAAGCGCTCAAAAACTAACCTCATAGAAACACAAATAAAATTGTTAGCATTTCATATAGCCGCACAGATCTACCAGAGTAATTTACTATAAAATACGAAACACTTTTACTATAGGAAATTGGTAAACAAAGTTTGTAAGGCACACATCGTTAGAGAAAAGGTACTTTTAAAAATGTTTTTAGGATCAACTATAACTTTACATGTATTACTATATACCAACAAATTACGATATATTGAACGAAATATATTGAACAAAGAAGAAACACAATCGGAGATTGGTTGCGGTGGAGAAAAGTCAAGCATAAAAAGTGAATGAAAACGTTTTATAATAATGAGCAATAGGTCCTGCTTGGCTTTGCCCCACCCAAGCCAACTCATACTTAGAAAGAATAAATAAGCTCTTTGAGTATTTTTAAGTGATTACATGTACACAATTGATTGTTACACAAAATGGTAGTAATAAGATTAAACGATAGCCAGTAACATTTTAAATGAACCGATTGGAGGAGCAAATATAGTGAATAAGATGGGGATACACAACCTTGTTTGATAATATAGATTTCAAATCAAAGTTAAGGCCTAATTTTTCCACAGCACTTTTCAGAATATTACGATCAGTTGAATAATTTGGGCAAACAAAAAGAAAATGTGGGACAGTTTCCGGAACTTTGCATTTGAAACATAAACCAGTGTCATGGCAATTTATTCTAAATAGATGCTGATTTAAGCAGCAATGAGCAGTATGAAGTCTAAGAATTTCTTTTGATTGAAAGGAAGGTACATTTTGGACATTTGGGAATAAAATTTTGTATTGGCCACCGGCGGGATAAGCGATGTAATAACGATTCCACTTCTCGTAGATGTGACCCCGAGTGAATGATTTGACTTCTGAATAAGATAATTTAGTTTCGACTCGCTTAATTTGAAGGTCATTTGATGAGCATTGTACGACAGATCTGAAAACATGTTTGGTTAAGTTATCAGCAATTTCGTTACCAGAAATCCCGGAATGACTAGGAACCCAGAGAAAAGTAACTTTCAAATTAGAATTAGTTAGACAGTGATTCAATAACAAAATTTTATTTAAAATATAATGCTTACCCCACTTCTTCGAATTTAGAGCCTGTAAAATAGAATAACAATCGGTTACAATGAGGCTTTTCCAGGGTCTATTTATGGCTATCCAATGTAAAGCAGATAGAATAGCATAAAGTTCGGAAAAGAAAGCAGATCCAAGGCTATTAATCGCTATTGATCTTTTTGTATTTGTTTGCGGTGCAAAGAAAGCAGAACTGGTGCCATGCTGACTTTTAGAACCGTCGGTAAATAAAAGAGTGAAATCCGCATAATCAGTATTAATTACGTATGAAAAACAAGATCTAATTAAATTAGTATTATCATTTTTCCTGCAAAGAAAAAATATGTTAAGATCAATAACCGGTTTGCCAATCAGCCAAATAGGAATGTCGGGCAAGACGACAGCATTTAAATTCACATTAGGTTAATCAAAGAAACCTTTTGTTCTCATGTTAAAAGAACAGAAACCAGGATTATCTGGAAACCTCTCCTGCCAACTGTTCTGAACGACAGATGAGCTAGGGTGATTGGCAAATGTTCCCAGGTAAGCTCTGAAATTCAAACATAGTTGTTCAAATTTTAGTTTTAACGGCATCTCGTTGCAGTGAACTTGCAAGCAATTTATAGGAGTGCTACACATTGCTCCAGCACATATCCTCAAGCACTCAGTTTGAATTATCTCAATTTGTTTTAAAGTTGAATCGGAAGAGTTAAAGTAGATCTCCATTCCGTATTCAATTATCGGACGAATTAATGCCCTGTAAATGCATAAAAGAGGGTCTTTTGACACTCCCCAACTTGTTCCTTTTAACATCCGAAGCAAATTAATGCGTTTAAGACATTTGTCATGCACGTAACTAACATGTGCATTATACAAACCATTTTCCTGAAAAATAATGCCCAAGTATTTAAATTGATGTTTAACTTCAATTGTTTGATTGTTTAGGATCAAAGAAACTTGTTTGTTCTGACGCTTTTTTGTAAATAGAAGCGCTGCAGATTTGCTAATTGACATCTTAAAACCATTGATATTGCACCATGCATTAATTTTGTTGAGTGAGGATTGAGCTAGTTTGTTCAAAACTTTAATATCAGTATCAGTTTCCCAAAAACACACATCATCTGCAAAAAGTGCAACTTCGGAAGTTAAGCAGGTCGGTAAATCGTTAATAATGACAGCAAATAACAAAGGGCTTAGCACACTCCCTTGCGGAATACCATTGTGTTAGTGCTTGACGTGTGAATGAGCCGAAGAGATTCGTACTTGAAAAGATCTGTTGGTCAAAAAAGCTGCAATAAAATTTAGCATAAATCCAGTGACACCCAAGTTTAATAGTTTTATCAATAAGATATCTTTATAAACTAAATCGTATGCTTTTTCGATGTCAAGAAAAACAGCTAAAACAGATTTTTGGTTGGCCCGTGCCTTATGCACTGTGTCGTGTAAGCGCAAAAGATGATCGAGAGGCCTTCTGCGTTCACGAAAGGCTGACTGATATTGGTTAAGCAAATTATTGCTTTCCAGGTACCATCTAAGTCTTACCGTAACCATTCTTTCCATCAGTTTGCATAAATGACTGGTTAGAGATATTGGTCTGTAAGAGCTAGGTAAATTAGTAGGTTTGTTGGGCTTGTGCAATGGAACAATTATGGAATGGAGCCAGCACATCGGTAATTCACCTGTAAACCAAATTTTGTTGAAGCAAAATTGTCTGTAAACAATGCTCGGGCATGTGCTTGAGCATTTCTGTACTAATGTTATCAGCACCAACCGCAGTATTGCTGGAAGTTTTTAAAGAATCCTTTAATTCTGTCATACAAAAGGGAGCGTTAAACTCCTTGTATTGATATTCCTGTAACGATAATTTGTGAGCTAGCTGAAAGGAAAAATTACTTGAGTTATTTTTAAATTCATTTGAATAATTGTCATTGCTGCTAACAGCATGAAATTGGTTAGCAAGCATATTCGCTTTGTGCTGATCATTGGTGCCTGTCACACCATTTTGGTGTAACGTAGGAATGTGCGAATCGGTTTGTTGCCTGTTAAACCTTTTCAATGTTGACCAAACTTGACCCAGTTTGGTGTTTGAGGAAAGCGAAGAGCAGTAATTCTGCCAAGACAATTTTTTAGCTTCGTTTAAAGTTAACTTAGCTTTGGCTCGAGCACGTTTAAAAATTACGATGTCTAGAGGGTCGCGAGTTCGTTTCATTCGATTAAAAGCATGTTTTTTGTTGTTAATCGCAATTTCACAAGCTTTACTCCACCACGGAACCGTCACCTTATTAAATGGCTTTGTTGCGTGAATGGTTCTCTTAGCTATGTCCATGATAGTGGAAGTGATATTGTTGTGAAAATCATGAACGTCAGCCGAAATTAAACTATGATTAATATCCAAATCGCATAGATGGTAAAATGCATCCCAGTTTGCCCGCTTAAAGGCCCACCGAGGCAAATGTTGTGAAGAATGTGAAACGATAATATTGATTTTAGTATCAATGACACAGTGATCGCTTCCCATAAAAATATTGGTCACCTCCAAGCTGCATTTGCTGGAAATGCTTGGAGAAGTAATAGTGAGATCAATTAGAGAGCATTTTAATCCTGCGTTAAAAACCATGCGAGTTGGTTTGGAAGTATTTTGTAATGAATAGTCATTTTCTTCGATAAAGGCTAACAAGCTGATACCATTTTGATTTGGGGTACCAGAGTCCCACATCTTGTGGTGGGCGTTAAAATCACCACAGATAATGACCTTAGGAAATTTGGTAATGAATGACTGACACGTTTTGTCAATTGAATTTGATGGATGATTGTACACATTAAAAATTGCCACGTTACTTACTTTGATCTCCATAATTTCTATACTGTTACTGCACTCTGGTAGTCTAATTTCTGAAAAAGAAGCAGTGTTTTTTACGCAAAAGCAAATACCTCCTCCTTTTTTTCCATTACTTCGATCTTTTCTTGTCACTTGGTAGCCTGTTAAAGAAAAAACTGTTTGTCTGTGTAGGTAGGTCTCCTGCAAACATAAAACATCTGGTAAATTAGCAAAAGTGGATAAATAACTTTGTAGATTTAAAATTTTGTTACGAATAGATCTGCAATTCCACTGTAAAATATGGATCGCCATTAGGTCAAGGATTTTAGCTGCTCAACGTCAATGGGAATTCCCATTTGTTTTCCTGCAGAGTCAGAAATAATTTGATAGATATCAATTTCTTTGTTAGTTTTTGTTGCAAGCAAAGTTTGATTAATGACCTCTGTCAAAAAAGCTACGAAATATATCGGATTACTAAACATAAAGTTAGTTGCAGAATCAATTTGCAAAGCATCGCAGCTATTTTCATGAAGTTCAACGCAGGTTTGAGTGACATCATTTTCGGCAGGGTTTTTTTCGATCTGTTGCAAGTAAGGCCTTGCATTGATGGGGCTAGCCCCATTTGATGCTGGTAGAGGAGGAAATTCTCTAAGGTTAGAAAGTGATTGAGACTGTCTAGCATCCGCGTTTCTTGGGCTGTTGGTAGCGCGGTTGTATTTTCTACATGCCTCAAATTACATTAATTTTTTTACGGTTTGGTATTTAAGTACTTGAGCTTCTCGTAAATACTTGGGGCAGATTTTACTTGCAGCACTGTGGTTGCCATTGTAATTAGCACACTTCATTGCAATTACGTTTGTGATACTGCAAGAAGATGTGTTGTGTTCCTTGCCACGTTTTGCACACCGTTCTTTGCCACTACTTTTTTCCGCAATGTGCCCGAAACGATTGCATTCAAAACAACGCAATGGCATCGGGATGTACTGTTTAACATTAAATTTTAAATATCCCAATTGAACCTGAGGGGGCAAGTCGGGACAATCAAAATGCAACAAAACTGTTTTAGTGTCAATCATTTTGCCTTCCGCGTCTTTGAATTTAAATCGCTTGATATTATTCACCTGGAACTGTTTTAGACATTCCAGCAATTCATCATTCGTGATGTCAAGAGGTACATTATAAATAACCCCTCTTGCACCAGGAGGTTTGGTTGTAGATGCAATTATTGGGATAGAATTACCTGTAGAATCAGATAGAGCGTCCAGATCTAACAGTGTCTTAACCTGATTACTAGTCTTGTAAATTATCAACAAATTGCCGTTTCGAATTGGCTTGCAAGATTCATATTGCCCAATGGCTTTTCCTAAGCATCTATCGATTGTAATAGGGTTATACAGTAAGAGGCAAGAGGTCTACCTCCTTTGTCACCTAAATTTGCTTGCAAAATAACAGGCCGTAGCTGGGTAGTAGCTGCCTTTTTTTTGGAATTTGAAAGTTCGTCACTAGAGCTGTTCGGGTATGACTTGTGCTTTTGCGATTTACGTTTCAAACTCTTTTTGTTCGTGACAACCGAAAAACCTGCAGCATCAATGTCCTCATTTTCAGATGCACTAGACAGCGGCATGCTGCCAAAGCCGTAGCGGGACAGCAACCGAGATTAGTTGTTACGTAAGGTTGCACTATTACTCAAGCTAATATAGTTTAAGATTATTATAACTTAAAAGATACCGGTACCTACAGTAACGTAAATTGATTTTTTTTTTTGTTGTTTTTTACTTACCAACCTTTTAACGTTAAAAATTGCTACAAAAAAGTGATCAACAAAAGGCAAAACAGCGCGTCTTTCAGGCAACGTTGCAAAGTTTCTTCCGTGCAAATTATGAAAGACGCGCAGCACAAAGTAATATGCAAATTAGGTAAATGAACGTGTTAACAACAGAACATAAAAACCTAAGTTCGAATCCAACTAAAAACGATCGTGCTGTAACATAAGCGGCCCCTTTGAAATCTTATCCATGGGTAAAGATTTACATTTTGTAAACGTAATCGGAAAAGATTTATTCATTGATTGATAAATTGGTAAAGATAAATGTTTTGAAGATTTTTAGCACTGGGAATATTTGTCCTTTTGGCCTTGTTAGCCTTGCTGATGAGCCTTGAGTTTGGGCGAAACAGCTGTCTAAGGCATGCTACTGAAAATTATTTTGAACTGAACTATTATAATTATCTCTTGTAATATTGTGACTATTAATATTGTTAAAAAAACAAAATTGTGTTATGATCTGGTTAGTTTGCGATTCCTTGCCTTTCTACGCTCATGCTCATACCTGTAGTCCTAGCTATACTAACGAGAAATAAAAGACAAATGTCGATTACGAAACAGTATATCTTAGGCTGTTAATCAAAGGTTTGATTGTTCTATAAGACTCTGGATACTGTCTATAGCTTATTATTAATTTTCTTTGTTTATTGTTCTTAATATAATTACTTCTTCTTCATTTTGTGAGGGTTCCGTAGAAGGTAATACCTTCAAACCATGCGAACAATGTTCGTCGTTTTATAACTTATACTGATACAAAAAAATTCTCTAGCTTAAGCCTTTAAAAAATTGATTATGGGGCGAAACAATTTGGAAGGCTTTCCAGTAGGTGGGAGATACTTACAGCGGTGGTAATATACGATTAGTTACAGTACTTACAAATGGTATTCAACTTTTAAGTTTGAGAGTGAGAGTCAATAACCATAACGTTGCGCCACTTCTCTACTCTCCTACAACGCATAGTTTCGAAACAGTTGCATTGTCGTCACTCTCTAGCTATTGAGCACCTACACAACTATCCCAACACAAATATTAGGCATCATAGTCATATTCGTTTAGTGAGCCATTTCGAGGGAATATTCATAATGTATTACATAAATTAACACCACATTTAACGTTTTTACATGCCTGTCCAATTTTTAAGCCTGGTTTTTGCTTTCGATGTCTGCATATTTTTTAGTCATGCTAAAAAATTGTAACAAATTACAAAGCAACCACGCCAATCAAAAAGTAGATGTCTTACCAAAAGAGCACTGCGAACCAGAGTTGTATACGGGCCGACTAGTTTAGGCCCGAACCCGAAAATTAATTTGAAGCCCAAATTATGCCCGAAAAACCCGAAAGTTAAGTTAGGTCTGAAAAATTGAGCAATGTTGCAAGCTTATTTTGATCATATTTTTGTGCACCTAAGACAACAAGCACGTTTCAGGCCCGAATTAAGCCCGAAAGTTTTGTCCACTTTAGGCCCGAATCCGACCCAAAAAGCCCGGCCAGACTTACAACTCTGTTGCGAACAGTTCTACTCATTTTGATTTTAATGTTTTTTCCTAATTTATCATATTTTTGGCTTGATTCAACATTAAGTAGGCAGCAGCATAAGCGTAGCAAGGATTTTTGTTAGGGGGGGCAAACTACAAATTACATGCATTGAAATCATCAGAAATTTTTGAAAAAGGAACTTTTTGTGGGACGAACATATCGTAGACTAGAAGACCAGAAGCCGTGGTCTGGTTTACCAAGATTAAAAAGTGAAAATGTCGTTGATGGGCGATTTTTTTGAAAAACAAACAATTTTAAATGCCATTAGATCACATTTTGCACGTTTTCAAAGCCATTTGAAAGAACTAAATTTTTAACATTTGAAAATCAATTGAAAAAAATAAATTGTTCAATCCTCCTTTTGCTTACAATTTAAGTCTAAAAGCTTGCATTTTGGGGTTGAATTTTGTAAGTGAGTTGGCCCATGTAGGGGTAAGTAAGTTACATTGCATTCTGTAATGTTTTAGCAGTAAATAATAAAATAATCCATTCGAAGATATTTCTTAAAGGTTTTTATTTTGTCATGAAAATAACAAGCTGTAGCAGTACATGTACGGCCAGGGGGCTCAGGCTCATTCAATTCAAATTTAATAGTTTGTTCAACGAGCACTTCCTCTAGCTGATTTTTTTTCAAAAGCATATGGTCGTGTAAAAACAGGCAAGACAGAGGTGAATTACTGAATTGTTATGGGAAAATGGTATAATATATGATTACGCTTACTCATAGGCGTAGCCAGAATTTTTGATTGGGGGGGCCCAAACCACAACTTTGACGTCATCAAAAATTTTCAAAAGAGGAAGTTTTTATGGGGCAAAGTTATCGTAGAATGGAAGATTTGAAGCAGTAGCCTGTTGGTACTAACCAGAACTGTGGTAAAAGGAGAGGGCAAAAATTAATAGTTAGAAAGTGCAAACGTTTAACTTAGGAAATGTGTTGAGTAACCTAGTGTACTCAAACATATCATAGACGGGGTCTGGGGCAAAGCTCCCAGCTGCTGGGCGCTTTTTGTAAATTTTTGGAAAAAAAAGATATTTTAATGCCATTGGATCACATTTTGTACGTGTTTAGAAACATTTCAAAGAACTATATTTTGAACATTTGAAAACCAATCGAAAAAATTTAATTGTTCAATCCTCCTTTTTCTTGCAGTTAAAGTTCAAAACACGTTTAAAATCTTGCATTATGGTGTAAAATTTTAATTGTAAGTGATTTGGTCCATGTAGGGGAAGTTAGGCACATTGCCTCCTGCAAAATTTTTTCCGTAAATATTAATTCACTTGAAGATTTTCCTTAGAAATTTTTGTTTTGTCAAGAAAATAACCAGTTACAAGAGTACATGTACATGGCCAAGAGTACAAGCCAGTTACAAGAGTACATTACAAAAGTACATGGCCAAGGGGCCCAGCACCCCTCCCTTGAAACTCAATAATTTGTTCAATGAAAATTTTCCCTAGCTTTTTTTTAAGGTTTTTGTGCGTAAAAACTGGCGAAGCGGAGGTGAATCGTTTTTGAAAAACGGTACAATAAATGGTTACGCTTGCTAACCATGTTATTCCCGGACCGGATTTACATTGCACGGGGCCCCAGGCACTTAGGGGATTTTTGCAACATCTTCCATCCAAATATAAGTGAAGATCAAAAAAAGTCCTACTATGTGAACGCGGGGCCCTGGCACTGCGCCACATGCCAAATACGGCGCTGGTTATTTCATTACGTTCATAAAAAGTTTAGATGAGGGCCTGAGGTAGCAACTTTTAGGACAAAAACCCTTAATTTCACCCTGGTTATACGATGAAATTCGTTGGAAAAAATTGAATTAAGGGAGTGCGCCCGGCACCCTGGTCGTCAACATTATTTTTTGTTTATTACTGCTGTACGTGTGTACTGTTGTACTTCAAGATACTAAAAGAAACTGAAAATGAAGGAACAAGGCTTATTTGTCAAATTTTTGTCATTGGTGGCGTTTTGATTGAGGGGCCCGGGCCCCCTGGGCCACCCCCCTGGTTACACCTATGATTTTGAAATAAGATCGCACCCTTAAGTTCTTTCTTAAAAAAAAAAACATTTAAAGCAAAATTAAAATAACTTTTTTTCGAAAATGTGGAGGACTCGAGTCAAGTCACTTGACATTTTTTTGAAACCTCCAAGAATTGCATGATCTTATTATGACAAGGACACGTGGTCGTCGTTATTATTACTTACTTTTGTACGCGTAAATTCTAAATTAAAGAAATTGCAATTCCAGAAAAGGACAACATACCGGCTATGCTCTCATTATGTTTATCATTGATTGTTTTTCAATTGCGGGGTTTGCATTACCGCCTGTGTTATAGTATTAAGTTTATAATAACGTTAGACGAAGGCCTGGGGTTGCAACTTTTTGGACAAAACTCCTAGGTTATTCCTACAGGTTTTGCATATAAATTGTAAAAATTTGAATTAAGGAGCCCTGGACCAGGAACCTTGGTAATCAGTCAAGGGCCTCCTGGTTGTCAGTTACGGGCCCAGGGGCCCTCTGGTTGTCAGTTAGGGACCCAGGAGCTCCCTGGTCGTAAATTAGGTGGCCTGGGGTCCCATGATCGTCAGTTAGGGGCTCCGGGGCTCCATTGTTGTCGATTAGGAACCTAGGGCTCCCTGGTTGTCAGTTAGGGCCCCCCGGGCCTCGTAGTTGTCGGTTAGGGGCCCCGGGGTCCCTTGGTTGTCAATTAGGAACC
Organism: Trididemnum nubilum; assembly: GCA_963965965.1. Lineage (NCBI taxonomy): Eukaryota > Metazoa > Chordata > Ascidiacea > Aplousobranchia > Didemnidae > Trididemnum > Trididemnum nubilum. Next base: position 30,403,489 of record OZ014474.1, read on the forward strand.
TGGGGCCCCCTGGTTGTTAGTTAGGGGCCCTGGGGCTTCCTGGCTGTCGGTTAAGGGCCCTGGGGGCCCCCAGGTTGTTAGTTAGGGCCCTGGGGGCCCCTGATCGTTAGTTATGGGCCCTCTGCTCGTCAGTTGGGGGCCCTGGGTTCCCCTAGTTGTCGGTTAGGGGCCCCGGGGCCCCCTGGTTGTTGATTGGAGGCCCGGATCCCTGGTTGTTAGTTAGGGGCTCTCTCGTTGTCATTAATATTATTGTTAATTACTGGTGTGTGCGTAATTACCGAAAAAAACTGCAACTAAACATCGCGAGGCTATGTTGTCATAAATTTTTATCACTGGTGGTATTTTAATTGGGGGGGTGCCGGGCCCCCTGCCCCCCCTCCTGGCTACGCCTATGCGCTTACTAACCATGCTATTGACCAAGCCGGATTTACATTGTATGGGACCCCTTGTATTTTGAAAAATTTCGCAAAATCGTCCTGCCAAATATAGGTGAAGACCAAAAAAAGTCTTACCATCTGAGAGCGGGGCCCCTGGCACTGTGTCATATGGTAAATCTGCCCCTGGTTATTGCATTATGTTCATAAAAATGCTAAATGAGGGCCTGAAATAGCAAGTTTTAGTACAAAAACCCTTAATTTCACTTGGGTTACGCATATAAATTGGTTGGCAAAACTTAAATTGAGAGAGCCGGGCCCCCTTGTCGTCAATATTGTTGTTCGTTACTGTTATACGCATGTATGTTAAACGCAAAAATGCCAAATGAAACTAAAACTGAAGAAACAATAGGTTTTTGTCATATTTTTATCATTCTTGACATTTCAATTTCGGGGGGCCCGGGCCCTTTGCCCCTCCCCCTCCCCCCGGCTACGCCTATGGGCACCAGGAACAACAACCGGTCCTGAAAAGTTGACATTTAAAAACCCCAGCTTACTGTGTATCTGCCATTTTTCAATGAACAGAACAGAATTTATTTGTTTAGTCGACATCACAAAAAATACACAAAAATACACAACACACAAAATTCACCATTATCAAAGAGCACAAGAAAAAGTATCACGATGCGACAAGGAATCGTAAAGGGTCGCGAAGTCTTCCAAGTCTTCAATACTACATGAAACTGATAGAAAAATTGCCAACCTTTTCAAGGAACATCTCAATTGTTGTCACCTGGAATATAAATTAAATGAAGTTTATTAGTTCAACTGGTGGGGCAGAAAACTTTTTTGCCAACGTTTCGATAGGCTATGCTCAAGGCATGTACCACCTATCTTCGTCAGGGCTAGAATGCAAAGTTGAAAAACAAGCATACGATAGATGCGAAACAATTACGTCACAAGCGAATCATACGTTAACGCAAAAATTATAACAAATCGGAAGCGAAAAACTGACAGATTGGCGGAGCGTGAAAAAACAATAATATTACGTCATGTGGTTTGAAGTAGAGTTGCCGAATAAATGCTAGGGAACTTGTCATTTTGCTTATCATTCATAGTGTTGGGAATTTGGTTAATGAAATGCGACTCAATAAAACGGCGTTTTGTGAAGTCAAGTTCGAAATCTAGAATTTTAGCGTTGGTCCAATCCATGGAATGTTCGTTGTCAAAAACATGCTCAGTTAGTGCTGACTTATCGAATCGTAGATGCCGAATGTCTGCTAAGTGTTCTTTTTTGCGGATGGAAAAACTGCGTTTTGTTTCGCCAATGTACGAGAAGTCGCAGTCATGGCAGGGAATTTGATATACTGCTCCTTGTCGCATATTAGGGTCCACTGAGTCTTTGTGATGAGCGAGTTTCTTGCCAATGGTGTTGCAAGGTTTTAATACGGTTTTAACATTATGGTTAGACAAACAACGGCAACTTTGTGGTTAGACAAACGCGTTGTTTGTCTAACCATAATGTTAAAACCGTATTAAAACCTTGCAACACCATTGGCAAGAAACTCGCTCATCACAAAGACTCAGTGGACCCTAATATGCGACAAGGAGCAGTATATCAAATTCCCTGCCATGACTGCGACTTCTCGTACATTGGCGAAACAAAACGCAGTTTTTCCATCCGCAAAAAAGAACACTTAGCAGACATTCGGCATCTACGATTCGATAAGTCAGCACTAACTGAGCATGTTTTTGACAACGAACATTCCATGGATTGGACCAACGCTAAAATTCTAGATTTCGAACTTGACTTCACAAAACGCCGTTTTATTGAGTCGCATTTCATTAACCAAATTCCCAACACTATGAATGATAAGCAAAATGACAAGTTCCCTAGCATTTATTCGGCAACTCTACTTCAAACCACATGACGTAATATTATTGTTTTTTCACGCTCCGCCAATCTGTCAGTTTTTCGCTTCCGATTTGTTATAATTTTTGCGTTAACGTATGATTCGCTTGTGACGTAATTGTTTCGCATCTATTGTATGCTTGTTTTTCAACTTTGCATTCTAGCCTGACGAAGATACTGTAGGTGGTACATGCCTTGAGCATAGCCTATCGAAACGTTGGCAAAAAAGTTTTCTGCCCCACCAGTTGAACTAATAAACTTCATTTAACTTTTCAAGGAACAGTAAAAGGAGCCAAAAACGAAGACAACTTATCTTGATTGGAGTTACTTCATACTTATAGATAACTGATTGAAGTTTTCAAGAAATATTTTGCTTAGACAGCACATGGATCAATGAAAATACAGCAATAAAAATAATTATATTTAATGTTAAGCAAAAATTTTACAGATTTCAAAGATACCAATTCGTAAATGAGGACTTAAGCCAAATTAATGGAAGTATCTAGAGTGAGGCCAATCGTATTGGATTAGATTTGCGTTGACTCCATCCTTCTAGGCTAATTAGCATCTAATAAATCAACCTATAGCGCCCCACGTTGCAAACATGCAACATAGATTCCAGAGCATTGAAAATGGAACTGTGATTGAATAAATTAATTTTACAAATTTAGCTATAGTTACCTAAACGCCCGCTGTTACAAATGTGCGACTTATCACACTTCCACCTACCACTAGCTGCAAAAAGCAGTTTTTCATTATTACTAAGCATATTTTGCCAAAATTTGGTTAGTAACGTGTTTTTTTTTTCCTTTTTGGCATACACTTAGTGTAGAAATCAAAATGCATTTTGTGTTTTCTGAATTAGTATTACCCAAATGTCACTTAGAACGAGCAAAACTGTCAGACTTGACACAAAATCTTTTGGAGCAAAACAATTTGAAGTGATGTTGCAAATTTGCTACACTAGGCACAAAGGGCTTGAGTCGCAATTGGTGTATCAAATCAAATATTTCATTATACTCGCTGTATTACGCCGAAGCGTGTAACGAGTTGGCGGGGTCCACTTCCGCGTCATTGCGCCCGGGCAACACAGCTTCTTTCGAAGAAATGTCTCAGCGATGGCGAGCCGTTGGCAGCATTGAGTCCGATTTGACCGGCCCGAGATTTGAACCTCAGAACTTCCGCTCCAAAGACAAACGCGTTGCCGCTCGACCAACTGACCGGTCAAATTGGTGTAGATGCGTTCAAATACACAGTGCAAACACTTCAATCTACTTTTTCAGACCCTGGCTTACTTTCAAATATTTAAAATAGCACCAATTAGTGCATACCATATGCAATCCAAATCTAAATCAAGCCAGTTGAGCTGCAGACAAGTGATGCCAGCGTTGATGTTTTTGACTAGCTATTTGATGTCTGATATTTTTGATGGAAATCTGCGATAATTTGCGTTTAGGAGGAAAGCTGATGTTTTTGACAAAAATGTGATGTGAATTACGAAAAAAGATCTCAAAAAGCTAAATCCACCCTATAGCTTATCATTTGGCAAACAGCTTTGGAAATGCGGTAATCTCCCAAACAAACAAACAAAAAATCGTTACCAAATCTTAAACAAACGGTTGAAAGAGATGTGATCTTGTGATCTTCAAAAAAACGGTCGTCAGCCTAATATTACTTCTATTGCTGGATGCAGGCTCGGCGCCAGAGTGGTGTGCTTGGGGGGAGGGCATAAACAATTTTGGTGGGGCACAAAAATACATTCGGGACTGAACGCCAAAAAAAGTCTTTATCGCAAATGCATCCCAGCGGCATAAGTCCTGTTGCTTTCTTTTGGGGCACAATTTTCGCTTGGGGGACACATTCTCGCTTGGGGGCACAAAATCCTGCTTTGGTACGGATTTTGCCCTCACATTCGGGAGTGAAGACCAAATACAAAAAAGGTATTCATTGCAAGTGCACCTCAGTGACGTTGCTCCTGTTGTTTTCTTTTAGGGCACAATTCTCGTTCGCTTGGGAGGACACATTTCTCGTTTGGAGTGGCACAAATAGTAAATTGGGGGGCCCAGCCCCGAAATGACCCCGTGGCGCCGGGCCTGCATGAATGTTTCTGTTGAAAATTTACTGCATCGGATTTGCAGTTTAGATGAAATCTGATGTTTCTTTTCTAAAAATCTGATGTTTTTGAACAGCTGTCGCTGGCATTACTGGCTGCTTAACAAAAATGGCATTGGTTTCGAAAAGTGGTTTAGTTTGGTTATTTTATGCGAGTATTGTGTAGTGGCTTTATGCGACTATGTATCGGTAGTATTTGCTACATTGTATATCAGCACTATAGTAGTTTCAGACAGAGACTGATAAGTATTCAGCGGTTACTTAGTAGGACATCTTCATGCAATACTTTTTCAAAGATGGTGATTTCTGAGTTTAAATTAGGGGTAATGGTTTAGAATTTTGGAATCAAAGTTTTGATTGGAGCAAGGGTCATTTGTTGTTGGTCTTTACAACTACAAAATGGGTACTAATTTTGTATGAAGTTTTGCACGAAGATTATTCACCGATTATGCTAAATCCTTTTTGTGTATCTTGTAAATAATAATTTAGTTTTGTGGTATTTGCAAATTCGATTTGCATTGAAATTATTTGCGTTTGTGTTATTAAACATTGGTTTTTTGTGTGATGTAATCCATAATTGCAGCCTATAATACCCAGTGTTGCGTATTTGCAACTTTGAACAATATGATAATTAATTATGATACCCCCCAAACTTCACTAAGGTCTGATTATGTATCACCATTCGACTTGAAAAAACCTTTCGTGTATTTGTTTTTTAAGTATTTGTATGCATGGGCGCTGCGGGGTTTTAACATCACATTTAACGTTTTACATGTCTGCCTAATTCTTGAGCCTGATTTTTGCTTTCGGTATGTGGATATTGCTGAGTCATGTCAAACAATTGTGACAATTTAATTACAAAACAACCACGCCAATCCAAAAGTTTTTTTCCCTATTTATTATCACATTTTTGACTTGATTCAACATCAAGTAGGCGTCTGGAGCAACAACCAGGTCTGAGAAGTTGACATTTAAAAACCCCAGTTTAATGTTTTGCTATTTTTATTGGTACATGAAACTGATACAAAAATTACTAAAATTTTCGAAGGAAACGAAGCCGAGAAAGTACGCAATTTATATCGATTGCAGTTAGTCTTACTGGAATTATTTAACTAATTAAGCGTTTCAAGAAATGTTTTGCTTAGGCTGTTGCAAATGGATCAATCAAAATAATTGTATTCAATGAAAAGCAAAAATTTCACAGATTTCAAAGATAACGATTTGTTAAATGTAGAATTTAGTAATCCTTGGCTGTCTGTCGGATCTCAAAAACCTTTTCACGCGTCTTTAAGCAATTCAAACTTGTATTGATATCCAGAAACAATCAGTTACGAAGACGTAGATGTATGCTAAAACGTAGACGTATGCTCAGACGGTTTTCTATAAAGAACACAAACATTCAGGATGTCTAACAGTTTCAAGACACGCAAACTACATTAATTTAGCTGCGACGTACGTCAAATCAAAAAACTTCAAGTTTAAACAGTAACCAACTTAACGTTCAAATGCACAAACCATTCAATTAAAACACATTGTCAACTAAATTTATATCAACATAGTTTATCGTGAATATACTGTAAATTATATCAGTAACAGTCCATGCCAAACTTTAGATAGACATCAATTTAGAACAAATCAAATTACCAGTTTATGATCGGTCCGCAGCCAAGAATTCCTGGACGTTACAGACAAAAGGTCGCGGCTATAGCACTGCAAATAAACGCCGAAAATTAACAACCTAACACATATCGGTTATTCAATTTACTCGAGATTAATTAATTCAACGTCAAAGCTACTTCAGGCATTCAAAAAACAGTAACTCAATGAAAGGCATTTAAATATGCATTAATTTTAGCCATCAAAATATTAACTAACTTCCAAAAATTAAAACAGAACTAAATACCAAAAATTAAAACAGTAAACTTTAAACACAAAATACGAAGCACAATGCATACCAGTCAAGTTTGATTACAAATTTTTCCATAAACGACCTTGTAAATTTAGGATATTCCATAGTAAATTTCAAATTCAGTTTACAGTCATAAAATAAAGCAGTCAAACCAAACACTCCTTTTGGTATCACATTGTTTACTAAAAAAAAACTAGAAAGTGATTTTACAAGGTTTAGCTGAGTCAAAACGAGAGAAAAAGGCGTCAATGGGACAAGAGCTACTAAACTTATTGAAGAAACTCGCGTTAGAGAACAGCTGTAGTTCGAATCTCGAGAAAAAGCGAAAACTGATATCTTAAATGAGTTTCCACACGTATCATAGAACGCTCGACTGCACTAATTAAGCGAAACACAAAGCGGCAGAAAACAAACACAATCTGGGAAGCCTGAAAATTCTACATTAAACGAAAAATGAAGACAAAATCAATGGGGTTATATACAGTTAAGCCAATCATATTAGATTTGATTTGCGTTGACTCTATCATTCTTGACCCAGCCGTTCCAAAAACATTCTACTTCAAACACGATGTAGAGTCTTCCATAAATATAATTTTTATTACCAACTCTGACGTTTCAATACAATAGCCTAGCATATTGAATTCTATATTAATCTATTTAAAAGGCTTCTGTGGCTTAGCCTAATTGCTCTGGAACGGCTGGGTCAAGAAAGTCAACGCCTATCTAATGCAATACGATGGGCCCACTGTAACTTTAAATGCCCCTATTGATTTTTCCTTCAATTCTCGTTTGACCTTGTTTTAAGCAGGGAGGTGGGTTTACACTCGATTTTTTTTGTAATTAATCCCTTCACAAAAAATTGTGTCAATTTATATCAACTTAACTTTTCATTCAAATTTATTCACAAATAACAACTAAAAATATGGTGTTTCTGAGGTAAGGGTAAGTTTCCCAATTTTGAGGTTTGCCGAAATCACTTTCTGAAAGCTGAGCACTTTTTGGCTTTGGCTCATGTTTAACTTAAATAACGTCATAAGAAGTTTTAGTGACATGATCGCTTTTGACTCGGGCTTTTTATGATTTAGTTTTAAATAGCAAACTATGTGCTACATTTGAGCCGTTTATTTCGCCATTGAAAAATAACGTAATTTTTTCAAAATAAAACCGTGACGTCATTGTGACAACGTAATCAACGCAAATCCTACTTTGCTAAACATCAACAATTTACACCACCAACCAAACAAGCATAGTGTTCCAATGACTTCAGCCTGCTTTGAAATAGAAGTTAGACCGAGGAAATTTTTGCCTCTCTCCCGTGAAAATACTGCAAACTGTGTTGGTCAAATAGCTTGTGTAGAAAAAGGATTATTGCAACATAAAGACACGCAATAGGCTACAAAACGTTCGATTTAAAAATTATTCGGGTACGACTGCACAAAATGATACACATTCCGAGACATTAACATTCACCGTTGGTTGCTACGTCTAGAGATTATAATAGGATAGTAATAGTATATGACAAAAACAGTTAATCCCAATCCGACTAACAAACATAAGCTCAAAACAACATGTGCAGTGGTTGTTTTTGAATTGTTGTCGGTCGAGCTTAACTGCTGATTGCAGTGCCGGCAATAAGTAGTAGATGTCTTCAGGCCATCAAAGCAAAACGGGATCCAAGAACAAAGAGGACTTGCAAACCAGAACAGGACACAAGCCCATGCAAAAGCACTCTGTTTATACTTTCTCTCTTGTCTCGTGTGTTGATGAGTGCAGCGGCTGTTGTGCATGTCAACCATCATTTGCCAGTTTACAGCAGGTTGTTGGGAGATGGGAGCTGCTGCAGGTTGTGAAACGGTATTCACCGCTGGATCATGTTTGACTTGCGACATTCTGGTATTACTGTAGTTTCAAGGCAGTTAACAATACTATAAGCAAAGCTCTGTAAAATACTGTATAGTTAAGCTAAAGCAAATTTCATGCTTTTAAATCATATTTACGGATTCAAGGTTTGAAGTGAAGAATTCTTCATCAAGTTATTCCATTAAAATGATTCCAAAGTAACAATAAACTACAACATTGAATTACCAGAGTACAGTTCAGTACAGTACGGTACAGTATAGTATAGGGTTTTCTAAAGGGACCACCTGGCATCTTAATGGACCACGGAGAGGATCCCGCGTGGGGCTACGTTGGAGGTGGATTGCGTAGTGGAACCCTAGCTGCTGAGTATTTGTTTTGATTTACTTATCTCATGCAGTTGTTAATTGGATACGCGATTAGGAGTAAATATTAATATATTTAATATGAAGTTGGCCCTCCTCAGCCAAAAAACGTTTTAGCGCCACAGTGCGAAAAAAATCCAAAATCTCATCATTCCAAACATGTAAATGGACCCCAAACGTTCAAACTGTTTTTGCAAATGTTCATTCTAACAACAAGTTTTTGTCTTAAGATCTAAAAAAAATGCAACAGGTTTAATTTTACAACGTTCAAATGTCCACGATGGAAGTGGAAGCGATTCATTTTTCGCCGTTTCACTTCCACATCCCTGCTGCCCAAGCATTTACAAATGAATATTTAAAAGAAGTGGCGCAACCATTAGAGTTGGCAAAGGGGGCTTCATGCCTCTCCCCTAAGCCAAGTTACTTTAAAAATTTAACCCAAATACAAGCGTTAAAACGTGTTTTGAACTTGACCTGTCAGTAGGAGGGTGGGGCTGAAAGGGCTGAGCAATTAAGTCTTTCAAATGACTTTTAAATTTTAGTAATTTAGTTCCTTTCAACAAGTCAGTAAAAATGAACAAAATGTGATTTAACTAGCGTTAAATATCCATGGATGTAACTTAAATATCCATGAATATCCGTGGATATTAAAAATAAGCTGTTTAAAAATCAATTTTATTGAGTTCATTTTGTTGGGTTTCTTGTGGGATAACACCAAAAAAATCTCACAAAACCAAGCTTCGTGTTTAGTTCAACGATTTTCCACAAAAGTTACATTTTGTTGTTAATCCGTTTAGGAGAAGAAAAGCTTATACAAGGTTTAACAAGCAAAAAAAAGGTAAAAAATGAAGTCCAAAAAAAGGTAAAAAATGAAGTCAAAAAAAAAACAAAGAAATATGAAATAAAAAATCATTGCCGCCAAAGTGGGTTAGAAGGGATAAAAGAGCATCATGAAATATACAACCGTGTGAAAACTTTGTTGCCTTTAGCCGTTTTTGAACGAGACTTTTTTTCCGCCAAACTTTCTGGTCGATTTTCTGGCTCTGAAACCAAAGTCACGGACCTATAATTGTTGCTCTAAAACAAAACAGCGACCGCATTTGGTTTACGGCTGCGACTCTGGTGGCTGGAGTAGAAACTTGGAAGAGCACAACCTCCCCTGCCTGTTACTTTCGTCACTCGTTCTAACTTCCAACTACAGTTTGTTCGTTGAGCTAAAAATCCTTATTTGATTGACATACTTCTACTTATCATATAGGATAAACATTAATGCACAAATCTTTATTGAGTCGCGGCCCGCAAAAACTCTGGTCGCACGAAGTTGCGGTTTTGCGTTCTTGAAAATCAAGCAACTACTACTTGAGGGGCGGAATGCACCTTCATCGTGCATGGCAATTTGCAGATCACAATTAAAACGTAACTTACAGTAGTTCAAACGTGATGATAAGTCCAGCAGTTGACGTTTTTTTTGCTACTGTGCTGGTGCAAAAATTTTTGAATTGTTTTAAAAGGTGTATATGGAAGCAAAATTTTGCAAAAACGAAAATGTGCTGTGTGTAAGAAGAACAAGCCAAAAGTTCGGCTTCTTTGTATATTTTATTTCAGTAACAATGCAGTTCTGATTAATGGTCACATGAAATTCTAATGCTTGAACTTCTAGTCAAGCTTTGGATGAGAGTGGTCGTTTAAAAGCCTTCAAATTGAGTACAATATAATTACGGTGCAGATATTGATTTTGATAAAAAACTTACTCTTATGTTAAATGTTATGTTTGTTTGGCCCTTGAACAGACAGCACCTACAGGTAATTGCACAAATTGAAAATTTGGATTAAAGTCTTGGTTATCGGTATGTAACGCAGGTACCATCAACGGTCGCTGTTAGTTTAAAAATTTGTTTCGACAGTGGCTAGTTTGCTGATGGTGCCAAAAATTTACATGGTTAATGAACGTTAGCAAACCTACGTACATTTCCACTCGGCCATGCCACTGACCTGTATATTTTACTTGGCAAAAACAGGATTTTAGATAAATCGCAGAAAACTTACCGGTGTTTAATATAGATCCATAGTCTACATAGGAAATATGAAACATTGTTACGGCTATAGGTCTTTTCTATTTATCGAACCAAGACGAAATAACATCAAAGTTTGCAGTTCAAGGTTGCGGCAGTAAAAATTGATTTGGGGTTGCGAAAGTGCAAAAAATTACCGCAAAGGTACCACAAACATGCGGATTTGCGGTTGCGAACCACCCGTTGCTATTTTGCGGAATTTGCGATGGCGGAATAGAAGGTAAATTGGCGGTGCCTATTAAACGGTGCGGTGCCTACGTAACTAACTTGATTTAGGCATTTTGGCGGCGGTGCCTACGTAACTAACTTGACTTAGGCATTTTATGAATCAGTATAAAAAAAAAACTATGTGCAAAATTTGAAGCGCCCGTGACGTCATCGCAAAGCTGACACCATTTGTTTGAAAATATGGCTTTGGTGTCACAATGATGACGTCATTATCTCAAAACCAAATTTTCTGATAAATTTTGGTAAACACCAACCCGCATGCCAAATTTGGTGTTCTCATAACTTTTGGTTTAGAAATTGGACTTGGGGGGGGGCATTTTCCCCTCCGTCTATAGTGCGTTGGTCAAAATAGCACGTGTACAATAGGGTTAAGCTGCAAGCCTGCAACATTGGCAAAACTCATTGCATTTACAGCACATTATAATTTTCAGAATCAGAGCAGTATAGTGACAAAAGTATACAAGCCAAGAATATTGCAAAAATAATATGAACCATTTCCTAGTGGATCTAAATTGCTCCGATGTCATTGAAAAATATAAAATTGGTTGCAATTTCGATATACCACAGAATCAATTACAGCTTTTTAACTTATAATGATGATATCGAAATGAAAAAGATACTGCTCTAAATTAGTTTCTTTTTTTCAAAATAAGTTGTAGTCCTACTTGAAAACGCACAAATTTTGCCAACTGTTTGTTAGTTGTTCGCCTATAAGTGTACGGAAAATAGAATTACTCTTTTTAAAAGAAAAAAAACGCATTCCCTTGATGAAATCGATAAATGCAGTAGTTAGAAAAACACCTTGGTTTGTTTTAAAATTTTAACCACTGATTGATCATTGTGTGGCTGAGTTTGGAAAACAGCAAACATAGCTGCAATCAGGGGTGTCGAAACCTGGGGGATGGATATATTCTCTCAGTATTTTGACCGCATCCTCCCCAATAATTTGACTATGATCTGCATCTGAGCGCTGGATGATATTTGGACTTTTTTTTGATCTTCACTATGCTTCGGGTTTAAAAACTCTTCAGTTTTTGGTGAAGACACCTTTTTTTTGGTCTTCACTTGATATGCTTACGTGAAAGAAAAAACAGTCTAGCTTCATTTCCCCAATGTTGAAAATAGGGTAAAATTGGGGAAAATTGCAAATTCCCTCAAATGCTCAACATAAATCGTCACCACTGGCTGCAATACAACCTATTTTACGTACATCGATATTACTCGGCTTTTTTACCTTAAAGCTTGACTAGTTGAAGCCCTTTTAAAAGTCATCAGTAATGGTTGGCATTTTTTAAAAGTAGAGCGATTTAAATTTTACATACAAGGCTAATATCATAAAAAGAAGGGTTGTGCGTATCCCATTTATTGTCTTAGGTAGTAAGGTGCTTCTCACTCTTCAAAATTGGAAAAACTTCTTTCGAATGCGTTTTTTTGAATTATGTTAACCGAGATTGAGCTGTTTGAGCTTGTATAATATAACAACTTTTCATATTAAAAAATTACAGTTTAATCATAGACTCTTTGGTTTAACCTTAGCGTAAGCACCCCTCGTTTAAATTATTGGGACTTCGCACGCGCGTAGTACCTTTGTTTTTATTCGGCCATTATTGATATATGAGCATCGAGACTCAGTTGATTTGTTTATAAATAAAAAAAAAAACGGTTAAACGTGGAAAGTTGAATTTTGGATATACGAGGTATGTCATTGAAGTTCTGTAGGACTGTGCTTACTGTGTAAGTTATAGTCAAGCTATACGACTAAGTTAAATGGTGAACGATTTAGTAACTTCTAGAAAATATTTAACCGCAATTTCAGCTCACTGTAACATTTATTGTGCATTTCAGGAGTAGAAGAAAATAATCAGCTTATTTGCTGTCCTTTTACAAATTGAGTGGTTTTGCTCGACAATTTTGTAATGACAACAGAGCAATGAACCAACTTCAAATTTCTGGTCGGTTTTGGAAAATCTCCTTCAGAAGCTCTTTGTATGCTTCAATAAGTCTATAAAGAGCAGACTTTGTCTCGTTCAACAGTTTTTCTTTCGTACAAAAGATTTAACAGTACCTGAAGGCTAATATAGCGGAAAAAATAAAACATGCCAAACTTGGGGATGCCACGTTGGACAATTAGGTCTTATGAACCTTCAAAACTACAAAATGAATTCCCACTATGAATTGGTATCAAACAAAAGTAAAAAAAGTCAAACTTATTGGATTACTTCAAGACGTCGAAGTACTTATGCTTAATGGCTTAATAGATTTAAGCTTGAGTGCCGAGTTTTTTTACAGAACTGTCACCTGTGACGTTGAGAAAACCTTCTATCTGCTCTTCAAAAGTTTTGAGCAATTTTATTAAGAAAGTTTTGGTGCTTAACGATGGATGTAATACTGTACAACAAGTTTTTTTCATTCTAATTGCTAAGGCAGGCATTGTTTTGATCTATTCTTAAATTTGGAGCAAAATCAGCAGAATTGTTCACACATGTGGTGCGGCAAAATTCTTCTTAAAAAAAATCTTGAGTGGGCCAAAAGGGTGTAGATTTAATACTAAGGATAGTGCGTCAAATTTCTGGTCAAGATAACGTAAGTTATAAAATCCGAAAATCATTTAGGTATTTTCAAATCAATAAGTTTTGTTCGTGTCATTTTTGTTCCTTTAATCGGAGTAAAAGATTATTGTCAAAATATTTGCTTTAACAAGGGTTTTGTTCATAACCGCAATTTTAACAATTGCGCTGCGCTGCTGAGTGAAAATAGCAACAAACTCCTTTCAAGTTAAAACAAAAACTAAGCAGAGTTGTAAAGTTTTAATTGACATTTTACTGCTATTTTTTTTGGACATCTGAACTTTAAAAGCCGTTAACTTCAAACCTGATCAAGTTAGTGCAACCTCGTCACTGCTGCCGGTCGTATCCTATAAATGCATTAACGGCCGCTACTAGTAAGGATCTTTTTGACGAATTTACGTTTTAAGCCTGCTAAACATTAGAAAAAGTCAAGTTTTCAAGTTTGGAGAATTTATTCAATCATAAATCACAAAAATGCTAGATCCGAAAAAAGATGGTGAAATAATGTATTAGAAAAAGCTAGATCTCAATTAAATATGCTAAATTTTAATTTCGAAAAAAATTTGCCAGAAAAATGTGATTACGTTTTATTGCCAAATATCTTTTATTGTTGTTATTTTGATACCTAAAATCAGACAGCTACTGGGTGAACCAAAATTGCACTGTTTTGCTGACTAGTTAAAGGCAGGCGTTTGCCACAAATCTGCAATGGGAGGTTGTTACGGGGGTCTGGGGGTGGAGCTTCCAGTCCTACAAAATTATGTATTTTTTCGGCAAAACTAACTTAATTTTTAGGCCTATTTTGATAAAAATTATTGCTAAACGTAGCATAGAAATTTGCAGTGCAAAAACATGATTATAATACTTGCATAAATGGGCTATGTTGGAGGTACTGTAGCTATAGCTAGAATTTCAGTTGTCTTATTTACCATCTGGTAAATTATAAAATCCTGTTACGGTAGTTCAATAAAACTTTAACGAGTAATCGATTTCGTCTATATTTTATAGAAAGATATAATTAGGGAGGCTATGGCTAATGGAAGAAAGTTTGAAAGAACTGTTTAGTAATCAACTAGTACTGATGAGTAGCTCCTCCCTATTCCTGCGCTTCTATATTGTTTGATGAAACCTATGGTAAGCATTTATCAATTAGCGATCAAATTTGAATAACAATTTTTGGCCATTTTCAAAGTTTTTCTGATTTATGAGTTTTATTTTTGACAAATTAGCCCCCCTTAATTTACGTTTCAAAATATGCTTTAAATCATTTTTGAGTCTATTTCGGTGCACAAGACAATCTCGGAAGTGCAAAAAACGTGGCATTATTCTTATTCTGCATTTTGGTCGGCAGGCCAATGGAGGGCTATAGCATCCCCCTCTCCCTGGCTACGTTTCTGACTCAAGGGCAGAGGTCAAGACGCCTTACCTTTAATATACTCTAGAATTATAGTAGAGCTATTATATTTTTATTACATAACATAGCATTACTGTAACTGAATCCTAAGCGGCGTAATAGGCTAGCACAGAGTTGTAAGTCGGGCCGGGCTTTTCGGGTCGGGTTCGGGTTCGGGCTTAAAGTTGACAAAAATGTCGGGCTTGATTCGGGCCTAAGACGTACTTTTTGTCTAAGGTGTACGAAAATATAATCAAAATAATCTGGCAATATTGCTAAATTTTTCATACCTAACTTTACATTCGGGTTTTTTCGGATATGATTTGGGCTTCAAATTACTTTTTGGGTTCCGGCCTGAACTAGTCGGCCAGTTTACAACTCTGGGCTAGCACTTGTAATGTGATTTAACAGCAATTTTACATCAAAACTGATTCTCACTTCTATTCCCGAAGTCAAAAATATTCGCGTTATTTATAACTTAAACAAAAGGAACCATTTCGAAAAATCTTAAGAAAAACTAACACAAACGTATCAATCATGTCATTGTGACGTCACAGTCTAAAATTTACACACGATATTAAACTAGCGTGCTTGTTTAGTAACAAAGATGGAGTTCCGGGAATAAACTAGTTACAAAACTGTGATTGATTGATTGATTGATTGGTGCATCTTTATCCTTCTATCACGAGAAAGTGACGGTGCGCTATGCTTTGGACGAATCCGCACCCGCTTAAGCGTTGACCATTTTCCAAGCTTTCCTGTTGACGTTTTGACTTCTTCCCACGTAAATTTGCTACTTCATAGATCCTGCAAAAAAGAACTTGTAGTATCTATGGCTGCTTGTTCGAAGCCACCAAGCAGAGATAATTATCGTAAAGCGTCTTATCCAAGGACGCAACAACGTGACCAGGGTGCGGGTTGAACTCATGATCCTGCGATCAGAGTCGTAGTAAAAACGACGCCTTCACCCATTCGACCACGCTGCCGACATGATGTTGATGTTGAAAAGCTACGCAACTATCGAATTGGAACTTTCTTGAAAGGGTTTGGCTGGCCACCTGTAAGCGGCAAATACTTTCGCATCGATAAATAAACAGCGCTAGCGTATTATTGTATTGATTAACACCGTACAGTTAGCAAATCGTAACTGTTTTTTGGAGTAACAAGTACGTAGCAAAATATTTTAAACAATGCACGGCCGCCACAGGTGCATTTTAAAGTACAATTTCACGGCCGCAAAAACATCTTTCACGGCCGCAGGTTGTGCATCCCTAGCGTAAATGAAATGCAAATACGGTTGCAGTTGCGATTACAGGTCACCTTTATTTTTTATCTCACGCTAAGAACGTTATTTTATGCTAATTTTAAATGGCAAATACAATATTTTACATGCCTCTGCTTTTCACAGTAACTCGCCAGTATAGTTAGATAAAGAAGTTTTTTTCAGTGCTTGATCGACTACCTGTTTTTTTCTAATTGATTAAACCAGATTGAAAGTCACTTTTTCGTAACTTTCAATATTTCGCATCGTAATATGGCGGAAAAATAACGGTTCAGAAATAGATAATGGTGTTGAAGATGCCTAATGTCAATGCAATGAATTAGAAATAATCAATATGTATTTCAATAGCATTCTTACAAACAACTTTTTTTCCTAGCTAAACATGAAAAATGCTTTCAATTTTCTCCGCGTTTTCTTTTTGAGAAACTTTCGTTGGTTTTTATTCAATACGCCTACGTTTAAAAATCCAGAAATTTTTAAAACGCATTAGTGTTATTGAAATACAATTACCATATATTTGAATTAAGTTTTCATTTTGTTTTGTTGTTATGTCATAATGCTTCAACGTCAGTTCTGAAAAATGTGTATTTTGGTCTAGTTTATCCGTACTTGCAATATAGCTTGATGACATGGGGAAATACAATTCTAGTTGTCTTAATAAAATTCAAACGTAACCAAATTATCCTACCAAAAATATAACTTCGTTCCTGTGCTATTGTCGAGGATCTCCATTTTTACTGTTTTGAGATATGGACGTTTTTATGCTTAGGCGATTTTTTTTTAATTTATCTAAATTTTGTGTGTAATATGTTACATTTATTTGGATTATTGTAATAGAATTGTTTGACAATCTGTTTGTAGCATACCAAAGGAAGTGTGTTTTATTTCACAATTAGGGGGTTTTTCGTTGAGATACGTGACTATTGCACAGGAAAAGTTTCAAAAACTTCCGCTGAAATTGAGATACGCGTAAAATTTCGTAAGATTTTCTCTGAAATTGAAATGCGCGCAAATTGCACTATGGATTTTTGTGTATTTTTTACCATTTTACCATAGTTTGGTAGTAAATAAGTGATTTTTCTAGTCGGCAACCCAATATATTTGTTATATATAGACAGTAGGGTATATTTTTAAGCTCCAGCTGTTTTTAAAATTCATAATGCGTAAAACCAACATTTTCACAAAACTCTCGTAAAAAAGGCTTTAACTTTGAACGCAGAAAGTAGAACGTGGCATGGACATCTGCTTTAGTTCGACCTTTTTTACCTTCCAACGAATCATATATCAGCAGATATTTGGCACTCTAATGGGCTCGCCCTTATCTCCGATCATTGCTAACATGGTAAAGGAAAAGCTAGAAGAAAGGTCCAACAACAGCTTTCATTCCCCTTCTTGTATTTGGTTTCGCTAGACTGATGACGCACACGGTGTAATGGAATCAAACCACATCGAAGAATTCTATCAATATTTGAATACCATATGCGACTCCATCAAGTTTACAAGAGAAGAAGAACACAAACGTTTTCTTACTTTTCTGAATGTGCTGGTTACAAACACTCAAGAAGGATCGCTACAAACCACAGTAGTCAGAAAATCAACACATACCGTCAGATACCTATACCTTTTTCCTCCCACCATCCACTTCAACAAAAACTAAGCATTTCCGAATTCTTTTCTCCCAATTTGTGAACAAAATAAAGGAGGAAAAACCCAAAAAAAGATGAAATACGCACGATCAACCACATTTGGATTACAAATGGATGTCTAAGATTTCATTCCAAACGCCGCCCAGCTCGCTCTGAAAGCGACTTCCAACAAACGAAAATCATGGCTGTGGTCCCCTACGTGCAGAATCTCATTAAGCCTATTAAGCGTGTTTTGGAGCAAGTTGGTGTGGGAAACAATGGTGTAAAGTAACGAAATACTTTTACTTGCGTTGATACTCAAGTATTTTTTTTCCGGTAACGAGTACTACTTTGTGAGTAGTTTTTTATGAATAATCATGCACACATTTGAATAGTTATGAATAGTCATCCACACATTTGAGTAGTTATGAATATTGAATAGTCATGCACACATCTGGTACGAATTAGGGAAATGGAGACAGTCAACAACTTGTGGGGATATGCAGAAGGAATAATCGTTGCCCTAATCTGACTCTTGTATCTTGATGTTAATTGCACACCAATAATTTTGTTATTAATTAAACTTGTTAATTTTGTTAAATCTGGTCAGTCTGGTACATCTGTTAAATCGGTTAAAATCCGTTAACACTTTTAAACAGTAAAACTGTGAAAACTATTAGAAACTGTGTAAAAACTATGTTGCCACGCCCATAACAAGCAATATACACGAGTTTCATCTCTGGTTCTTTTGTCCTAATGACGTTAAAATTCGGTAAAAACAAACTAACATGGGCTCGCGTGGCCACAGATAAAAAAAGATAGAAAACCATCCTTGTTCAGCAATCTGAATCACTCAAACGAAGTAGATATGAAGCAACGTTACATGACACATCAGTGAAAACATTAAAACAAACACAATTGAAGCGTTCGGCATTTGGTTCACTCGGATAAATCAATGGATGTCGAGGCTCCAGCACTGCTCTGCAACTATCACGATCAATTTCTTCACGCCACACGAATAACCATTGAGGAAATGTTATAATGATTGCGTAATTACAACACATTAGTTACTGCATCGGTACTTTTTATCTCAGCACGTTTATGAATATTGAGGAACGTGTTGCTTGGGATAAAGTTGAATACCATAATGCTGTTCTTTACAACAAATATATCAGCATAGCCTATTACAAACACTGATAAACTTTCTGCTTCAGCTCAAACTAAAGGTGCACTGCACCCTAATTTTTGAATTTTAACACGAAATATAAAATATGAAAAATAATTGATTACCCACGTTTTTGTTCCGTTTCTTTCTCTCTCTCTTTCTCTAATAACTTTAGTTTCATTAGGTAAAGATTTTTCAGTTAAGATTTACTTATTTTGGCTAAAATTGACTGATTGATGGGTAAAGATTTATGTATTATAAACATAATCGGTAAAGATTTATTCATTGAATTGGTAAAGATGAATGTTTTGAAGATTTTTATCACTGGAAAAATTTGCCCTTTTGGCCTTGCTAGCCTTACTGATGAGCCTTGAGTTTGGGCGAAACAGCTGTCTAAGGCATGCTACTGAAAATTATTTTGAACTGAACTATTATAATTATCTCTTGTAATATTGTGACTATTAGTATTGTTAAAAAAACAAAATTGTGTTATGATCTGGTTAGTTTGCGATTCCTTGCCTTTCTACGCTCATGTTCATACCTATAGTCCTAGCTATACTAACGAGAAATAAAAGACGAATGTCGATTCCGAAACAGTATATCTTTAGCTGTTAATTAAAGGTTTGATTGTGCCTGTAAGACTCTGTATACAGTCTATAGCTTATCATTAATTTTCTTTGTTTATTGTTCTTAATATAATTACTTCTTCTTCATTTTGGGAGGTTCCATTTTGGGAGGGTTCCGTAGAAGGTAATAACTTCAAACCATGCGAACAATGTTCGTCGTTTTATAACTTATACTGATACAAAAAAATTCTCTAGCTTAAGCCTTTAAAAAATTGATTATGGAGTGAAACAATTTGGAAGGCTTTCCAGGAGGGGGAGATACTTACAGCGGTGGAAATATACGATTAGTTACAGTACTTACAAAATGGTATTCAACTTTTAAGTTTGAGAGTGAGAGTCAATAACCATAACGTTGCGCCGCTCCTCTACTCTCCTAAAACACATAGTTTCGAAACAGTTGCATTGTCGTTACTTTCTAGCTATCGAGCACCTACACAACTATCCCAACACAAATATTAGGCATCATAGTTATATTCGTTTAGTGAGCCATTTCGAGAGAATGTTCATAATGTTTACATAAATTAACACCACATTTAACGTTTTTACTTGCTTGTCCAATTTTTAAGCCTGGTTTTTGCTTTCGATGTCTGCATATTTTTGAATCATGCTAAAAAATTGTAACAAATTATAAAACAACCACGCCAATCAAAAAGTAGTTGTGTCACCAAAAGAGCATTGCAAACAGTTCTACTCATTTTGATTTTAATGTTTTTTCCTAATTTATCATATTTTTGGCTTGATTCAACATTAAGCAGACAGCAGCATAAGCGTAGCAAGGATTTTTGTTTGGGGGTGGGCAAACTACAAATTACATTTAATGACGTCATCAAAAATTTTCGAAACAGGAACTTTTTGTGGGACGAACATATTGTAGACTGGAAGACCAGAAGCCGTGGTCTGATTTACCAAGATTAAAAAGTGAAAATGTCGTTGGGTGATTTTTTTGAAAAACAAGCTATTTTAAATGCCATTGGATCACATTTTGCACGTTTTCAAAGCCATTTGAAAGAACTAAATTTTTAACATTTAAAAATCAATTGAAAAAAATAAATTGTTCAATCTTCCTTTTGCTTACAATTTAAGTCTAAAGCTCGTTCAAAAGCTTGCGTTTTGGGGTTGAATTTTGTAAGTGAGTTGGCCCAGGTAGGGGTAAGTAAGTTATACATTGCATCCTGTAATATTTTAGCAGTAAATAATAAAATAATCCATTCGAAGATATTTCTTAAAGGTTTTTATTTTGCCATGAAAATAACAAGCTGTAACAGTACATGTACGGCCAGGGGGCTCAGGCTCATTCAATTCAAATTCAATAGTTTGTTCAGTGATCACTTCCTCTAACTGATTTTTTTTTTCAAAAGCATATGGTCGTGTAAAAACTGGCAAGATGGAGGTGAATTGTGATTGAAAAATGGCGCATACTTAACCATGCTATTGACCAAGCCGGATTTACATTGTGTGGGGCCTCTTGTACTTTAAAAACTTTCGCAAAATCGTCCTGCCAAATGTAGGTGAAGACCAAAAAAAGTCTTACAATCTGAGAGCGGGCCCCCTGGCACTGTGTCATATGGTAAATCTGTCCCTGGTTGTTGCATTATGTTCATAAAAATGCTAAATGAGGGCCTGAGATAGCAAGTTTTAGCACAAAAACCCTTAATTTCACTTGGGTTACGCATATAAATTGGTTGGCAAAACTTAAATTGAGGGGACCGGGCCCGCTGGTTGCCATTATTACTGTTCATTACTGTTATACGCATGTATGTTAAACGCAAAAATGCCAAATGAAACTAAAACTGAAGAAACAATAGGTTTTTGTCTCATTTTTATCATTGATGGCATTTCAATTTAGGGGGGCTCAGGCCTCTTGCCCCCCTTCCCCCCGGCTACGCCTATGGGCACCAGGAGCAACAACCGGTCCTGAAAAGTTGACATTTAAAAACCCCAGCTTACTGTGTATCTGCCATTTTTCAATAAACAGAACAGAATTTATTTGTTTAGTCGACATCACAAAAATACACAACACACAAAATTCGCCATTATCAAAGAGCACAAGAAAAAGTATCACGATGCGACAAGGAATCGTAGAGGGACGTGAAGTCTTCCAAGTCTTCAATACTATATGAAACTGATAGAAAAATTGCCAACCTTTTCAAGGAACAGTAAAAGGAGCCAAAAACGAAGACAACTTATCTTGATTGAAGTTACTTCATACTTATAGATAACTGATTGAAGTTTTCAAGAAATATTTTGCTTAGACAGCACATGGATCAATGAAAATACAGCAATAAAAATAATTATATTTAATGTGAAGCAAAAATTTTACAGATTTCAAAGATACCAATTTGCAAATGAGGACTTAAGCCAAATTAATGGAAGTATCTAGAGTGAGGCCAATCGTATTGGATTAGATTTGCGTTGACTCCATCCTTCTTGGCTAATTAGCACCTAATAAATTAACCTATAGCGCCCCACGTTGCAAACATGCAACATAGATTCCAGAGCATTGAAAATGGAACTGTGATTGAATAAATTAATTTCTCAAATTTGGCTAGTAACCTAAACGCTCGCTGTTACAAATGTGCAACTTATCACACTTCCACCTACTACTAGCTACAAAAAACAGCCTTTTTCATATTTGCTAAGCATATTTTGCCAAAATTTGGTTAGTAACGTGTTTTTTTTTTCTTTTTTGACAAACACATAGTGTAAAAATCAAAATGCATTTTGTGTTTTCTGAATTAGTATTACCCAAATGTCACTTAGAACGAGCAAAACTGTCAGACTTGACACAAAATCTTTTGGAGCAAAACAATTTGAAGTGATGTTGCAAATTTGCAACACTGGGCACAGAGGGCTTGAGTCGCAATTGGTGTATCAAATCAAATATTTCATTATACTCGCTGTATTACGCCGAAGCGTGTAACGAGTTGGCAGGGTCCACTTCCGCGTCATTGCGCCCGGGCAACACAGCTTCTTTCGAAGAAATGTCTCAGCGATGGCGAGCTGTTGGCAGCATTGAGTCCAATTTGACCGGCCCGAGATTTGAACCTCAGACCTTTCGTTTCAGAGACAAACGTGTTACCGCTCGACCAACTGGCCGGTCAAATTGGTGTAGATGCGTTCAAATACACAATGCGAATTCTTCAATCTGCTTTTTCAGACCCTGGCTTACTTTCAAATATTTAAAATAGCACCAATTAGTGCATACCATGTAATCCAAATCTAAATCAAGCCAGTTGAGCTGCAGACAAGTGATGCCAGCGTTGATGTTTTTGACTTGCTATTTGATGTCTGATATTTTTGATGGAAATCTGCGATAATTTGCGTTTAGGAGGAAAGCTGATGTTTTTGACAAAAATGTGATGTGAATTACGAAAAAAGATCTCAAAAAGCTAAATCCACCCTATAGCTTATCATTTGGCAAACAGTTTTGGAAATGCGGTAATCTCCCAAACAAACAAACAAAAAATCGTTACCTAATCTTAAACAAACGGTTGAAAGAGATGTGATCTTGTGATCTTCAAAAAAACGGTCGTCAGCCTAATATTACTTCTATTGCTGGATGCAGGCTCGGCGCCAGAGTGGTGTGCTTGGGGGGAGGGCATAAACAATTTTGGTGGGGCACAAAAATACATTCGGGACTGAACGCCAAAAAAAGTCTTTATCGCAAATGCATCCCAGCGGCATAAGTCCTGTTGCTTTCTTTTGGGGCACAATTTTCGCTTGGGGGACACATTCTCGCTTGGGGGCACAAAATCCTGCTTTGGTACGGATTTTGCCCTCACATTCGGGAGTGAAGACCAAATACAAAAAAGGTATTCATTGCAAGTGCACCTCAGTGACGTTGCTCCTGTTGTTTTCTTTTAGGGCACAATTCTCGTTCGCTTGGGAGGACACATTTCTCGTTTGGAGTGGCACAAATAGTAAATTGGGGGGCCCAGCCCCGAAATGACCCCGTGGCGCCGGGCCTGCATGAATGTTTCTGTTGAAAATTTACTGCATCGGATTTGCAGTTTAGATGAAATCTGACGTTTCTTTTCTAAAAATCTGATGTTTTTGAACAGCTGTCGCTGGCATTACTGGCTGCTAAACAAAAATGGCATTGGTTTCGAAAAGTGGTTTAGTTTGGTCATTTTATGCGAGTATTGTGTAGTGGCTTTATGCGACGATGTACCGGTAGTATTTGCTACATTGTATATCAGCACAAATGAAATCTACAGGAACGTTGGATCATCGGAAACCCCTTAAGCAGATGCGGATTTCTCCAATCACGAAGTAGTCACTGCAATAAAAAAAATGTGCGGATCGTCCAATAAGTTAGCGTCTGATGCTGTCTGGTGACTGGAGGATAAATATGAGCTACAACAACAATATACTGTAGTGGGCTTTTGGCACCATAGGTTAGTAAGAGCACTATGTCATAGTAGGCTTAGTATGGCATTGTAGGCATAGTGTAACATGAAGTAGACTTGTTATGGCACCCTAGTAAGCATAGCATGTCACAGTAGGCACTGTAGCTTACTATGGCACAGTAGGCATAGTTGGCTTATTATTGCACAGTATCCCACAGTAGGCACTGCAGCGTAGTATATTATAGTAGGGATAGCATTACACCTTAGTAGGCAGATTATGACATACAGGAGGCTTGTTATAGCAAATAGGCATAGTATTAGTAAGCATAGTGTGCCACAGTAGGTGCTGCAGCTTTAGTATGACATAGTAGGCATAACATGGCACCCTGGTAGGCATAGTATGGCATACAGTAGGCTTAGTATGGCACAACAGGCATAGTAGGCCAAAGTGGGCGCCGTAGCTTAGTAGGCATAGTATGACATATAATTGGCTTATTATGGCACAGTAGGCATAGAATAACATAGCTCGGCAATTAGACCTACAATGCATAGCTTTTCCATGAACTATCACCGTAACGAGGTGGAAAAGTCTATGTGCCTCAATGACCTGCAGAGCTGTACTGGCTGGAGATTCAATTCTCCTGAAAGGGTTACCCATGCCAGATAGGTCTAATGGTAGAAGCGAGACGAAGTATAGTTCAAATCAAAATAGTTGGAAAACTTAAAACCTGGGTTGGTTATGCCCATCAGCTGTGGTAAGCATATAACCTAGGAGAAGGACAACTCTGATATAAAACCTCTCCGCAGTTAGATTAAACTGCATAACAAATCATGATGAGCACAAATAATGAAAATTACGTGAACGACGTTAATGGGGCCACCTTCACATGTGGAACCTCGTCCGGCAGGGGAGCGCCTAGGGACTCCCAGGTCGTCATTCAGCGAAACCCCTATGGCGTTCGAGTCTTAGGCAGAGGGGCTCGTTTGAAAAATAAGCGACAATCTCCACCAGCCAGCCCTAGTGGCAGCTCCACCAATGTGCCCGCTACACGTTTGGAGAGGCGAATGGAGGCAGCGCAGAGTATTCGTACTCGAGATAATGTCGCACACTCACCGGTCAACCATCACCAACTGCTGTTGGGCAATTGGAATATCCTCACCCTCACAGGAAAAGAGCTAGAATTGGTTGAGAAAGCAAAGCGGTATCATCTCGATATTATCGGAGTTTCTTCAACCAAACGACGTGGCTCTGGAACTGTGGATCTGGATGGCGGATGGAAACTCTTCTATTCTGGTGCTGATCCTAGTATGTCTGCACAAGCGGGTGTGGGGATTCTCACAAGCCCCCGTTTGTCAGACTGTGTGTCAGATTGGATTCCTTTGGGATCACGGGTCTGTATGTTGAAGCTTAAGGTATTGGATCGGTCATTGTGCCTGTTGCAGGTATATGCCCCCAATGCCACGAGTGAATATCAGACTTTTGTGGATGAAGTAAATGATGCTCTTCTACGAGTATCAGCTATTGAATCTACAGTCCTTAAGGGGGATTTTAACGCACATGTTGGAACAGACACAGATACGTGGAAGGGTGTGATCGGAAAACATGGAGTCACTGGACTGAATGAGAACGGAAGGTATTTATTGCAGCTCTGTTGTAGCAACGGACTTCGCATCATGAATACCTTTTTCCAGCACAGAGAGGTTCACAAGTATACATGGTATCGACCTAGTATGGATCAAAAATCTTTGATAGATTTTTGCATAGTTTCGTCAGATTTGTTTTCTGATGTGCTGGACGTTCGAGTGAAGCGAGGTGCTGAATTGTCAACTGATCACCATCTGGTAGTATGTTCCTTACGACTTTCGAAACCTTGGCCAAACAAGAGATCCAACCGGTCGTCTGTGACTTACCGGATCAAATGGGAGGCTTTGGAGGACAAAGAAGTAAGAAAACAGTTTGCATCCAGTATATCATCTAAGTTCAGACAACTTCCTGATGTATCCGAGGACATCGAGAAGGAATGGCTGCTGTTCAGATCAGCAATCATTTCATCAGCTGCTGAAAGTTGTGGGCGAAAACGGCTTAAAATGGCGGGCGATAGTGAGAAAAGAACGCCTTGGTGGAACCAAGAGGTTAAAGAAGCTATTCGAGCAAAGAAAGATGCGTTCAAGGCCTGGCTGCAGGACAGATCGTCATCTGATTTGCAATCCCGGTACACTGAGGCGCGAAAAGCGGCAACTTCGGCAGTAAAGAAATCCAAGGAGAAGTCATGGGAAGAGTTTGGTCGTCGGTTGGATTCCAACTATTTTTCGGCAAACAAAGTATTTTGGCAGACCATCCGCCGTTTACGTGGCAAAAGATCGAGTATCACGTACTCCATCAAGGATTCTGACGGTAACATTCTAACGGATGAGAATGAAATCCTTTCACGATGGAGAGAATACTTTGAAGATCTTTTGAATCCTGTAAAGGCATCGACTCGTGACCAGTAGCGGATCCAGAAAATTTTGGTGGGGGGGATTTGAAGCACAAAACCTCAAAAATTCGGATGTCTTCACCAAAATTGAGAGTGATTTTTCGGCCGAAATCGGAAATTCAAACGTTTTATTCGCCCAAATTCAGGTGGTCTCCAAAAAAAAAAGGTCTTCACCAAAATTGAGAGTGATTTTTCGGCCGAAATCGGAAATTCAAACGTTTTTTTCGCCCAAATTCAGGTGCTCTCCAAAGAAAAAAAAAAAAAAAGGTCTTCACCAAAATTGAGACTGATTTTTCGCCGGATTACTTACTTTTAGATCGGTGGGGGGGGATGCATCCCGAAATGGAGCCGAATTATTCGAAACAGAGGCTGATTTTTCGGCCAAAATCGTTACTTTTAGGCTGGTGGGGGGGATGCATCCCCCCCATCCCCCCCCCTAAATCCGCCACTGCTCGTGACACACACGAAGTGACACATCTAGGGGAGGACGAAGTTTTCACTGCAGCAGAAGTGGCAACTGCAATTAAAGGGATAAAATCTGGAAAAGCTGCTGGTGAAGATGAAATCAGACCCGAGATGTTGAAAGCGCTGACTGGAGAAGGAATTCTCTGGTTAACGCGAGTGTGTCAAGTTGCGTGGAAGCTTGGCAAAACTCCCAGAGATTGGCAAACAGGTGTGATTATTCCGATATTCAAGAAAGGAGATCGCAAGCAATGTACAAACTACAGAGGGATATCTCTCCTTAGTTTGCCAGGGAAAGTATATGCCAAATGCCTTGAAAGGAAATGCCGAGAAATAGTGGAATCAAAACTGGAAGATGGTCAGTGCGGTTTTCGTCCGGGTCGCAGCACCACGGACCAAATCTTCACTCTGAAGCAAATCTTCGAGAAATCTTGGGAGTATGGCAAAGATCTCTTTACATGCTTTGTCGATCTTGAAAAAGCATATGACCGAGTTCCTCGGGATAAACTTTGGAAGGTTTTTCAGGAGTATGGCGTTGATGGTCAATTGTTACGCGCTATTAAGTCATTCTACTGCCGACCGGAGGTTTGTGTTCGGGTAAATGGCAAGCAATCAAAGCCGTTCCATGTGGGCGTTGGACTCCGGCAAGGGTGCGTTTTGTCACCTCTCCTTTTCATTGTTTACATGAATTGGATCGACAAATGCAGCCAAGCTGATGAGTGTGCCACGATTGGAAATTGCAAAATTAGTCGTCTGCTATTCGCAGATGATTTGGTTCTGCTTTCTTCCACAGAATCTGGCCTCCAGCGCGCATTAAATAGCTTTGCAGATGCATGCAACACCGCCGGAATGAAAATAAGCACGGCCAAAACTGAGGTACTTCATCTTTCAAGAAACCCTGATCAGTGCGTATTACAAGTGAATGGAGCGACACTGAAGCAGGTAGAGAAGTTCAAGTATCTTGGGGTTGCATTTACGAGTGACGGAAGGCAAGACGAAGAACTGGATACCCGAATAGGCAAGGCTAGTGCAGTAATGCGAGCTTTGCACTACTCGGTTGTCATGAAACGAGAATTGTCGAAAAAGGCAAAACTCTCAATTTTCAAAGCAGTTTTTGTCCCCATTCTCACTTATGGTCATGAATCTTGGGTAATGACCGAAAGAATGCGATCACAAGTGCAAGCGTCCGAAATGAGGTTTTTACGAAGAATCGAAGGAGTTACACTGTTTAACAAGGTGCGTAGCTCTGAAATTCGAAAATCTCTTAACATCGAGCCGTTACTTCTCCGAATTGAAAGATCACAGCTTAGATGGTTTGGCCATGTAAGCAGAATGCCTCAGGAAAGACTCCCCAAACAAGCTTTACATGCCAAAGCAAATGGGAGAAGACAAGTCGGACGACCTAGAACTAGATGGACCGATTACATTGAGGATGTTGGATAGAATCGCTTGGGACTTCGCCCAAGCGAAATGATGGAGGTGATGGAAGACCGTGAGGTGTGGCGGCTCAATCTTGAGCTACTGCCCCCGCAACCCTCACGAAAAAGCGGGCAATGAAGAAAGAAGAAGAAGAAGTATATCAGCACTATAGTAGTTTCAGACGGAGACTGATAAGTATTTAGCGGTTACTTACAGTAGTAGGACATCTTCATGCAATACGTTTTCAAAGATGGTGGTTTCTGAGTTTAAATTAGGGGCAAGGGCTTTAGAATTTTGGAATCAAAGTTTTGATAGGAGCAAGGGTCATTTGTTGTTGGTCTTTACAACTACAAAATGGGTACTAATCAAAGTTTTGATTGGAGCAAGGGTCATTTGTTGTTGATCTTTACAACTACAAAATGGGTACTAATTTTGTATGAAGTTTTGCATGAAAATTTTTCACCGATTATGCTAAATCCTTTTTGTGTATCTTGTAAATAATAATTTAGTTTTGTGGTATTTGCAAATTCGATTTGCATTGAAATTATTTGCGTTTGTGTTATTAAACATTGGTTTTTTGTGTTGTAATCCATAATTGCAGCCTATAATACCCAGTGTTGCATATTTGCAACGTTGAAAATATGATAATTAATTATGATACCCCCCAAACTTCACTAAGGTCTGATTATGTATCACCATTCGACTTGAAAAAACCTTTTGTGTATTTGTTTTTTAAGTATTTGAATGCATGGGCGCTGTGAGGTTTTAACATCACATTTAACGTTTTACATGTCTTCCTAATTTTTGAGCCTGGTTTTTGCTTTCAGTGTGTGAATATTGCTGAGTCATGTCAAACAATTGTGACAATTTAATTACAAAACAACCATGCCAATTAAAAGGTGACTACGTCACCAAAAGAACATTGCTAACATTTTTACTCTTTTAGATTTTAATGTTTTTTCCCTGTTTATCACATTTTTGATTTGATTCAACATCAAGTAGGCACTGGGAGCAACAACCAGGTCTGAGAAGTTGACATTTAAAAACCCCAGTTTAATGTTTTGCTATTTTTATTGCTATATGAAACTGACACAAAAATTACTAAAATTTTCAAGGGAAACGGAGCCGAGAAAGAACGCAATTTATATCGATTGGAGTTACTCTTACTGGAATTATTTAACTAATTAAGCGTTTCAAGAAATGTTTTGCTTGGGCTGTTGCAAATGGATCAATCAAAATAATTGTATTCAATGAAGAGCAAAAATTTTACAGATTTCATAGAAAACGGTTTGTTAAACCAAGAATGAAGACAAAATCAGTCATCATCATATTTATTTATTTACCAAGTGACGTCATATCACACAAAAAAACTGCAACTTCCTCTAGGTCTATCAGCAAAGCATCGATACATGCAATTCCTTCAAAACCAGCACACAAACTTGCAGAGTCAAAGCGATATTTAGTCACTTGGTGAGGAGACAGCGAAGGACCGAAAGGTCATCTAAGTCTCCTGCCACCTCACCAAATTAAGGTTAAAAAAGCAGCTTTTAGATTTTCTCAGTCTTCTACTTTCTATGATAAAAAATTTTATGCAAAATTAAAAGAAAGTGTTGCAAAGATATATAAACTCTGTACAGTATACACACAAAACTCACAGACAACATGTAAAGAAAATGCAAGGCAACATTAGAATCGTTCTAACTCTGAGCATACTAAAAAAAAAAAAAATAATAATAATAATAATACTGTAACTACAGATTGGATAGAAAATAAATCAATAAAGTTCATAATGCTCATTTATGTTTTATAGGATTTAAAGTGGGCAATTGGAGTGGAAAAAAACTCCTTGCTTTGGTTTATATCGTTTGCCAATATGTCATCAGTACCTGTACAATTTCCAATACCAGTATACATCAACCTCAGTCAGTTACAGCAAAAATACTTATAATTGAGAGGCACATCAAAATGAGAGATGACGTATTGTATAATATTGTATATCAATGGGGCTATCTACAGTTAAGCCAATCATATTAGATTTGATTTGCGTTGACTCTATCAATCTTGGCCAGCCGTTCCAAAAACATTCTACTTCAAACACGATGTAGAGCCTTCCATATATATATTTTTTATTGGCAACTCTGACGTTTCAATGCAATAGCCTAACCCATTGAATTCTATATTGATCCATTTAAAAGGCTTCTGTGGCTTAGCCTAATAGCTCTGAAACGGCTGGGTCAAGAAGAATGAAGTCAACGCCAATCTAATCTAATACGATGGGCCTACTGTAACTTGAAATTCCTCTATTGATTTTTCCTTCAGTTCTCGTTTGACCTTGTTTTAAGCAGGGAGGTGGGTTTACACTCGATTTTTTTTGGAAATAAATCCCTTCACAAAAAATTGTTTCAGTTTATATTAACTTAACTTTTAAGTCAAATTTATTCACAAATAACCACTAAAAATATGGGGTTTCTGAGGTAAGGGTAAGTTTCCCAATTTTGAGGTTTGCCGGAGTCACTTTCTGAAATCAAAGCACTTTTTGGCTTTGGCTCATGTTTAACTTAAATAACGTCATAAGAAGTTTTAGTGTCATGATCACTTTTGACTTGGGCTCTTCATAATTTAGTTTAAAAAAATAAACTATGTGCTGCACTTGAGCCGTTTATTTCGCCATTGAAAAATAACGTAATTTTTCCAAAATAGAACCGTGACGTCATTGTGACAACGTAATCAACTCAAATCCTACTTTGGTAAACATCAACAATTTACACCACCAACCAAACAAGCATGGTGTTCCCATGACTTCAGCCTGCTTTGAAAGAGAAATTAGACCGAGGAAATTTTTGCCCCTCTACCGTAAAAATACTGTAAAATCCGTTGGTCAAATAGCTTGTGTAGAAAACAAATTATTACGACATGAAGACACGCAACAGGCTACAAAACGTTCGATTTAAAAATTATTCGAGTGCGACGGTACAAAATTATATCCATTCCGAGACATTAACATCCACCGTTGGTTGCTACTTCTAGAGATTATAATAGGATCGGTTATGGGGATCGAAAGGAAATGAAATAGTATATGACAAAAACAGTAACTCCCAATCCGACTAACAAACATAAGCTCAAAACCATATGTGCAGCGGTTGTTTTTGAATTGTAGTCGGTCGAGCTTAACTGCTGGTTGCACTGCCGGCAATAAGCACAGATGGGCAAGTTAATGCAAAACGTTAGCTTCGTTAACCACTAGTCCGTTAACAAACTTCACACCTCCGTTAACGTTAATCCGTTATTTTCAGCTTTAATTAACGGAAGTTAATAAAGTCCGTTAATCCGTTAACATTTTGCGTGTAATTTACATTTCGTTTTATTCACTCGCTTCTAGAACACGTATTGACGCTGTTGAGCTGATTGTAAGGAAATATTTATTGCTATGGTGGTCTTTTTGTGTTTTGAAAGATACATTTTACAGTCTAATATAATTTCAAGATAAAAACAAGTTTAAATGCAAAACGAAGCTGCAAGATATTAACGACAAAACCTTAACGGAAGTTAACAGAACTTAACGGAAGTTACGTTAGTCCGTTAACAGCACTTAACGGAAGTTAATTTAGTCCGTTAACATGAAAAAACTTTTTAGCGGATTAACGAGTTAATGAAAAAGTTAGCTTCGTTATTAACGGATTAACGATTAACGGACTTGTGCCCACCTATGGCAATAAGTAGTAGAGGTCTGCATGCCCTCAAAACAAAACGGGACGCAAGTACAAAGAGGACTTGCAAAGAAGAACAGTAGAAAAGCCCATAAAAAAGCACTCTGTTTATACTTTGTCTCTTGTCTCGTGTGTTGATGAGTGCAGCGGCTGTTGTGCATGTCAACCATCATTTGCCAGTTTACTGCAGGTTGTTGGGAGATGGGAGCTGCTGCAGGTGGTGAAACGGTATTCACCGCTGGATCATGTTTGACTTGCGACATTCTGGTATTACTGTAGTTTCAAGGCAGTTAACAATGCTATAAGCAAAGCTCTGTAAAATACTGTATAGTTAAGCTAAAGCAAATTTCATGCTTTTAAATCATATTTACGGATTCAAGGTTTGAAGTGAAGAATTCTTCATCAAGTTATTCCATTAAAATGATTCCAAAGTAACAATAAACTACAACATTGAATTACCAGAGTACAGTTCAGTACAGTACGGTACAGTATAGTATAGGGTTTTCTAAACAGAACGGACCACCTGGCATCTTAATGGACAACGGAGAGGATCCAGCATGGGGCTACGTTGGAGGTGGATTGCGTAGTGGAACCCTTGCTGCTGAGTATTTGTTTTGATTTACTTATCTCATGCAATTGTTAATTGGATACGCGATTAGGAGTAAATATTAATATATTTAATATGAAGTTGGCCCTCCTCAGCCAAAAAACGTTTTAGCGCCACAGTGCGAAAAAAATCCAAAATCTCATCATTCCAAACATGTAAATGGACCCCAAACGTTCAAACTGTTTTTGCAAATGTTCATTCTAACAACAAGTTTTTGTCTTAAGATCTAAAAAAAATGCAACAGGTTTAATTTTACAACGTTCAAATGTCCACGATGGAAGAGGAAGCGATTCATTTTTCGCCGTTTCACTTCCACATCCCTGCTGCCTAAGCATTTACAAATGAATATTTAAAAGAAGTGGCGCAACCATTAGAGTTGGCTAAGGGGGCTTCATGCCTCTCCCCTAAGCCAAGTTACTTTAAAAATTTAACCCAAATACAAGGGTTAAAACGTGTTTTGAACTTGACCTGTCAGTAGGAGGGTGGGGCTGAAAGGGCTAGGATTTAAGTCTTATTAGTAGTAATAGTAATAATTAAATTAGTAGTAATAGTAACTTGAGCTAGCCTGATTGCGGGATCATACAATATCTTGCTCTGAGTCACTCTGCACTGAAAATTTAAGAACAGTCAGCTTCAACTCAAAAATAATGACGAGACAATTACAGTAACTTGTATCAATTAAAAAAAATAAAGGCTATAAATGCTGCATTTATCAGATAACTTTGCCATGTCATGCAAACAACCAACGATATTTTTGTAAATCCTTAAACAATTAAAACGAAAATTGCAAAACAGTTAGTTGACGATACAGAGCAAGTTTGGGGCAAAACAAAACTGCTGGGTGTCAAACGCAAGTAAAACCCCTCGAACCAAAGTCATCGAGAGAACGAAAAGTCCAATTTTAGGTTATTTTTACGCTTGTGAGTTTGTGACGCCATACACAAGTAAAGTAACTTATGGAGCGAATCAAAGCCTGAGCTTAAATGGATTTATTGCAGTGCTGTGCACTTCCGCAAATCTGCAAATTGTGGACTCCAGGTTTTGATTTGCGGATTTGCAAATCGATTTTTTACCGCAAACATTAGCGGATTTGCGGTAAAAAATTAAAATCTACAGCAAATCCGCATAGCAACAACATTTCAGGGATCGTTTCTTTACAATTTCAAAAAGTTGTTTTTACGGTTCAATGTATCGACAGAGTTGGATGGATGTATTTATGAAGTACAACATCCCATTGCCAAGTTGCACTGCTGTGGAACGATTATCTTCCATGGGTTCTGCTATTCTTACAGCGAAACGAGCTAGTTTAACGTCGAGACACTTCAAATGGCTTGTTTTTCTGAAGGGAAACTTAGGCTTTCTGAAGTGGCAAGGAGTTGCTCAAAACGACTTTGGTGGCATGCCCAGTGTGTCGCGTAAACAAATAAGCTGCAGGCTTACCAACATTTTCAATCTTAGATTTATCGTTTAAGTTTTTTTGTTTTTAGTGTCGCTAATTGTGTTTTTGGAATGCATACTTCAGACTACGTGCGTAGCAGCTTAAGAAATTTTTGAAAAGTTTGGAAATTAATATTACTGCCCGCTTTAGAAACCTGGACAAATTTCTGTATCTTGGATAACCTTGTGATATTTAGCGATGTATACATAGTACAACTATGTGTTATTGATTTTTCAAAGTGCTGGTATTATGCAAATGATACGTCAAAATGCTCAGCCTATTTTTATTCAAGAAATACATGAATTTCTGAGCAGTTGGCGGTGTTACTCCAAAATTCACGAGCTAAGTTAGTCATATTGACAAAACTTTTTGGCAGGTAAATCGCTAGTTTAAACAAAACTGCGACCGGATTTGGATTACGGCTGTGACTCTGGTGGCTGGAGTGGAGACTTGGAAGAGCGCGACCTCACCTGCCAGTCACTTTCGTCGCTCGTTCTAACTTCCAATTGCAGTATGTTCGTTGAGTTGAAAAACCTTAGTTGATTTACATACTTGTACTTACATATAGGATAAACAAAAATGCACAAATCTTTATTGAGTCGCGGCACGTAAAAATTCTAGTCGCACGAAGTTGTGTTTTTGCGTTCTTGAAAATCAAGTTATTATTCACTGCTTGAGTGACGGAATGCACCTTCATCGTGCATGGTAATTTGCAGATCACAATTAAAACGTAACTTAGTTCAAACGTGATGATAAGTCCAGTTAACGTTTTTTTGTTTTTTTTCTTTTGTTTTGCTACTGTGCTGGTGCAAAATTTTTTGAATTGTTTTGAAAGGTGTACATGGAAGCAAACTTTTGCAAAAACGAAAATGTGCTCTGTGTAAGAACAAGCCAAAAGTTCGGCTTTTTTGTAAGTTTTATTTTAGTTACAATACAGTTCTGATTAATAGTTAGTTACATAAAATTCTAATGCTTGAACTTCTAGTCAAGCTTTAGATGAGAGTGGTCGTTTAAAAGCCTTCAAATTGCATACAATATAATTGCGGTGCAGATATTGATTTTGATACAAAATGCACTCTTATGTTAAATGCTATGCTTCTTTGGCACTTGAGCAGTCAGCACCTACAGGTAATTGTAAAAATAGAAAAATTTGGATTTAAGTCTTGGTTATCGGTATGTAACGCAGGTACAATCAAGGGTCACTGTTAGTTAAAAAATTTGTTTCGACAGTGGCCAGTTTGCTGATGGTGCCAAAAATCTACACGGTCAATGAGTGGTAGCAAACTTGCGTACATTTCCACTCGGACATCCCACTGGCATGTATATTTTAACCAGCAAAAACAGAATTTTAGATAAATCGCAGAAAACCGGCTGGTGTTTATTACAGGTCCATAGTCTACATAGGAAATATGAAACATTGTTACGGCTATAGGTCTTTTCTATTTATCAAACCAGGACAAAATAACATCAAAGTTTGCAGTTTAAGGTTGCGGAAGTAAAAATTGATTTGGGGTTGCGAAAGTGCAAAAAATTACCGCAAAGATACCACAAACATGCGGATTTGCGGTTGCGGACCACCCATTGTTATTTTGTGGAATTTGCGACTGCGGAATAGAAAGTAAATTGGCGGTGCCTTTTACTGGACGTGACTTGAACTTGACTTAGGCATTTTATGAATCAGTATTAAAAAATAACTATGTACAAGATTTGAAGCGCCCGTGACAACATTGCAAAACTGACACCATTTGTTTGAAAACATTGCTTTAGTGTCACAATGATGACGTCATTATCTCAAAACCAAATTTTCTGATAAATTTTGGTAAACACCAACCCGCGTGCCAAATTTGGTGTTCTCATAACTTTTGGTTTACAAATTAGACTGGGGGGGCATTTTTCCCCTCCGTCTAAAAGACGGCGGTCAAAATAGCACGTGTAAAATAGGGTTAAGCTGCAAGCCTGCAACATTGGCAAAACTCATTGCATTTACAGCACATTATAATTTTCAGAATCAGAGCAGTATAGTGACAAAAGTATACAAGCCAAGAATATTACAAAAATGGTATTAACCATTTCCTAGTAGATGTAAATTGCTTCGATGTCATTGAAAAATAAAGAAATTGGTTGCAATTTTGATATACCACAGAGTCAATTAGAGCTTTTTAACTTATAATGATGATATCAAAATGCCAAAGATACTGCTCTAAATTATTTTCTTTTATTTTATTTTTTTAATGAGTTGTAGTCCTACCTGAAAACGTACAAATTTTGCCAACTGTATGTTGATTATTCGCCTATAAGTGTACGGAAAATACAATTACTCAGTTTAGAAAAAAAAAAAAAATGTCACTCCCTTGATGATATCGATAAAAATAAGTTCACCTTCGTGTGTTTTAAATTTTTAACCACTGATTGATCGTTGTGTGGCTGAGTTTGGAAAACAGCAAACGTAGCTGCAATCAGGGGTGTCGAAACCTCGGGGGGTGGGAGAGATATATCCCCTCCGTAACTTGACTGCATCCCACCAATAATTTGACTATCGTCTGCATCTGCATCTCCCCCAATAACTTGACTATGGTCTGCATCTGAGCACTGGATGATTTTTTGACTTTTTTTTGGTCTTCACTTGACTTCGGGTACTAAAACTCTTCAATTTTCGGTTAAGAACTTTTTTTTGGTCTTCACTTGATATGCTTACGTGAAAGAAAAACGGTCTAGCTTCATCCCTCCAATGTTGAAAATAGGGCAAAATTGGGGTAAAATTGCAAAGTATTTCCTCAAATGCTCAACATAAATCGGCACCACTGGCTGCAATACAACCTATTACGTACATCGATATTATTCGACTTTTTTAAAGCGTGACTAGTTGAAGCCCTTTTAAAAGTCATCAGCAAGAGTTTGCATTTTTAAAAGTGGAGCGATTTAAATTTTAAATACAAGGCTAATATCATAAAAAGAAGGGTTGAGCATGTACCATTTATTGCCTTAGGTAGTTAGGTGCTTCTCACTCTTCAAAATTGGAAAAACTTCTTTCGAATGCGTTTTTTTGAATTATGTTAACCGAGATTGAGTTGTTTGAGCTTGTATAATACTTACGTATTTTAATATTACGGTTTTACCATAGACTCTTTGGTTTAAGCTTAGTGTAAGCACCCTTCGTTTAAATTATTGAGACT
The DNA here is from genome assembly GCA_963965965.1 of Trididemnum nubilum. NCBI lineage: Eukaryota > Metazoa > Chordata > Ascidiacea > Aplousobranchia > Didemnidae > Trididemnum > Trididemnum nubilum. The sequence goes on from OZ014474.1 coordinate 30,440,608, forward strand.
TCGCACGCGCGTAGTACCTATGATTTTATTCGGCCATTATTGATATATGAGCATCGAAACTCAATTGATTTGTTTACAAACAAAAAACAGTTAAACGTGGAAAGTTGAATTTTGGATATAATATGACAATAGTTAGAAGCGTCATATATGCCAATTTTAGTGACCCTAGCAGAGAGAGACTGCATGTGTACCAAGTTTGAGGGCGCTCAGTCACGTGATCATGATTTCAGAGGCCAAAAATCGGCAAAAAGTGGGCAATTTTAAACCCCTATATCTCGTTAACTAACAATACTGATGAAAAAAAGTTTGTGTTTTTTGAACACACTACTTGACACCTTTCTCATTGTCATGTTTATTCTATCTGCCTTGGATAATATTTTTCCTTTTTTTTTGTTCTTTTTTTCATTTTTGTTTTTTCTTCTATCACTATCTACTTTTATACCACAAAACGCAGATGGATCATACTGTTCACTAGATATTCAAAAGTCCTTGTGCCCCATTTATATTGGGGGTGCCGCGTTTGGGGAATGCTCACCAAATGGGAGTTCAAAAATTTTAAGCTGAAGCTAGATAAGTGAAATTCTCAGAATTTGTGGGAGAGAAGATAAGTGGAACATAACAAAAAATTGAGGTTGCCACGATAAAATGTCCTCCTAACGAGCCTTCCAAATTTCAAGCTGTTTAACCTTTTAAGCTAGGCATATGAGACTTTTAGGCGAAGTAAATATAAAATAAAGAAAAATTTGACAAAATTTGGGGATATCAAAATGGGGGCTATCTCTCAAAAGGGGCCGCCAAAATTCAAACTTTTCACTACTCATGCTAGACCCATGAAATTTTCAGAGTAAGCGAATAAAAAGAAAAGATAAAATTTGACAAAATTTGGGAGTACCAAAATGAGGAGGTCCGCCTCAAACAAGGACGCCAACATTCAAAGTTTTTGACCACTTACGTTAGGCTGATGAAATTTTCAGAATATGCAAATATATGTGAAAAATAAAATATGACAAAATTTGGGGGTAACACAATGGGGTTCTTCTCGAACGGGCAACCAAGACTAAAAATTTTTATCCACTTAAGCTAGACACATGAAAATTTCTGGACAGCTAAATGTAACAGAACGTTATAATACGGCAAAATTTGAGGGTATCAAAATGGGAGGTTCTCGATTAGGTCCTTCAAAATTCAAACTTTTCAACTATTCAAGCTAGACACATGAAACTTTCAGAATAGGTAAACATAAAGGAAAGATAAAGTAATGACTAATTTTAGGTGCCGCAAATGGGGAATTCTCCTTAAACGAGTCCTCCAAATTTTTGACCACTCAAGCTTAAAGACAAATGAAATTTTCAAGACAGGTAAAAATATAATATGGAAAAATTTGGGGATGCCATAATACAGGGATCTTCCGATTGTTGATACCTCCCCCATTAACTACAAAAGCTAAACAAATTAAATCGATTGGATAGGTTAATATAAATCAAAGATTAAAGATAACAAAATTTGCTTGGCCACATTGAGAAGACAATGCCAGATAGGCTCCTTAAAATTTCAAAATCTTTGACTACCAATTACACCAGCTAGATTTTTAGCACTACCAGAAGGCTAATAAAACAAAAAGATAAAACATGCCAAACTTGGGTATGCCATGTTGGACAATTAGCTCTTAAATGGACCTTCAAAACTATAAGATGAATTCTCATTATGAATTGATATCGAACAAAACTTAAAAAGTCAAACTTATGGGATTACTTCAAGACGTTGAAGTACTTGAGATCAATGGCTTAATAGATTTAAGCTTGTTGGACGAGTTTTTTACTAAACTGTCACCTGTGACGTTGAGAAAACCTTCTACCAGCTCTTCAAAAGTTTTGAACAATTTTATTAAGAAAGCTTTGGTGCTGAACAATGGATGTAATACTGTACAATGTTCAATATTTTTGCCAATAGGCTGCAATGCTAAATAGCGTTTTCAGAATAGGATGATTGTAAAACGCGCGCATGTTTATGGTCGTGGTTAGAGTTAAGTTTGGCTGATATAATAATATTTCGCTCAAAAGTAGCTGGAATTTTAAAAGGTCGCTCTTTGTTAGTTTAAAATAAAGTGAAAAAGTGTTAGAAACTCCTGAAAAGTGCTGAGTTTAATGTTGTAATAAGAGCTTTTGATTCACATTACTTGATCATTTTGACAACTTTTTGATACCTTTAAACTTTAAAAGCGAGTAACCACAAAAGCCGTTAAAATGAACTAAAAAGAGCGTAATGTGCAAAAGAAGTAGGCAATTTTTGGTAAAAAGTTGTTTGACTTTAAACATTACGTCTAAGTTTCTGGAAAGCATTGAATGGAGTAAATTATCATGAGTTTTGAATGTGAAGTAATTGTAAAGTTAAACTATGCAATATCACTTACATATTTATAAAAGTTTGATTTTTTGTTTCTAAATTTTGCTTGTGTACATATGTTTTTCCATTCTAATTGCTAAGGCAGGCATTGTTTTCATTTAGTTCTTAAATTTGGAGCAAAATCAGCAGAATTGTTCACACATGTGGTTCGGCAAAATTCTTCTTCTTCAAAACAAAATGTTGAGTGGGCCAGTTAAGCGTGTAGATTTAATACTAAGGATAGTGAGTCAAATTTCTGGTCAAGATAATGTAAGTTATAAAATCCGAAAATCATATTGGCATTTTCAAGTCAATAAGTTTTGTGCGTATCGTTTTTGTTCTTTTAATCGGAGTAAAAAGTTACTGTCAAAATATTTGTATTAACGAAAGTTTGGCTTATAACCGCAATTTTAACAATTGCGCTGCGCTACTAAGTGAAAATTGCAACAAACTCATTTTAAGTTAAAACGAGAACTAAGCAGAGTTGTAAAGTTTAATTGACATTTTATAGCTATTTTTTTTGACATCTGAACTTTGAAAGCCATTAACCTCAAACCTGATCAAGTTAGTGCAACCTCGTCACTGCTGCCGGTCGCAAATAGTGCTGCCGGTCGTATCCTATAAATGCATTAACGGCCGCAACTAGTAAGGATCATTTTTTTACGAATTTACGTTTTAAGCCTGCTAAACATTAGAAAAAGTCAAGTTTTCAAGTTTGGAGAATTTATTTGATCATAAATCACAAAAATGCTAGATCCGAAAAAAGATGGTGAAAACATATGTTTTTCTATTAGAAAAAGCTAGATCCCAATGAAATATGCTAAATTTTATGTTCCAAACAAATATGCCAGAAAAACTGCTAAATATGTTTTATTGTTGTTATTTTGATACCAAAAACCAGACAGCAACTAGGTGAACTAAAAATTGCACTGTTTTGCTGACTAGTTAAAGGCAGGCGCGTAGCCAGAAATCTACAAAGGGGGGTTGTTACCGGGGTCTGGGACAGAGCTCCCAGTCCTAGAAAATTTTGTATTTTTTCGGCAAAAACAACTTAGTATTAGGCCTATTTTGATAAAAATTAATGCTATTAAAACGTAGCATAGAAATTCGCATTGCAAAAACATGATTATACTTATGCATAAATGGGCTATGTGGGAGGTAGCTACTGCTACAATTTCAGTTCTCTTATTTACCATCTGGTAAATCATAAAATCCTATAACGGTAGTTCAATAAAACTATCACGAGTAATCGATTTCGTCTATATTTTATAGAAAGTTATAATTAGGGAGGCTATGGCTAATGGAAGAAAGTTTGAAAGAACTGTTTAGTAATTAACTAGTACTGAGTCGCTTCTTCCTATTCTTGCGCTTCTATATTGTTTGATGAAACCTATGGTAAGCATTTATCAATTAGCGATCAAATTTGAATCATAAGTTTTGGCCATTTTCAAAGTTAATTCTGATTTATGAGTTTTATTTTTGACAAATTAGCCCCCCTTAATTTACGTTTCAAAATATGCTTTAAATCATTTTTGAGTCTATTCCGGTGCAAAAGATAATCTCAGAAGTGCAAAAAACGTTGCATTTTCCTTATTCTGCATTTTGGTCGGCAGGCCAATGGAGGACTATAGCATCCCCCTCTCCCTGGCTACGTTTCTGACTAAAGGGCAGAGGTCAAGACGCCTTACCTTTAATATACACTAGAATTACAGTCAAACTTCGATACTATGCCACCCTTTGGGACCGAGAGAAAGTGGCATAGTAGCGAGGGTGGCATAGTAACAAGGATTTGTAAAAACAGCCTTGTGATGTAACAATGTAATGCCACGTTGTATTGTACGATTATAATTTACATGTATTTCAGCATAATGTACAGTACAGTGCAGTAGTTTCGGGAAGGCCAGTGCCAAGGCCAGTGTGATGCAAGCATGCGATCGGCTAGACGACGAAGTGCATGAAATCCGCAGAAAGAACATGCGCCAGCTGACGATTCCTCAGAGTTTTGGGCTGAGCTACAGTAGATAACTTGTGAGAACATATTACATGCACATACTGTATACTTTTGCCGTTTCACAGCCGTTTAATAGTTTCGTTCGTAGCGTTTATGGTTTCGTTAATACACTGCAATACTGCACCTCATGTGGCATAGTAGCGAGGGTAAGTGGTGGCATAGTAAATATATTTTCTATTGAATTTAGTTGGTGACGATCAAAAGTGGTATAGTAGCGAGGGTGGCATAGTAGCGAGGTGGCATAGTATCGAAGTTTGACTGTATAACATAACTATTATATTTTTATTACATAACATAGGATTACTGTAACTGAATCCTAAGCGGCGTAATAGGCTAGCACTTGTAATGTGATTTAACAGCAGTTTCACGTCAAAACTGATTCTCGCCTCTATTCCCTAAGTTAAGAATATTCGCGTTATTTATAACTTAGGCAAAAGGAACAATTTAGAAAAATCTTAATAAAAACTAACTCAAACGTATCAATCATATCATTGTGACGTCACAGTCGGAAATTTGTACACCACAGTAAACTAGCGAGCTGGTTAAGTAACAAAGATAAAGTTCCGGGAATAAACCAGTTACAAAAACTGCGAAGTTGAAAAGTTACGCAACTATCGAACTAAAACTTTTTGTGAAGGATTTGGCTGGCCACCTGTAAGCAGTAAATAGTTTCGCATCGGTAAATAAACAGCACTGGCGTATTATTGCATTATTTAACACTGTACAGATACCAAATCGTATGTGTTCCTTGGAGAAACATTTTAAACAATGCTTGGCCGCCGCAACGTGCATTAAGTACAATTTCACGGCCGCAAAAAAATTCTTTTACGGCTGCAGGTTGTGCACCCCTAGTGTAAATGAAATGCAAATACGGTTGCAGTTGAGGTTACAGGTCACCTTTTTTTTTTATCTCACGCTAAAAAAAGTGTTTTATGCTAATTTTGAATGGCAAATACAATATTTTACATGACTTTGCTTTTCACAGTAACTCGTCAATATAGTTTGATGAAGACGTTTTTTCCAGTGCTTGATCGACTACCTTTTTTTTCTGATTGATTAAACCAGATTAAAAGTCACTTTTTCGTAACTTTCAATATTTCGCATCGTAATATGGCGGAAAAATAACGGTTCCGAAATAGATAATGGTGTTGAAGATGCTTAATGTCAATGCAACAAATAAGAAATAACCAATGTGCATTTCAACAGCGTTTTTACTAACAATTTTTTTTTCTAGCTAAACATGAAAAATGCTTTCAATTTTCCCGCGTTTTCTTTTTGAGATTTTTTCGTTGGCTTTCATTCAATAGACCTACGTTTAAAAATCCAGAAATTTTGAAGAAGCAGTAGGGTTATTAAAAAATAATTACCATATTTATTTGAATTAAGTTTTCATTTTGTTTTGTTGCTATGTCATTATGCTTTAACGTTGGTTCTGAAAAATGTGTATTTTGGTCTAGTTTATCCGTACTAGCAATATAGCGTGATGACATGGGGAAATACTAGTGCTAAACGTCTTAATAAAATTCAAACTCAACCAAACTATCTTATTAAAAATATAACTTCGTTCCTGTGCTATAGTCGCGGATAACGATTTTTACTGTTTTAAGATATGGATGTTTTTATGTTTTGGCGATTTTTTTAAATTTATCAAAAATTTGTGTTTAATATGTTACATTTATTTGGATAATTGTAATAGAATTGTTTGACAATCTGTTTGTAGCATACCAAAGGAAGTGTGTTTTATTTCACAATTAGGGGATTTTTACGTTGAGATACGTGACTATTGCACAGGAAAAATCTCAAAAGCTTCTGCTGAAATTGAGATACGCGTAAAATTTCGTAAGATTTTCTCTGCAATTGAGATACGCGCAAATTGCACTGTGGATTTTTTGGTAATTTTTACCGTATTACCATAGTTTGGTAGTAAATGAGTGATTTTTCTAGTCGGCAACTCAATATATTTGTTCTAAATAATCAGTTAGGTATATTTTTAAGCTCCAGCTGTTTTAAAAATTCATAACGCGTATAACCAACATTTTCACAAAACTCTCGTAAAAAAGGCTTTAACTTTGAACGCAGAAAGTAGAACGTGGCAAGGACATCTGCTTTAGTTCGACCTTTTTCACCTTCCAACGAATCATATATCAGCAGATATTTGGCACTCTAATGGGCTCGCCCTTATCTCACATCATTGCTAACATAGTAATATAAAAGCTAGAAGAAAGGTCCAACAACAGCTTTCATTCCCCTTCTTGTATTTGGTTTCGCTAGATTGATGACGTACGCCGTGTAATGGAATCAAACTACATCGAAGAATTCCATCAATATTTGAATACCATATGCGACTCCATCAAGTTTACAAGAGAAGTAGAACATAAACGTTTTCTTGCTTTCCTGAATGTGCTGGTTACAAGCATTCAAGAAGGATCGCTACAAACCACGGTATTCAGAAAACTAACGCATACCGGCAGATACCTATACCTTTTTCCTCCCACCATCCACTTCAACAAAAACTAAGCATTTCCGAACTCTTTTCTCCCGAATTTAGAACATAATAAAAGAGGACGAGCTCAAAAAAAGATGAAATACGCACGATCAACAACATCTGGATTACAAATGGATGTCTAAGATTTCATTCCAAACGCCGGCCTGCTCGCTCTGAAAGCGAATTCCAACAAACGAAAATCATGACTGTGGTCCCCTACGTGCAGAATCTCACTGAGCCTATTAAGCGTGTTTTGGAGCAAGTTGGTGTGGGAAGCAGTGGTGTAAAGTAACGAAATACTTTTACTTGCGTTGGTTACTTAAGTATTTTTTTCTGGTAAAGAGTACTTTGTGAGTAGTTTTCTGTGGCTGTACTTTTACTTGCTTACTTTTAGAGTGAATTAAAAAACGCTACTGAAGCAGTATTTTGATTCAGAAAAATACAAAGTACTGTAATTTTAAATTTGAACCACAATTCGCCAGAACGGTCGACTTTTCTACCGGCAGTTGTTCAATTCAGTTAAGTTACAGTATTTAGTCGTTTTGCGAGCTATCTGTCCTAAAGGCTACCTGCGCGGTAGCCTAGGGGAAGAGCCACCAGAACGGCGACTACTTAAAAACAATCAATGGGAAAAAGTGATCTTCCCGCAGAAATCGGACCAGCAGCCTTTGGATTACCGGTCCACTGCTCCACCACTTGAGCTAGAGAACACGTTTCCTCGCATGCTTAATTTTGGCTATTTAAACGCAGCAACTTAATGCTTGTTCTATGACGTTAATAATAATTTAGTTGTTATAGTAATATTGGTCAGTTACAGGCGCGTAGCGAGAAATTCGCAATGGGGGGGGGCTGTTTTGGGGGTCTGGGGGCGTATCCCCCAGCCGCCGAAGGCTGCTGAGAAATTTTGCCTGAGGCACGGGGGTTTGCATTTTTTTGCAAAAATAACTTCATTTTAGGGCTATTTTGATTAAAAATAATGCTTTTAAAATGTGGAATTGAAATTGGCAGTGCAAACATGATTAAAGTGGTTGCATAAATGGGCTATTTGGGAGGTGGCTAATGGCAAAATTTTTATTCTCGTATTTGGATGCTGGTAAATTATTAAATCGTATAGTTCAATAAAACTTATAGGGAGTAATCTATTTCGTCCACAGTTTAAAGAGAAAAATAATTGGGGGAGGGCTGACAAAAAGAGATTTGAGAGGAATGATTGGTAATTAACTAATACTGAATAGCCCCCCCCCCCCCCCCCTATTCCTAATTAAGTTTATAGTATGTTTGTTGATGACACCTATGTTTAGCATTTTTACACTGGCGATCAAATTTGATTGCTTATTTTTGGCTATTTTTCAAAGTTTTCATGTGTTTGTGAATTTTATTTTTGACAAATTAGCCCCCCCCCCCCCCCCCCCCCCCCCCCCGCTGAATATATGTTCCAAAAGATGTTTCAAATCACTATTTTAATCCATTCCAGTGCATAAAACAGTCTCAAAAGAGCTAAAAGCGTGGTATTTTTCTTATTTTGCATTTTGGTCGACATGCCAATGGGGGGGACTATAGCCCCCCCCCCTGCCTAAACTACTGCTCAATTACATATAATAAAAACAGGCCAGGGCTTTTAATAAGCTCTGGCCAGCAAACGTCAACAACATCACAACTAAACTATTATCAACATCAGTTAAGTTAGTTGTATTTTCCTCCTTTTTCGGCGGGCAACTTTTGCGTCAGAGGTCAGACCACCACAGCGGCTGCAGCAATGCCTTTTTTCTTTATGTGCAAGTACGGATCAGATCCAGTCTGGCGAATAGCAGTTCAAGATGGTTTTAGTTTCACGGTCGTTGTTTGGTGTCTGCCCTTTGCTGCATTCTGGACTGGATGTGTATGATTTACTCTATCAAAAGTAAATCATGGAAGAAGCAATCAGAGATATAAATTTGCCAAAAATGCGTCCTTTGAATACTAAACATTTTTATAGCTAAATTCTACAGAGTGAGCCAAAAATCATACAACATAAATACAATAAACATTATTGTACGGTATTGTAATTCATTGTGCAATGAATTACGAAATGTTTTTTACGTTATGATCAATTTTGTCCCAGTGGAGACCAAGACTGTCTAAATGGGCAATCTACAACAATTTTGCGTGATTTAGTGACGTAATGTTTTTCAGACTTCTGCTTGCCTTCAAATGTCGTGAAATAAATTCAACTCAAAAAAATCCACCACGATTTTTATTGATTATTCCAAAAAAGGTTATCGCAGAATATACTGAAATAGCTATGGTGCATAACTTTTGGCGCATCCAGTAGATACAGTTGACTACACACTGATAAGACACGTTCACAGCGTTATTAAACTTTAGCATAATTCAACAATTGACAGTGAATGAGTATTTGAGCAAAAATGTCATAAAATGATTCCACGTAAATTCTGCATAGCATGATTTTCAAATCTCGAAGTCTTGCTGCTGTTGTTCTTTTTGATTAATTGCGTTGAATATAATAACAAAAAACTAGCAATAATTAATGATAATTCATGACTTCTTGAGAGAAAGAGGGATTAGAAGACCAAGCGCTTTGTGGCAGTTATGTGAATGTAGTCGACCAGTAGTCTGTCATACGTCGATAAAAAAGCTTGTTTATTTTGCTTGAATACTTTTAGAAATACTTAAACTTGAGTAGTTTCAAAACGACTGCTTTTTTACTTTTACTCTAGTACCTTTTTGATCAGTTCTTTGTATTTACTTCAAGTAGTTTTTTCGTCAGTAACGAAACTTTTACTTAATTGCAATTTTTGATTACTTTTTACACCACTGGTGGGAAGGTCAGGCGCGTATTTAGGGGGGGCCATTGAGCCATGCCCCCCCCTTTGGGTCGCCAGGATAGTATAATTAGCATAAAATAGTATGCAAAATTGCGTCATGGCCTCCCACTTTGTAACTTGGGCAGAGGGTTTGAGCACAGAAGCGGTGGGCGAAGACCTTTTTTTTGGCCTTCACCTAATTTTGGGCCAAAAACCGGACTAAATTTGAGTGAAGACCTTTTTTTTTCTTTTTTTGTTTGGTCCGTCCTCACCTAATTTTGGGCAGGAAAACGGACTTGGTTTTGGGCTGGAAAATTTTCATTCTAATCTTTATAATACTCAAATTCCTGGCCTCGCCCCCCTTTTGAAAATCCTGCGTACGCTACTGGGGAAGGTTATTAAGTCTTGTGGACAAAGAAAAGTCGGGCATTGTTTATTAAATATCTTGTCGCGACTGCGATGCGATTTTACATCGGTAAAACAGACCGAAGCTTAGAAACTAGAAAACGTGAGCATATTGATACTGTGAAGAATTTTGACCCAAAAAAATATGCACTGATGTCAGCACGTCGCAGAAAATCATTACTTCATAGATTGGGATAATTCTGAAATATTAAGGAGGGAACCACTTAGGTACAAGCGTCGGATAGCAGAAGGTTATTAGATAAACCAAAAATCTTTGGAATTGAATGTTTTAATTCGCAATGATGGGTTAGTTATTCCGTCCGTGTATAAATCTCTGTGAAGCTAAAAAATCCTTTCTATACTTCATGTTTTTCGCAATAGAACCTTTTCATACTTTTTCAAACTGTTAGTGGAGTAGTTACAGTATGGTTATTAATTTTTTTAATACTGTATATTACGCATTTTTCTTACCGTGTTCCTTTTTTCACGCTGTTAGTTGCACAATTTTCAGTATTTTACAATGGTTTTGTTTTATCATTTTGATGATTTTGGGAATAATAATACAAGTATTGTGATGTTCATTTGTTTTTACTGATACCTATCTTCTCTTGTTTTTTTTTCTCATTTATCTTTTTGTAACTGCAACGCAGCGCTGCCAACCAGTTTCTGAAGAAACCTCCCGGTTTGGAAGGCGAAACGTCAAATTAATAAATAAATTCATCGATGGTACGAACTGGTTATGAATAAATATCCCGATGAACGCAACGCGTCCGTTATTTTCAAAAATATTTTTTTTGTTTTTTTATATTTACCGTTACCTAAAACACTAGGCACATTTCAGGCCCGAATTAAGTATGAAATATTTTCAATCGCCCGAACTCGACCCGAAAGACTCCGCCCGACTTACAACTTTGGGGCGTGACTCAAAAACTACTGTAAAGGTTCCCTCTCTAACTCCTGGCCGAGACAACTTGTTAATTATAAAGATGTAATTACAATTACAATATTATATTTGGGTTGAGGCTGGTTGTTCTTCAATTTTTGTAAAACTTAAAGCCTTACTTGTTCTTAACTACTTAAAAAATTCGATTGTAAACATATTGTAGATGCCACTTGATCTTTATGCAACCGGTACCGAAGTTGCCTAAACACGTTTAATTAAATAAATAATTATTGTACTTCAACTACGTGCAGTTTTTAGAAAGGCATTTTTGCATTTTAGAATTAGCAAAAGACAAAAAAGGCATTTTGTGGTCAAAAATTGCGATATGCGTACTACGTAGTACGTATTGGTAGCATTACTAAGCTAATACTATAATATTGTTGCTGATTTACACAATGCGCAGTAAATAGTCATGCACACATCTGGTACAAATTAGGGAAATGGAGACAGTCAACAACTTGAGGGGATACGCAGGAGGAACAATCGTTGCGCTAATCTGACTCTTGTATCTTAATGTTAATTGCACACCAATAATTTTCTTATCAATTAAACCTGTTAATTTTGTTAAATCTGGTCAGTCTAGTACATCTGTTAAATCGGTTAAAATCCGTTACAACTGTTAAACAGTAAAACCGTGAAAACTCTTAAAAACTGTGTAAAAACTATATCGCCACGCCCAAAACATGCAATATACATGGGTTTCATGTCTGGCTCTTTTGTTCTAATGACGCCGAAATAAGGTAAAAACAAACTAACATGGGCTCACGTGGCCACAGATAAAAAAAGATAGAAAACCATCCTTAGCATTCTGAATCACTCAAACGAAGTAGATATGAAGCAATGTTGCATGACACATCAGTAAAAAAATAAACACAAACACAAGTTGAAGCGTTTCGAATTTGGTTTATTCGGATAAATCAATGGATGTCGAAGCTGCAGCATTGCTCTGCAACGGTCATGATCAATTTCGTTACGCCACACGAACAACCATTGAGGAAACGTGGAAGGTCGTTTATAATGATTGCGTAATTACAACTCTTTAGTTACCGTATCGGTACTTTTTATCTCAGCTATGGGGCGCCGTTTGTGTACCCTAATTTGTGCAAAGTTTTTTTGCACATTTAATTAAATAGTTATTTTAATTAAATATACAAAAATATGTGCCTCAAAATAAACTGTTGCAAAAATAAATAGACAAAAATTGTTGCACAAAATTTTTTTGCGCAAAAGTTTTCGACACAAAAATTGTTGTCCCAAAAATAAATCCACAAAAAGTGTTGTGGTTTTATTTTTGCAACATTATTTTTTGCATTAAAGTTTTTTGCATTACAATTGTTTGTGTCACAAATATTTGTGCATTTTTTTTTTTTTTTGATAGCAAAGAAACAACACACGCCGAAAGAAACGTGCAAAATTTTGAGACCCAAAAAATGTTGATGCAAAATTCCTTGTCACAAAAAAACGCGAGCAAAAGTAAATCGCAAAAATATTTGACTATTTAGTTCGTGTCCATATTTATAAATGGTTGGAATTATGCTGGCGGGAAGGTACCTGCAAGGTATAAAACTGGAAGTTCAAGACGAGAGCTTTGGGATGTACGGCAGCCTATAGTAAGGTACTAGCCCGCTTATGAAACCTCTCGTTGGGCTGGAAAATGAAGGTTCAATCACTTGTACCTTCCCGCCCGCATAATTCCAACCCTTTATCATTATGGGCATGAGCTAAATAGTCAAATATTTTTGACGATTTAATTTTGCTCGCGTTTTTATGCGACAAGAAATTTTGCATCAACATTTTTTGCGTCACAAAATTTTGCACATTTAATTCGGCGTGTGTTCTTTCTTTGCTATCAAAAATAATGTACAAATATTTGTGACCCAAACAATAGTAATGCAAAAAATTTTAATGCAAAAATTAATGTTGTAAAAATAAAACCACAAAACTTTTTGTGAATTTATTTTTGCAACAACAGTTTTTGTGTCAAAAACTTTTGCGCAAAAAATTTTTGTGTAACAACTTTTTGTCTATCTATTTTTGCGCAGAGCTGGACAGCGCTGTTTCGAGCTTTTAGTTCTCATCGGCAGCCCTCAGCTTCTCTAACAAAGTTATTCGCCAGCTGGACAGTTGTAATGATTTCCCAGGAGTCGACCACGAAGGACGTCAAACTTTTTGGTTATTTATTTTTGCAACAGTTTATTTTGCGGCACATATTTTTGTATATTTAATTAGAATGACTATTTACTTAAATATGCAAAAAAACTTTGCGCAAATTATGGTGTAATAAATGTTCAAAAATTTTTGCATATTTATTTTTGCAAGTGTTTTTGTTTGTATATTTATTTTTGTACATTTAATTGAAATGACTATTTAATTAAATATGCAAAAAAACATTGTACAAATTAGGGTACACAGACGGCGCTCCATACTCAGCACTTTTGTGCATATTGAGGAACGTGTAGCTTTGGATAAAGTTGAATACTATAATGCTGTACTTTCCGACAAATATATCAGCATAGCCTAATATAAACACTGATAAAGTTTCTGCTTCAGCGCAAATTAAAGGTGCACTCCACCCTAATTTTTGAATTTTGACACAAAATATAAGATACGAAAAATAATTGATTACCCGGTTTTTTTTTCCCGTTTTTTCACTGTTTGACACTACACAGCTTTAACGAGATAGATTTTGATTTTACGGGACAAAAATTCGGTTGTGGCAACATGGTAACATCAAGTTTGCATAAATGGTTTTAAACCGACTTAGGCATCTAGAAGGTCCTGGGGTTAGAATGAACTGAAATTTTTTTTGTTACCTTTACAGATAAACAGTTCAAAGTAATGCTAAATAGAAATATATTAAGCACATTCAGCATAAAGTAATCCACGTTAAAAACTTAAACGAGACAGGCACAAGAAGACCACAAAGTTAGTGATTTCGTTTTCGTGTCTGCAGTCACCTATTACTATTAAAGCTTTAGTTGAAGATTTTGTTCAGTAATACCCAATTTTTTGAAAGACACAAGCAAACAATAACAGCAGAAAGGGGGAAGGGAAGAAGGAGGGAGAAGGGAAAGATCAGGAGTCTCATATTGTTAAAATAAACAATTAAAAAACAAAAAAATAAGTAAATAAAAAATGTAACTTTACGTTTCTTGATCATATTTTTGCAAGAGTGAGTGTTTAAGCTTTGCTTTAAAAGATTGTATTGTATTTTTCCATGTTTTCAAATCGGCATCCAAAGCATTCCAAATAAGACGACCTTAATATTTTACAAATCATCAAGCTTTTGACGTATTCAAAAGAGGAATAAAATAATAGTTTTGATAAAATGCTTTTGTAAACTTTTCGTATATCTGACTCACTTTAGGAAGGTAGTTACTAAATTGATCTGGCAGCATTTTCAGTGTTAATTTAAATGCAAGTAATGCTTGTTCAAAAAAGACCATGTCAACTAACTGAAGGATACGCAATTTTGCATAAAATTGTGTCGCTCGATTATAAAATTTACCCCCTCCAACAATTTTGACAGTTTTAAGTACTTATTTTTTTAAAATAAGTTTTGAAAGTTGAGCTCAAAATTATTAAACCATATTGCAGATACGAGTGGAAAATAGCATAATACAGGTTTAAGAAAGCCTTAGTGTTTAAAAACAGCTTTACTTATGCTAAAATTCTAACTAATTGGAATAATCTTTTTATCAAGTTTTTGATACGACAATCAAAAGAAAAAGATTGGTCAAAAGCAACACCAAAATATTTAGCAATTTTTCACTATCAAGATCTCGGGTTTTTACACCAGAGTTCTCAAACGACTTGTCATTTTTTGTTTTCCTTTGAGTTTCTAACAACAACATTAGACTTAAACATGTTTAAAGTTAATTTATTGGCTATCATCCATTTGCTCCCAGCATTGATTTCTTCCTTTACCATGTATTTTAGGATAATGGAAATGCTATCTAGAACAAAAACGATTGCCAATATAGAACCAAGCATAACAATTTATTAGACGTGTTTCGCTTTAACTTGAAGCATCATCAGTAGAATTTTTTGTTCTTAGATTAAGCAGAAACTCCGACCGTTATGCTCCGAAATGCTATCATTTTGTGAAAAAAGACATGTGTAATCAGGATACAGCCAATAGGAATAGAATTAGAGGAACTATCGATGTCGTTGATGCGTAGTGTAAAGAGCAGAGAACCAAGAACTAACATTGAGGAGCACCACCTTGACATCCCTGTTATAGATTGTGTATGATTCAAAAATGCGTATTGTTTTCTGTTTGCTATGAAAGAAGCAAATAACTTGTTAGCAATTCCTCGGATACCACATGTGATTCATTTTATTTAACAATATGTCATGATTCACAGTATTAAAAGCTTTCTTCAGGTCTAACAGTGGTAAAGCTGCGTTTTTATTGACATTAGTGTTATTCAGGGTTGACGTTAAAATGTCAATCATTGCATGTGCGGTGGAATAAGCAGGTCTAAAACCCTATTGTGTTGGTAAGATGATGGAATGTGTTTCTAAAAATGGTTGGGTTCTATTAAAATTCATTTTTCTAAAATTTTTCAAAACCTGAAAAGAATAAATGTAGGACGATAAATGCCTGTTTCCATTTTATCTCCCTGTTTGTAAATCGGGATTATATAAGTAGTTTTGAAGCAATCCGGAAATATGCTAAATTTTAACGCGTAATTAAACAGCATTTTAAGTGGGGTAGCCAGAACATCAGCACTAAGACGAAAAAATTTTGCTGAAATCTCATCAGGGCCACACAAATTTTTATTTTTAAGAGAATATATTTGTTGCATCACTTCATCTTCGGAGGTAAGCTGAATGAAAAGAAAAGAAAAATTTAATATTGGTAAGAAACTTTTTCAACTGTTAGTACGAGGGTCAGTCAATA
Organism: Trididemnum nubilum; assembly: GCA_963965965.1. NCBI lineage: Eukaryota > Metazoa > Chordata > Ascidiacea > Aplousobranchia > Didemnidae > Trididemnum > Trididemnum nubilum. The sequence goes on from OZ014474.1 coordinate 30,456,544, forward strand.
AGTAATGAGACTTTTTTAATAACTCAAATTTGCATTGACTGGTAATCAAAAAATGCTTTATATTTTTCAACATAGTCTCCCTCCTTTGCAACACACTTGTTTTATCTTGATATTAGATCGTCTATTCCTTTGGCATAGAATTCCGTAGACTGAGTCCTGAGCCACTTGCTCACAGCAGCCTTCACTTCTTCATTAGTCTGGAAGTGAATTCTCCTCATATTCTCTTTGAGTGGGCCGAAGAGGTGAAAATCAGATGGTGCAAGGTTTAGGCTCTAGGGTGGGTGTGTTAGAAGTTTCCAGCCTAAATCTTCAATTTTGGCTAGGGTACTCGCTGCTGTGTGGGGTTTTGCATTATCCTAAAGGAGAATCTCACCTCTTGACTGAAGTCCCCTCCGTTTGTTCTTAATGTCTTTTTTCACTTGAGTTAGCAGCTTACAGTAGTTCTCTGAGTTCACAGTGTTGCCCCTTTCCAAGATACTGATAGTGATCGGCCCATTTCTGTCCCAGAACACAGTGAGCATGACTTTCCCTAAACTTTTCTGAGATTTGAATTTTTTTTCACTGGGGAAGAAACATGAGCTGTTTGCTTGCTTAGTGGTAATTTCAATTTATCGTCACACCTACAGTAATCTGAAAATAAACAAATTTTTTCGTAAATGAGATGACAACTCCATTCATAATCATCACATAAAATTTCAGTTCCATAACTTCAAGAACACCAAAGTAATTGAGAAAGTCTCATTACTTATTGACTGACCCTCGTATCATTTTAATTAAATTTAGCCGATAAGTCTAGACCTACTCGGGAAAAATAACTATTAAACTAGAAGGGAGTTTTCCAGCAAACCCAGTGAACGACCGACGCGTAGCTAATGCTGTAACGCTCAAAAGTACATTTTATCTACTGTAAAATCAGCAATTATTGAAAAATATCTAATTATGGAACATCCAGAAAAGTAGAAATCCCAAACAATGTCAAAAAAATCAATGTCATCATTTCTGATTCTAAAAAAAAATAACCTGTCAGGTTGAGCCAGCGTTTCTCAAAACATGGATTGCGACCCAAATGTAGGTTGAACAAATAGAAAAATCTTAATAGCGTAGTGAAAATTCTATAATATCAAATTACGTGCTAAACCAACATCTTAAGTGATTAACAACAATTTGTCTGTTAAAGCTCCCATCATCAGTACAATAAATACATACTGTATATCGTTGCTCAAGCATAAATTTAAAATGGGTACAAAGCTATTGTGTAATGTGTAGTTCATATTATTTATTTACATAAGATCTGCATTGTATTGGTCCCAGATCTATGTTATTGCCTTAATAACAACAATTCTAAACTTCTATCTCGAACAGACGACTATTTGTATTTTTAATTCTTTGTCTTACAAATATCTACTAAAAACTGTTTTAGCTTAAATGAAAAGTAAAGATTTGGGGAATCTATGTTTTTGGGGGGCTCCCAGACAGGGGGTCATCTCTTAACCATGCCAAAATATTTATTTTTTACAGACTTAATATTAAAAGCAATTAGCTCTCTAACAAGTGATTTAAAGAAATTTATTTTGGAGGGGTCCAATTTTTGGTTTCCCGAGGGAGTGGTACCCTTAAACTATGTCAAAATATTTGTTTAATGTTTAAAAATATTAAAAACAATTAGCTTCCCAGCTTTAGCTATTCCAAAAATTTATTTTGGGGGAGTCTATTTGGGGGAGAGGAGTTCTTGGAGAGGTACCCCCAAACTATGTCAAAATATTTGTCAGTTAAATATTTTCAGATATTATTATAAAACACTGACACCCTAGCTTGAACCGTTCATAAAATTGATTTTTGAGGGGTGCATTTGGGGGTTCCCCGGAGGGGGTGGCACACCCAAACTACGCAAAAATATTTGTCTGTTAAATATCTGCTGATATCAATACAAACTGGCACTCTAGCTTGAGCTGCTCAAAAAATTGATTTTTGGGGGGTCCATTCGGGGGGATTCCCAGGGGGATGTGGTACCCCCAAACTATGTCAAAGTATTTGTCTGTTAAGTATCTGCTGATATCAATACAAACTAGCACCCTAGTTTGAGCCGTTTAAAAAATTGATTTTGGGGGGTCCATTTGGGGGTCCCTGGGGGGGAGTGGCACTCCCAAACTATGTCAAAACATTTGTCTGTTAAATATCTACTGATATCATAAAACACTTCCGTTTGGGGGGATCCCTGGGGGGGAGTGGCACCCCCAAACTATGTCAAAATATTTGTCTGTTAAATATCTACTTATATCTTAAAACACTGGCACTCTAAGTTGAACCGTTCAAAAAATTGATTTTTGGGGGTTCATTTGGGGGTTCCCGGGGGGATGTGGTATCCTCAAACTATGTCAAAGTATTTGTCCGTTAAATACCTGCAGATATCAAAACAAACTGGCACCCTAGTTTGACCTGTTCAAAAAATTGATTTTAGGGGGTCCATTTGGGGGATTTCCAGGGGGGGTGGCGCTCCCAAACTATGTCAAAATATTTGGTTGTTAAGTATCTGCTGATATCAAAAATAACTAGCTCCATAGTTTGAGCCAATAAAAAAATTGATTTTTAAGGGATCCATTTGGGGGGGTCCCCGGGGAGGTGGCACCCACAAACTATGTCAAAATATTTGTCTGTTAAGTACCTGCTGACATCAAAAAAAGACTAGCACCCTAGCTTGAGCCGTTCAAAAAATTGATTTTTTGGGGCCCCATTTTGGGGGGGTTCCCGGGCGAGTCACTCCAAAAAATTTCGAAGAAAAAATTGCGTTTGCAGCTCAACAACTTTACACAAAAATTAAATTTCGATGTTTTGTGTTTTAGGAGAAGAAGAGCGTACAAAATTTAGGAAGAAAAAAAGGGAAAAAAAAGAAAAAAACCTCATCGCAGCCAAAAGTGAGTTGGTTGGGATGAAAGGGTATCTTAAGACATACAACCGTGTGAAATATTTTTTGGCGTACTTGAGCCGTTTTTGACTGAGACCGCTTTTTACGCCAAACTTGTGGGAATGTTTTCGGGTTCTAAAACGGTGTACAGACATTTCATCACCTACCATTTATTCACCCGACTGTTAATCACGGACATTTAATCAATGGGTTAGGGTTAGGGTTAGGGTTAGCACTAGACATGCGATCACACAGACGTTTAATCACTGTAAAATTTTATCACAGAGACACTTTAGCACGCTCTTAAGTGTCTAAATTCGTGATTAACAGTCTCGTGGTGAAATGTCGCGTGATGAAGTGTGGGTAAACCTCTAAAACAACAGTCACGTTGCCAATTGCGTCGAAATTTGGTACAAACATATAACTCATAATCTCAAATTGCTGTCAAAATTTAATGTAGCTAGACCTAACCGTTCTTGAGTTATAAGCAAAAATCTAAAAGTTTGCACTTGTTAGTTGAAAAATGGCCGAGTAAAAACAAATAGGAATACGCGACGCGAGCGTCGGTCGTTCCAATTACTCAAAAGTGGTTTTTGAGCCAGTAATTACGCTTCCATTGTATTTTGTTTCATCTGGCGTAGTTGAAGAATTTTGAGAGAAAGAAGTGATCTAAGGAATTTCCAAGATTTAAAAACATTATTTCTGGATTTATAGCTCATCTTGATAGTACATTTGTTTAAAAAGCAACTTGATTTTCTTTAATTAATTGGCGTATTTTTTGTAAAAGTAACTTTTGTCTGTGTATCCATTAATGAAGTAAGATAAATACAACTTCTGTGTGCGCTTAATAGAGATTAATAGTCCACGAGTGATCCATGGTTTGAGTTTTAATTTGTATCGTCTCCGAGAAAGTTGTTTTAGTGGTGCATGATTGCCAATTCAATTTTTCACAACTTTTGATGAAATCATTAAATATCACATCGAAATTATTGAGATTAATTGCATTGTTTTGATGAAAAATATTTAGCATTAATTTGTATAAAGCTTCATAAAAGTTTTCCGCATTAAAAATTAATAGGTCACGTTTATACATATGTTGGTTTAATTTGTTGGAAAAGGTAAATGTATCAACAGAGGAAAATATAGGACAGTGGTCAATTAGATAAGTTTTGATTATACCACAAAAAATAGAATATTTGTGATTATTAATTATAACAAGTTGATCAACTAGAGTAAAAGACACATCAGTAATGTGAGTAGGAATAGTTATTAGAGAAATGTAGCCAATACTAGCAAGAATATTGACAAAATCACTAGCATAATGAGCATTTTTGATTGAGATTAAGTTAGTATTTTATGTCACCGATCAAATTAACTATGGTTGTTTTGAGTTGCTCTAATGTTTTATTCAGTTCATCTACAAAATGTTTAACGTTGCTCTTGGGGTGTCGATAAATAACTCCAAGAATAATATCCAAGTGACATAATTTTATTCACATATTCTCGCATCCACCAATGTTCAAACTAAGATTTGAAGCGATTTCAATGCGTAATTCATTTCACACATAAACTGCTACCCCTCCAGCAGGTGTGAGTAAATCAATATGCACAAGTTTGTAATTAGGTCACTCAAGATTAATTGAAGGTTTTTGATTGATTCGAAGATACTTTTAAGCTATGCATGATTGTTCTACGCAAGCAAATTCTTCAACTGATAACAATTAGTAAATGAACGACAGAAATTAATTATACTTTTGGATCAATGTAAAACAAGAACAACTTTTTCCATACTATAATTTTTTAAATGAAGTAAAGCGCCCTTGAGGTTGTTGGTGGGTAAACTCATATGTTAACGGTAACTTTAGGTCTTAAGGTTTCAAAATTTTTCAAAAGTGAGCAAGTCGAAGTACACTTCCTTTTTAGAACAGGTAAATCTTGAGTTTAGACTGGCTGTTTTTAATTTTTTGCCGATATTCAGTCTCATTTGTTCTTGATTTTGTAAAAATTTTGAGAGCATCGATGTCAATTTCAGCGGGCATGTTTGAAACACTGTTTAATTCCCATAGCTCTGTCTGCTTAAGAGTTAAGACTTAAGTGAAGGCTTTTTTCTTGCTTTTGCAGCATCGTAAAATTGCAAAAGCAAAAAAGCAAGCTTTTTTCAAGTTGAACAACTGCCAAAAAAATTTCTCAATTGCTTGCGCAGAGCAACAGAGCTTTATAACCTTGAATAGTTGCAATTTTGCTTGCAAACACAAGAAAATCACTGAAATTTTATCGTTTTGAATCAGCACGAATTTTAGTTTCTTTGATTAGTTTGAATTTTTTTTTGATTTGTTTTGCTGCCGAGGCTGGCAGTGTTTTTAATTTGTTCTTAAATTTTGAGCAAAAATGAACCTCGTGTTGTAGAAAATTGTTCTTATAAAAGGAGTGTGGGAATGTTTTTGTCAACTTGCACTACTTAGCATTTTTTTATCAATCGAAACAGCAAATGGTTCTCAATGCAATTCGCTTTTTTTTAGCAGTCTAATAGCAAACATGGCGACGATTTGAATTAATTTTCAGCAAAAATTCGCTATAGTTAGAAGTTTGCAACATTTCGCCATTAAATTTGTAAACCAAAAAGATTTCTCGCACGCTTAAAGAGTGCTTCAAGATCCTCTTTAGGTTGGCGAGGAAAATGTGACGTTTTTTTACTCGAACTGCTTTCCGCAATCGCTCGAAGAAATTTAGCGAGAAAGAATGACGTAACGGATTTCGCAAGGCTTTACATACACGTGCAAAAATGACCTCTTACGTTTAGCGAGTATTTCGTTCGCTAAAGAACTCGTTATTAAAGCGAACGAGGAAATTTCTGTCATGTGCCCCCAGATTAAGCCCGGTATGAAAACGTAGATGGCTAGATTACATTTTACAGCTTTTAAAAATCTACTGGTAGGCTACTTAACTTAGGGTAGGCTAGAGGCTTAAAGTAGGCTTTGTGGCAGGCCTATTAAAGATTGATAGTAAGACTCTGTTTCACCAAAAACTTTTAAAGGGCATTCGAGTCAAGTTTTTCACTCTTGACCAAAATGTTGCGATACGCTTAAAATACAAGCTTACCAAATTTGAAGTTTCTACACTTTCCCGTTTTCAAGATATTGCAATTCAAAATTACCCAATTTCCTCTTAATTCAGTGTTGTCATACTGTCAGTATTCTGATAGAATAAGATTAACTTTTGGAAAGCTTGCTTGCAGTTACGTTCATTGAAAAATAGCCGTTTTTACAGTTCTAAAACCTTTACTTTGTTTTACAACAACTTTGGCGCAAAATATTTATTGAAAATCAAGAACATGCAGTAACTTTTTGAAATTTTGTTTCCAATTTTTAACCCTGGCAAAATTTGTAAATAGAAAAAGCCTTTCTAAGGGCAAAATAATCTAATCTGTTATATCTCAGTAACGGAGATGGTAGAAAGCTCAAATTTGGTAAAGTTAGTTTTCACATCTAATGAGATTTTTTGAGAGAAAATCAAGCAAAAAAATTTCCGAGCTGAATGCCCTTTTAAGTTAAAGAGAATAAAACGAAAATGAATAATATTCGTTAACTCATTTTTTATTGATTACTTTTTAAGAGATAAGATTAGGGGCAGATTTTATTATGCTTTCAAAACATTATCGCTGCATCCACACGAGCAATAACTAATATAAGTTGATTCAAAAATTATTTTAAAAATGGGAGGATTGCTACAAATACTGGGAAAAAGAAATGCAAATATCTTTTGATGTAGACGTTGAAGGATTATGAAATTAGATTCAAAAATTTTTTTAAAAATGCAATTTTGGTTTGTGTGGAAATAAAAGAGTAAAAATAAAACCTCAATGTCCTTTAAAAACTATGAATTTGATCACTCGAAAAATAATAATAGCAATTAGTAAATAGCCTGCTGAAAATAACAGTAGTATAAATGGTGTAGGAGATCGAAAACCGCCACTTGATGTCACTACTGGTGCTGTTTTTGGAGTAGGGAGTCACATTTTAATACAACTACATGCTAGTTTTCCCTATATACTCACTGATGTACCGGTATATTTTTAGATTGAAATATTCGAGTCAAATGCAACTTAGATAGTACACGAACACTGTAAAAAAGCTCAAAATGGTACGCGTGTTGAAAAAGTTTGGGAATCACTATGCTAATGAAAACAATCGAAAAATACCCGTTAAACTCAGAGATTTCGCGCTCCTTCTCGGCTTCCTCATATTGCAAGTATGAGTTCAAGTTCAAGTTTATTTACTTCGCTCAAAATGGTACGCGTGTTGAAAAAGTTTGGGAATCACTATGCTAATGAAAACAATCGAAAAATACCCGTTATACTCAGAGATTTCGCGCTCCTTCTCGGCTTCCTCATATTGCAAGTATGAGTTCAAGTTCAAGTTTATTTACTTTGCCACAAAATTCACATAATGTAAACGAACAATTAATTTTAAGGAATTAGTTTGGCAAGGGAGATGTGAGTTGACCTTTGGTCTTCAAAGTCTTCAGCAATCAAAGTCAAAGTCTGCCAAAGTCTGATTACCTGTTGAACTGTTGTGAATTGATAAATAACATATCGTTGCCATGAAGCATTTGACAAATTTCATCTAAATTGCAGTACTAATATTTGATGCTGTATATTTAATTTTCTGTAATGCGTACTAGTAAATTTTAAAGCTTTTGAAAGAATGCCTGGTTTTAATGCTTGTTGAAATTTTGTTCCAAATTTTATCATCTTGGTATCAGATGCTTTTTTGAAGTCTGATTATTTTCTAAAAAGGAGTGTATGATGTAAGATTATTGGCAGTGCTTGATAATGGAGTAGATTTTTGAAAAACTTGGTTAGTTTTAGGGAATAGGTTTGATAGTAAAGGTGGGAGACGTTGATAATGATGGTGAACATAGGCGTAGCCAGGGGGAAATCCAATGGGTACGTCCCCCTCTCCCAATTGAAATGCCACCAATGATAAAAATGTGACAAAAAAGCCAATTGTTTCTTCAGTTTCTCTTAGCATTTTTCACGTGCAACGTACACGCGTACAACAGTAATTAACAATAGTATTGACGACCAGGGGACCCGGGCCCCCTCAATTCTATTTTCGCCAACCAATATTTATGTGTAACCCGGGTGAAATTAAAGGTTTTTGGCCTAAAAGTTGCCTTCTCCGGCCCTCATCTAACCATTTTATAAATGTAATGCAATAACCAGGGGCGGATTTACAATATGGCACAGTGCCAGGGGCCTTGCGCTCAGATGGTAAGATTTTTTTTGGCCCTCACCTATATTTGGCAAGAAAATTTCCGAAAATCTGCAAAGTGTCCGGGGCCCTACGCAATGTATTAGTAAGCGTAACCATCTATTCTACCGTTTTTCAGTAGCAATTCACCTCTACCTTGCCAGTTTTTACGCGACAATATACCCTTTTCAAAAAATTAGCTGTTTGAAATGCTCATTGAACAAATTACTTTACTTGAATGGGTATTTTTATGACGTAACAAAACAAAAATCTCTGACAAATATCGTCGAGTGGATTAATTTATTATTTACAGCTAAAATATTGCATGAGGCAATTTACCTTACTTCGCTCTAACTGGGCCAAATCTCGTACAAAATTCAACCCCAAAAAGCAAGATTTTAAAAGTATTTTGGGCTTAAATTGTAAGTAAAAGGAAGATTAAAAAATTAAATTTTTTCAATTGGCTTTCAAATGTGTAAATCTAGTTCTTTTAAATGGCTCTGAACACAGGTGCGGAATATAATCCAATGGCATTGAATAGCTTGTTTTTCCAAAAAAAATCGCCCAGCTTCTGTCCAAAAAAAGGGCGAAGCCCCCAGACCCCCGTCTGTGATACGTTTGAGTCACTCCCAAGTTACACATTTACACCTTTAACTTTGGTAAAAGAGACCAGAGGTTCTGGTCTTCCATTCTACGACATTTTTAACCCCCAAAAAGTTTCTCTTTCGAAAATTTCTAATACGTTATTGCGTGTGATTGGTGGTTTGGGCCCCTCCCAATCAAAAATCCTGGCTACATCTATGATGGTGAAATTCCAGTTTGGCAACTTCATGTTTGTATAATTCAGAAATTTTCAGGATTTTTAGTTTGGAGCAAAATGGTGTATAGTTTGGTCCATATATTTGCCGCCGCTAATGATTTTTACAGCTTTGTTTTCAAGTGTTTGAAAGTTTAGAAGTTACATAGCAGATTTGGAGCTTAAATTTTTTTCGAACTGTGAGATAGCTCTTCTTTCACATGTCTGCTTTCCCATTAGGCTAGTGTTTCATCAGCATCTGAATTCGCACATAACCTATTCTGACAGCCCACCCGGACCGTCAAACCACACACGAGGGCAATTTCTGCACTTGCCATCGTAGCCTCTTGTCAGATTACTATGATCAAAGTCTGACAACAAGGTCACCAGAAAGAGGATTCTCGACCAGTATCACACTGGCACTTCACTTAGCTCAACCGCATTGCGCGAGCATCACTAAGCATGGATATCATCGATGACAGCACATTAGCAATTTACCACAATAGTACGCTATATGAACATTTCAAAACTATTTGTCATCATCAGGCGTACATAACTGTTACAAACAAGCAGTTATATACGCCTGATGATAACAAATAGTATTGAAATGTGCATATAGCGTACTATTGTGGCAAATTGCTAATGTGCTGTCATCTATGGTATCCATGCTTAGTGATGCTCGCGCAATGCGGTTGAGCTAAGTGGGGTGCCGGTGTGATACTGGTCGAGTCAAGTCAAGCCAAGTTTATTTTACCATACGCTTAAAAGTACGCAGGCAGGAAACAGCGATAAGACCATGCGGTCATCTACTGTAGGTCAACAGCACCTTGTAGCAGTATTTTACAGTTACAGGCATAAACGTAACCTTGTCATGGAACCTCCAAAAAAACTTTAAAAAAAATAAAAATAAAAAATAAAAAAATAAAAACAAAAAAATAAAAATAAAATTTTAAAAATTAAAAAAATAAAAAATAAATAAACAAAACAAATAAAGAAATAAAAATAAAAAGCTCAACTTGTTTAGTGTAGATGTACTGTCTGTATAGTTACATACACATGAAAAGTATAGCAGATACAATGGAAGCACAAAAATAACAATATAAAGTCAACAATATCGCAAAACTAGTGACAGCCAGATATTTCTCGTAGTAAAGCACATCAATTGTAATTGTGTAATAGCTTGTTTTTACAAATTTTTTTAAATTTTATAAAAGAACATTGACGATATTCTTGCGGAATACTTTTCCATTTGTTCAAACTGAGATGATGCAACGTTTTTTTCCCTGTTTCAGTGCCGAAAAAAGTTTGAAAGTACTCATTTCTAGTTTTTTGTCTAGTATTGTAGTTAAGTATGTTTTCGAGTTTGATAAAATGGCTGTTGAAAGAATCTGGTAACATGTTA